>CM023483.1:63893676-64123676 GCA_013339685.2 Hyalomma asiaticum
TTTTCTAAAAGCAAAACGAAAAGACGCCAGATGTTTCTAAAGCAAAACGAAAACACGCCAGCTGCTTAACGAAAGACGCCAGGTGTTTTCTAAAGCAATGGTTTTATATTCAAAACCATATCGCGATACAGGTTTGTCAATCGTTTCACGTCAATTTTATCGGGCGAATTAACGGAAGAAATTTCACGGTTTAACCGATGATTACTTCCAGGAGCTTCGCCCAATCTCATCATCATTCACCTCGTGGATCTGCCGTCAATTTTTTTCTTCTTGATGATTACCAGCATTTTCAAGATTGGTGAACCTAAAAGGCTGAATTCTCAAGGCATTGGTTCGCAAATGCTGCCTGCATTTTGGCAAACACCCTTCCTTAACAATGCAATCATCGCGTTTGTAAATGCCGCCTGCTCTTATGAACAAATCTGACGTAACGATATTTTGGTGAATGTAACACCGAGGTCACAATTTGAGGCAAATGCATCTACCTGCTCAATTTGAGTTGGAAACGTGTGTGGCAGTATCCCGTTTTACTTGTATCACATCCGGACAGGCAGATGCACACGAGGCACCTGAGTGGCAATGTAGGAGCACAGTTTTCAATTATGCGATTGCCCCCACCCTCCCCGGACGCGCGCTTACACACACACACACACACACACACACACACACACACACACACACACACACACACACACACACACACACACACACACACACACACACACACACACACACACACACACACCGCGCCTCTGCGCAGCGTAAAGAAAAAAAAAAGTCACTCTTCTCGACACTAACGCTGATCGTATTTTCTTCGTTGGTGCGATTTCAAGACAACAGTTGATAGTAAAGCGAATCCCCATTTAACCACTGTCGTCCTCCGTTAGTTGTTCGTTGGGTCGTGTCAGTGGTGATTGCAAGACGGCAGACCTGGGTACGCCGCGTCGAAGCAGAGATATTTTTAAAAAATGGAGTACATTTTTATATGTCTTCTTCAGCACGCATTGAGTCAGCCATCTGTGACTAGCCATTTGCGATGCTAACGTAACGTGCCTTTTCAGCCCACTCCTTCCAATAATAAAAGATAAAGGATGAAACTTTACAATGTTTAGCAGGTTGTCACTGTTTTGCTGCCCTTCCTTTAACAGCAGTTGAAATTGGAAAGTACAAGGAGCTTAGCCTTATTGGAGAACCACTTTTTTTTCTGTGCGCACTCTAATGTGACCTTCCAGTCGATGGAAATGTTCTTGAGAAGCAAAGGAAAGCTCTTACAACGTTTGATGTTTTGTTTGTTTTAAACGCTCTTTACTAAAGCGGAGGCGGAAATAAAGCTAAGGAAATGAATGTCCGGCTCTCGGGTTCAATAGCAACGGCGGCGACTTGTAAAATTTTAAGGAGGCTTCTTTCTCCAACCGCGGGAAGTAATTCGCTGGGTCCGGCAGGAGTCTTTTGATAAATTTGTACCGCGTGGCTCAGGAAGGGGTGCACCTGCTCGCCTCGCGTCCCTGGTGAAGATGGTGGTATCCATTCATCAAAACTACTGTGCTTCTGCGGAAGCCTGGGGACAAAAACGTATGAAATTTGACCTATATGGTGCATTTGCGACCAAATACACTGATTTAGCAAAGTCGATGTAGAGAACGTATGTTTCGCCCACACTTCGAATTCCTGCGAACGAAGACTTTGATTTGCAGTGCCGTCAGTTTAATAACTTTTCTCTTAATTGTGAAATATTCGCACGCTATTGAGTAATACTGCATTATTTGTCTGAACCTTGAGTGGGTTGGTGGAAATTCATTTTCAGGAAGAACAGCGCTATAGAGATAGCTATACCAGGACATAGGAAGAAGTGCACTGCATCAGTGCTGAATTCTCATGGCTGCGTAGTTTCTAAGCACTTGTGTATTACTTGCTTCGGCTCGGTCGACGGTACATGATCTATGATGTGTAGGTGTCCTCTTTCGCTCAGCCGACCAAAGGCAGCTTCGTTCCTTGAAGCAGTACTCTCTCCCCTCCCTCTCGAAACCGACACGTTCCACAAGACGTGATAGGTCAGCTCCTATATGTTGCTCTGCAGAAATCTTTGTCTTTGGACAAGGCTTCTTGCAAGAAGTTTTCCCGAGTGCCGCTTCAATAAAGCCATTGATCGGTGTGTTGATGTGTTGACGAAGCTCTTTCAGTTAGAGGAAGCAACAAGACGCCTGAGTGATACAGTATCCACCGTTTGCCACCGAAAAATCGATGCTAGGTACTGGCATTGCTGCAGAAACTCAGCTCACCAAAGAAAGGAGGAATGCCAAAGGAAAGTAGAGACAGTGAGCAAAGCGATGAAGGCAGAAAAGAAAGTGATTTCGATTAAGCTGGAGAATAATGTAACGAATTGTTCCCTTGTGCAACACGAAACGAGCACCCGCCTAATGGAGCATGGAAATCCAAAGAGCGAGGTCACTTGGCTTTTACACTGTGCTTAGTTTCACTACCTTTTGCAGGCTTATTTCCTACGCAGAATTTGCTGTTTACACCTCCCTCAGAGGGCCGAATAAATTATCTTACTGTTTGGAACGTCTGTGCGCTCGCAGGGTGCCCTGTTCTTCGTTCACCACGTTACTTCTGGGCACTGCTCCTTCAGAGCATTAACGAAGCGCGCTCTGTTTCTGGTTTACTGTACTGGTTACACCGCCGGCACATCCTATTCGGCACAGCTAGGCTAAACGTGTAGGCACGATCAAACGGTCTCCAAATTCCAGTTTTGCTCATTTAACGGAAGTGCGTCGGAACTAGCATTGATTACATCGCCTCCCGGCACGCCAGCGACAGCAAGATAGAGAGAGAATGCACGCTCACAAACGGGGCGCAAACAGTCGCACTAGCCAACGAGAAAGCAATCAAAATAGAAATATGCGAGACCGAAAAATAATAGCAGAAACAAGCGCGTGTGTAAGCCCCGCGCTCATTGACCAAATCGACGTCGGGAGCGTAACGATTTTGCGCGCTGGCCACGGAAAGGCCAGACTGACGAAAGCAACAAACATACATATATATGCGAGTGTGTGTTGTTTTGGGGAGGCATAGACGAAAGAAAGAACACGCATGTAGTGGGCGGGAAACGACGGATCGACCAGAGTTGCGGTGTTTGTGGGTAGCGCTCGGACTGTGGGAGAAAGAGAGAGAGAGAGAAGGAAATCAGGATCCGTGTGGAAAGAACGGAGTCCCGGGGCAGAGTTAGAACGCTCTATTTTGTTCGCGCGGTTTTTCTTGCTTTGTGTATCTGTCGCGTTTTGGGAGGGACCCTAAAAAAGGTGTACAGGAACTCTCTGCGGCCTGACGCACGGCCGTGCAGGTGCTCAGGCGACAGCGAAAGCCAGTCGCTTAATGACCGTGTTGAAACGGAGTGAGTGAGTGAGTGAGTGAGTGAGTGAGTGAGTGAGTGAGTGAGTGAGTGAGTGAGTGAGTGAGTGAGTGAGTGAGTGAGTGAGTGAGTGAGTGAGTGAGACATGAGACAGTAAACTTACATACCCCATGAGGGCTTGTGTGGAGAGGGCGATATCACCTTTCCGCTAGTAATTTAAGGATGTGCCCCGGCTAAAGCGCTTGCTCACGGGAGCTCTTGCCGGATGCAGGTCCGTGCTGTCCCAGTAGCCTTCGTGTAGCTCCGTTCTGCAAATACTGGAGAGAGGGGAAAAAAAAAAAAGAGGGAAAAGAAGATATAGTCCTTCGTCCGAAGTGTGGAGCATCTAACCTCCCCACAGATGCAGATCCCAGAGCGAACTGCCATCGGGCTCTCCTGTTGCCTCGGGAGTGCATGCGTCAATATAGGGACTGACCAGCACGAGAGGAAACCGGAATCCTATTCAATGTCGAAATCGTGGAGCGCCGGCTCGGAGTCAGATTTCTTTGCGCTCTCCACGAATGGCGCGCGTGCATATTTAGTAATATATGGGACTTCTGACATTTGAATGCTTATGCCCGGTCGCTAGGGGCCTGACTTCTCTGTGTAGTGTAGTCTCAGAGGAACTTTTATCAAAAGGTTCTACCTCAATTCAATATGCGCGTTTGAAGTTTCGAAAGAGCACGTTTTTGGGGTGGTAAAGCCGACGTGAAACACTTCAACAAGTTCGACGGACACTTCAGTGCCGTGAGAAGGAAGGAAACGGAAAGGCAGGGAGGTTAACCAGAAAGCATCCGGTTTGCTACCTTGCACTGGGGGATCGGGAAAGGGGAATAGAAAGATGAAAGAGAGAAGAGCAAAAGAAAAAAGTTGCCAGGGATGGAAGTTCCGTGGCTTTCTACAAACGTAGCGAGGTAACAATAAGCGTTCGTTATGATGTTGGCGGCGATTATCGTTACGGTCATTGCTGGTATCATATTCACTAAATACTGTTGGTGACAATGTACTCACCCAGCCCAAGTAGATTATATTTATGCGTCGACGAATACGTATATTAACAGCCCAAATCCTATCCATCTGTGTGTCACTTTGTAATGCTGCTTATGGTTCGCGCTGTATCGCTTCCCTTATTTTTACATTTCGGCAATTTTCCAATGTCTCGCCCTTATGCAGCACGATCGCTGCGTTTGAAAGCCAACGCTTGTGAAGCGTGAGCGACGCCCTAGAGCTATTGCAGGTGGAAGTCGGTGTTCCGGCCTAGTCTTAGCAATGTACAATTAACCAAACGAAAAGTAATCGTAAGTTACTTGACTTCTTTCGATACTTCTAATACAGGGGTACGAATAGGCAGGCATCCCGCCCAAGCGGAGATTAAAATCCAGCGGAAACATCTAGCTATCAAGTACAGCGAGACTAATACCGCAATGACATAGTTTTAATATGTTTGAAATAACCGTCAAAATTTAGGGGATAAATAATAAATTCGAAAACAGTAAATTTAAAATTATACATATGGTATATGTCTATTATATTTAATTATGTTGTGCAGATCTACAGGTCTGTGTTCCTTCTCGTCTTTGAACCAAATGTGCGTCTCGAGAATGCCAGGCAGTGCCCTCCGGAGGCAACACGCTGACCCTCAGTCGATATAAACCCCGGAAGCTGGCTGCGATGTGTCACGATGTCACTGGCGAAAAGCACAAATTGTAGTCGATTACTTTTGTGTACGCTGTCCTTTCGAGAATGATTAAGACGCGCATGTATTTAGCTTGTGCGGAACAGGTCTGTATACGGAAGACTGACATATCAGCCTCGACAATACATTCTTGTCGTAAAGGTCAATACGAGAGTCTTTCTTTTCTGTTCGTTTTCGCCAATTTTTCATGTATGGTGTGGCATATATGAACTGGCCAGCCAACGCGTGCGAATCGCCGCGCCGGATCATGTTAAAAAAGATGCACGTTTTTGCTCTGATGCTACGCGCCTACAATTGCTGAAACTATATGCGTGTGTAAAATTGCTGGCAATGTAGCGGATAATTGTTAATGTCATTTTTTATTTATTTTGAGCGCGAAAGAACTCTTATGCATTGCTTATTTTTTGTGCTCCGTAGTCGCCTTCATCACTGTGGTGTAGTATTATGTAATTTTGTGTAATTAAGTTTGTGTAATTTACTACGAGTAAGCTTCTTAGGCAAGTCAATGAAAATAAATCACACTCACATAAAAACAATAATGTCGATATATATTCAGACTTGTACACGTTACTGAAAAAGGTAGCCGATTACAAATTCAATTACTTCAATCCAAGAAGTAACCGATAGCAATTACAGCTTCGAAAATGTAATCCAAAAATTACTCTAGAGCGATTAAATATTTCTGCGACTTACTTTTCACAGAAGCCTTATTCACTACGGTAGCACGTATATACATACAGCATGACATATATAAGCAGGCTGCAAGTAAATTGACTGCCAAATATCGGACCTGTGCGCGCGCATGCCAAATTTTCGTCAGAGACTATTAGTGTGTGAGCCCTGAGTGGCGCTCTTGTTTCTTGCGCAGTTCTTTCGGTTCACCTACGGCGTTGGCGTTCAACAATTTTAACCCCTAAATCTGAAAAAATATTAAAATACGAGTGGTTACAGGTCAGCTTCATGAATGCATATGATGTCCCATCTTTTCACATACGAATAAGGAAGAATGATATCAGAGCATACGTCTTTTACACTGAAGAGGCACCTTAACATCAGGATAATAATTGAAAACGAAAATCACGTCAGGCTCATGCCCTCCTTATATATGTGGGTGGCGGTGGTGGTGCTGAACTAGATACTTCGCCGAAAAAGGTGGGTCTGCAGTTCGAATACCGGCTGCGCTGGCTTAGAGGAGGTCGGCGGGGATTCGTCGGGATACCGCAGTCTCCACCGGGCGCTACATGAGCCTGCGTTGGTCTGCTGGCTCGGAGGCACGGAGGGACCCCCACGACACTGGGGTAATCTACATAAACTGACGCGAACTTCACAACACCAGCGAATCGCGACGGTCGCTAACAGACACTGTAGTCTGGGGTCGCCTAGGATTGGTGTCGCCTAGACGCTTCTTTTCTTTATTATTTTTTTTTGTGGTGCGCGCTGCCGTGTCAGGCTTCATGACGCAGCTTTAAATCTGACTAAAAAATCTGAGGTATGCGCGTCCATGTATCGATTATGCCGACTCAATTTTACCGGCGGTCTCGCTCTTTTTTTTTTTTTCGCAATATCTTTTAAGCACGTATTCGACGTCTATGCATTTATTTTCTCATTATTTTTTTCCCTTGTAAACCTGGTTCAGTTTCAGCAGAAATTGCCTCTCGAAGTTTGCGTCAGTCATTTTAAAGCGTTCGCTCGTGAAATGAAGACTCCAGCTGCAGCGCTAAAAACCGGACACACTAGAGGGAAGTGCTGTGTTGTAGCGTGCGAACACTTTGCGCACCATTTAGCAATTGCGCAGCGCTTCGAGGTATGCCTTCGAACCAGTTGTAACTTGCCATTCTGTGATCAGTTACAGCAGAAAAGTAATTGAATTACAAGGATCTTCACTTCTTAATCACATCTGGGGTTTTACGTACCGAGACCACGATGATGATTGTGAGATACGCCGTAGTGGAGGTCTCCGGAAATTCCGACAACCCGGGTTTCTTCAACGTGCAACGACATCGCACAGTCTCGAGCATATTGAGGCGGTCGCATTTCAATGCAACCGCCGCAGCCGGGATTCGATACCGCGACCTTCGGATCAGCAGCCGAGTGCCACAGTCACTAGACCATCGCTGTGGCATGCATCGTTACTCCTTGAAGGAAGTGGTTCAAGCTTACAAAATTATAGTGAAACGTAATCGATTGCAAGTAATCCGTTAGTTGCAACGCGTTACCTACAAGTGTCCGTATAATGAACTTGCTCCGATTACAGTGGTGCGCTGCAGGCTCCGCCACGTTACAATACTGCATCGAAGGCAGCCTGCTTCCGGCATTGCATCTACGGCGCGACTCATAGAGCTTCTTACTATTACATTCGAAACTCTATGGCGCGACTATTATTCGTTTCGTTGCTTTTTCAGCTCAGAGAGAGAGAGAGAGAGAGAGAGACAAAGTTGTGGACTGAAAGAGTCGCTGAGCCTTTTGTATCACCTATTCTTCGCTACAGTTACTTCATCTCTCCGCATGTGCATGGAAGAGAAGGAAACGAACGAAGGTCGGTCAGTGAACGAGATGCAATACCGACCGCGTCTCGTTCGCTATATTTCATTCCAGAAAAGCGCGGGGGTGCGCACCTTCAGCGAGCGGCGCTCACCTTCTCCACACCGCGTCGAGTCGCCGAAATCGATCGCGGCGGCCCGCACCAGTAGCAGCACTCTGCCTCGCTGGTTCGGCGCGTGCTTCGTTATTACGCCGCCGCTCCAGTACAGCACGCGCCTTGCACGGAGCAACGCTCGACGAAATCTCGGCGATGTGGCCCAAAGGCACATTCGTCAGCGTTTTCTTTTTCGTGCGACAACGTTTATAGCAACCGCGCCGACATTGGAGATGTTTACAGGCGCCGACGCGCGCGCGCGACGCACCTATTCGAAACAACGCGCGAGATTGCTCAGCATGCGACAAGCGGCGCGTCGCATTCGTGTAAACGACGGTAATGGCTAAGTAGGCGAATCGCATTATTGCGCTAGAAGCGGGTACCTCAAGCCAGATAAGTGAACTTTCCTGGTACATCCGAACGGTAACATACGTGCCACGTTCAGGTACTGAGTTAGTGAAGTTAGGTTTAGGTTTTATTGCGCAGGTCAAGGGGAGAGAGAAAAAGTGAAGCGGGTGTACCTTTCACCGCTCACCAAAGAAAAGCTGTTGCGAGGAACGGCTTTCGGTTTGTTCCGGTAGAATCGGGATGCGCCTGATATGCAAACGATGCTGCATTATATTACTGTGATGCATTACAGGAAATGCGATGCTGTACTGCCGCTTACGTGTAAACGCAGCTAATATTGTGTTAGCTATCTTCCACTCACATTGCGTATCAGGTTATGGTGATATTTTCTGCCAGAAGTACCGGCCTATCCTGAAGGCAAGTTTGTCAGTTTACCTCAACTGCTTTATTCACTCGTACAGTATCAGTACACGTGAGCACGGGCTTTCGGTTCTTAATACTGGCTAAATTTAGGCTAATATCGGCCATCTCTTGTTATAACGCCAGCACTGTCACTCTTCCTTCTTAATTACGCAGCCGAGGTTGCCAGTTTTTGTACTTCACGCTCCCCCGAATTGCCCTTAGTGTGCTTTTTAAGACCCGTCTTTTATCTATAGTTGTGTGTATCAACGACGAGATCAAACGGTCTCATTGTATAGCTATAAGAAATTCAGCTTACGCAGACGTATTCGAAAAAATCGTTTTGTGGCAGCGAAAAATGATAGGCGTTACATTAAGAGATAGGAAGACAGCCGAGTGGGTCAGGGAACAGACGGGTGTCGCCGGCATAATGAACGATATTAAGAAGCAAAGAATGGACATGGGCAGGCCACGTTATGAGAAGGCTAGATAACCGATGGACAGTTAGAATGACGGAACAGATACCAAGAGAGGGTAAGCATAGCCGTGGACGACAGCGAGTGGGGGGGGGGGGGGACGAAATTAAGAAATTTACAGGCATCGAATGGAATCAGCTCGCGCAGGACAGTAAGGATAGAGAGGATTGGGAGAGCCCTTCTTCCCGCAGTGGATGATGATGATGATGATGATGATGATGAGTGACGTTATTCTCTGATTACTGAGAGAGTGCGAATACTCGAATGTTTCGAATATTCGCCGAATATTACATCTTCAATATTCGCATTCGATTCGAAAAGGAGGTATGCGAAATTTTCGAGAAACCGAGGTGAGTCGAATATTCGGAAAATTGAGAGTGCGATCCAGTAATCTTGCCGAAAATGACCGATCTTTCACGCCTACAAAGTGTCATGACCGATTACGCCTATACGGTTGCATCCATATTTCGCAGAGGCTGGATGGCAGACAACCATGAGCGTACCACTGCGTACAAATTTTCGCCTCCAATTAACGTGCGCTGTCACGATAACCGTATTGAAGTACATGCTAGGCGGTGCTGTGCGCGTTCATGTAAGCATGCTGGTGTACTGCACGTTTTAACAGGCAGCCAAAACGCGCTAGCCTGATATTCGCAGCCATGACCTTCTGAGACCTCTTCGGCACGCGTTTCAGCGGCTTGACCTTGTGGAACAACCAGTATTCCTTTATGATATGCGCTAGTATTTGTTGTCACTTTATCTACCCCGTGACACCTTATCACGGGGTAAATACAGCCTGCGATAAGACAGGGCAGTCTGTTGGCATTGTCTTCGTGATGGGGATATATTTTGCGTTGACAGGTTATTAAGGTATTTTCTTAATGCAAATACGTGTTACGCGAGGTATCATTACTGAAGGCGGATATGTGTTTTGATATTTGATTCGCAATTTGAAGTTGAATGTCCGTATTCAATTCGTATTTGAAGATATTTTGGTATTAGCAGACCCCTACTGATTACACAAAGATGCATTGCAGGTACTTAAACATGTACCGCAGGATCCCTAACATTTAAGAGTAACTCCGCTGTCGTGTAACGCTGCACCTGGTAAGTTTTATTGCGACCCTGCGCTGGTCGATTCGGACATTCACTTAATCCAATTTAGGAATAGTGCGGTACTAAGGCAAATAAACATCCAAAGAAGACAAAAGGTTGGAATGTTGAAGCATTGCGAAGCTCGAAATGATGAAAAAAAAAATGTTGAGCAGAGATACTCGCTAGCGCCGACGTTCCGACAAGTCCGACAACCCTGGGTAGAAGACTCCTCTTATGTAAACATTCGTTCCAACGACACTCCTCCTTCAACGATATTCGATCAATGGGATAAATAGACATTCCACGCCCCCGGGAAGCTTTGTATCGGCCACTTTATAGATCTGCAGACCATATGTTTCATTTTAATAGTCCTTGGATTATTGAATAAACTCCATTTGCAAATGAGCATAATTACGTTTCTTTAATCTCTCGTTATTCGGGCTTCACGTCCTCGGAACATAAGAGCCCTGTACCCCATTGAATGCCACATGCTTTTTTTCGGGCCACAGAGGGTCTTGTTTGCTGTGAAGCTCTGTGAGACTCAGGAACGTCTGAAAAATCATATAGACATCGTGCTAGAAATTGCATACGAGACTAAAAGAAAACACACGGGTACTCTGCCTTGATTTATTATTTTTTTATTGCTCGTCACGCGTTCGTACGTGTAAGAGTTTGCCTTTCAGCAAACGGGCGTCGCTGACTGCTTGAGCTGTCACACATGCCGTGACACATAAACTTTCGTAATCTGGCACCGCAATTTCCCTGCTCGCATAGCTTGTATAAAACATCACGCCCTGACATATGACGCAATTATTGGCGAACGGCGCGAAACAACCACCGTAAAGCGCGGGAATAGGACACATGAAAAGGAAGAATCCCATGTCACATTTTTTTTTCTGTTTTCTGGTACCTTACGGTAATTGCTTTGCTCAGTACGTCAACTATTTCAGTACGAACGAACTAAAGCCTGCAAAGAAACACCGTCTCCCCTGCGTAATGGCGCACAAACGTTAAGCGAAACAAGGAGCGGTAAGTCTTCCGCGCAAGCCGGGCTGCCTGGAGCACAAGCTACAGCCGGCGGCGAGTCCCAAGTGTTCGACAGCGCCAATATGTGCGCGTGTTTTCTTACGCATGGTTGAACGTTTCGCACCCGGCCACACACACACACACACACACACACATACACACACACGCGCTTGTCTGTCGTATATTTGTCTAGCGGGGTACAGTTGCGCTCCGACGCCTATGTACACAATCGGCTAGCGCAGGGAAGTGGCCATTGATCCTCGGATTGCGCGTTCCGTTTGTCCGCTGCAGCTGTTGGCTCCCACCGTTCGCATTTTCGAGGAGAAAGTGTCTGCACGTACCGTATGCGAAAGGGCTTGCGCGAATAAGGCCGGAGTTTTGCAAGTGTAACATAGACGTCGGTGTCGTCAGAGAATAGATGCGTCGATACGCTCTCTTGGTTCTTTATCGGCATCGAGTTGTCGCTGTCTACGTCGAATATGATCATTTCTGGGTCGGTAGCGCTTTGAATGCAACTGCATGGAGAGACGGAACGTGTTCGGCATCGTCGATATCGCTTTGCTCTTCTTCTGACGCCTCTATAATGCAACACATGTCGTAGGCAGGGAGAAGCAAAGCTCTCTTGTTGCTTTGGCCCTTGCGAAATGGCATGTCTAGACGGCATTGTCTTAGAATGTAGGCGGCGTTGCTGTGGAAGTTCCTATGCGAAGTGCATTGAGGACGGCAAACTGGACTGGGCGAGTTAGTAGCCTTCCATAACTGTAGGCGTTACTGCGCTCAGGCGGAACGACGATGCGTAGAGGGGAGCATTCAAACATGAGCAAAATTACACATGAGCTTGTTCTTGTGCATTTTTGCCCACCTGCTTGTGCACAATAACGGTTGCAGTTTTACTGAGGAACAATGCAGCGCGTGAGTAACTTCTGTCTGTGTGAGCAGTTGAAGACGGCAACGGAACTGCGGGCATCTGGATACTACAAGAACTGTAATTTTTGTTGTTTCTTACGGAAGCCCTGTGAAATCTCACCTGCGGAGGACGCATCCTCAATAACTTTTAAAAGACGATGCAGTTCAGTGAATGCGATGTTGGGGTAGTAAGCTTTTACTTAGTATGAGGCATTGGCGGAATGAAAACTACATAAAGAAGAAAGTTCTTTCAGTCGTTCTTCCGGACTTTATTATTTTGTTTTGTTTCGTTTGATTTGCGCCAGTTCCTCAGTTCAAAGTCTCTGTGGACCACTCTACGGGAGTACATCTCGAGGCCATCTTCATTCGTCAGCATGTTCGTGTGCTTTCCTTGTTGACAGTATTGCCCAGAGCGGTGTTTCAGTGAATGCAGCTTCCCAGAGTGAAATCGCTGCTCTTACATTCGCGGTAATGTTCCGCTATTCTCGGTGAAACGCATTTAATTAACGTACGCCCTGAAGCACGCCATTTCCCAATACGTACGAGTGAATACACACATTGCGTAGCACATAAAACGAAGTGTGAGTGCCTGGTGACCTGAACCAGACGTATACACGCAGACACGCGAACAGATTTCAACATCGTAGCGGTGACGTCTGCTCGCGGTGTTACGCAAGCAGATAAATCACCGCCCAATTAATTTTCTCGCTGGGGACAGATGGCGCTCGGAGTCGTTGTGAATGCTTTCGGGTGTTGAAACAGTTCGTCTGTACAGCGCTCAGTGGCTCAGGGAGCGCAGTAGTTTCCCGCCCATGTCATCAATCAGTCCCGTAAATCATCGTGTCTTAACGTTGCCTTACCGTGAACCGGGACTGAGAATGGGAAACGGGGGGAGGGGGGGTTGCATGCGCATTCTGTGCATCTATTATCAATCCCTGTCAACGGGCAAGGTAAATAAGTTGCTGATATCGCCACTGCATTTCTCATTTTTGCTCTCCTGAGCCGTTATAATCCAGATATATAGAGATGTTCAACATCATTATTCCTGGTGACACGACGATGCTCAAAGCTTCGAAAATGGAGAAAAAAAATTCACATATACCGAGCGCGACTCTGCCAAGTGCATAGGCACATAACTTTTCTTTTTTCACGTTATTTATCACGATATAGCAGAACATACGCGCGTGAAGTGGTACGCTGCGCCCAACGCGCTCATGGAGACGCCTGGAAGCACAAATAATATTGAGGGACCCTGGTATTACTAATAATGAAAACTGGTTTCGCTGAGGCACACGAGTGAACACAATATATCAAGAGAGGCTCGTTGGCAGTCACTGTGCTCACAAATTGTTTGAAGCGTTAAATTGCTTGAATGAAATATGATTTCGAAGAAATAGTTAACTCTGCGTCCCTGTCCAATGGGCGACTTTTTCGCAAGCAATATGGCCTGGTTATATAGCGTGTCGGAAATTGCATAGTTATTTTTAGACGGCAGTGTATATAGCATGGTACGCGGCGTCATTTTCAAAGATAGAAAAACATCGTGTTGTTTTCGGTACATAAGAGGCAGTGGTTTTATTAAAGGACGAAAAGCTACGTGTTCTATAACTCTCCGCGCGTTAACATGTAAATGTTTCAGTGCACGCCTTGTAGAAGCTGCCTTAATCAAAAACTCTTACACTCCCGTGTTTGCGTCTTTAATGCCAGATGTTTCTTGACTATCTTGAGAAAATTTGAATCTATCTATCTATCTATCTATCTATCTATCTATCTATCTATCTATCTATCTATCTATCTATCTATCTATCTATCTATCTGTCTGTCTATCTGTCTGTCTGTCTGTCTGTCTGTCTGTCTGTCTGTCTGTCTGTCTGTTCTCTCGTTCCCCTGGTACATTTCAAACTTCCGGTGGTAGGGTATCAATGTATGACAAACATTGATTATTGATCTAGACATCGCTAAAATGGCGTACTCTTCATAAACGTCACGATTGACGATAATACGATCACGTGTGGCCGATATCCACAGTGCTCCACCCAGGTTATGCGAGTATGCGCCACAGGTAATTGAATTCTAACATTGCAGCTTATTAATCGAGGACTAACCAAAATTGACATTGAAAATTTTATGAAAACACACCTTCACTTGGTTAAACAAGAGAAAGACACGCCGTCTGTCGCTGCTTGCGAATGAAATGTAGACGTAACAAGCGGACACGCACAGACAAGCATCAATCTACCACGCGTTAGGGTGTGTGAAGGGAACCTGGGGCGCCGAAGTGCCAAGTACGTTAACACTCGTCCACGGTGGGTCTTCCCATTCTGTACATATCGTAAACAATCCTACCTCATCAGCAGTTGTGGTAATGTTGCTTGTACTCAACTTACCCACAGACTGCTTGTAAGACTTGGCTGAATTCCAGTCAACTGGACATAGCAAATCTTTCGCTGATTGCTTCGAGTGACGTCGATCCCCGTCTACAGAGACAATCTCCCCCTCAGGAGTTCGTTTGAAATATAGTTGCGCCATTTTAGTTGCAACAAGCCTAATGGTCATGATGCTCGCCTTCAGACCGTGGCTACTAAGGTCACAATCCCGCCTCGACAAGAAATTTTGTTTCATTTAGTCATTTGTCTCACTCGCTATCCGTCTGCCTCTCTTTCTTTCTTTCGTTATCTACACCTCCTCTCCTCATTTCACACTCTCTCCACTTCCCCTGAGCTTCTCTTCTAGTTTGGATCTCCACTTCGTTAGATGCCGCGGACGTCAAGAGAAACGTAACGAGGCCTTAACAGATAGTAAGAGAGAGAAAGAGTGAGAGAAAGGTAAGGGAAAGACAGGGAGCCTAACCAGAAATCTCCGATTGGATACCCTGTACTGGGGAAAGGGAAATAGGGAATGAAAGAGGGGAAAGAAGAGAAGAGACTTTGGCGACACATCGAGGTCTATGCGAATATTTTGTAAAGTGCTGAGAGTAGACTGATCGGCCTGTAGTTCCTCAAGTCCTAATTTACACCTCCCTTCCTATGTAATAATAGAATGTTTGCGTTTTTCCAGCTGACTGGTACATTTGAAATTTTGAGGCATTGTGTGTAGTGTCGCGAGCTTTCTGGTTATGAAGTCTCCTCCATCTTTGATCAAGTCGCGGGCGTCAAATGGAATCAGCTCGCGCAGGTCAAGCAGGGATGGCGTGGGTTGGGAGACGCCTTCGTCCTGCAGTGGACATAAGATGGGCTGATGATGATGATGATGATGATGATGATGATGATGATGATGATGATGTCTATGTCTCTAGTGCTTCTCAATAAAACACTGTAAATCTTGCAAGAATGGAGGTTTTTGCAGTATTTAGAAACTTAAATTGATGCGGCCAATGATAAAATGCGTGCTCTAACTGCGCCACAGAACACGACGACGTTAGCAGCGTCGCCATGGAAATAACTGTCTAGGTTATCTGTTCTCACCTATCCAACAATGTTTCATTTGGTCCCACTGTTGACTCCAAGATATAAACGTCCTTCCTTTGTGGCCGACAGCGAGTCTTGAGAGCAGCCCCGTGAGAGCAGCCGAGCACACAGTACATATAGTCGTCGGAACCCGCCAAGGGAAATAATATATAAATAAATATTGTTCTCTGCGCTCTAGAAAATGCTCCTAGCGCTTCACCACACAAAGGTAGCTTGAAGTATAACATTCCTTTCTCTTATTTGCCGACGCTTAATATTTAACAGCACACAAGGGTCCATTTACCGCGTTCGTGTTCGCCAGAGCACCGTGGCAATAACGGAAAGCACTCTTCGTCCTCTTGTCACGTAGATGCGGAGCTATACCACGCGACGGCTGTGTCTGTGCTTCTGTTCATTTCGTGCCTCTTTTTTTTTCTGCTTTATTTTTGAGAACGATATGTCCTCCAAGGCTAACTAACAATCTGTACCAAAGAACGATAATAATTTCTTTCACGACATATGTGGGCCAATATCGAAGGCAATGAGGTCTAGCAGAGCGACTCATTGAGTCGCATGATTTCAACCGCCGTAGTTACTTGCATATTGCCAGTATTCGTTGGCACTGGCTACTGGCCTATTATCGACTAGTGTTGGCTAATCGTGGCTAATGTAGCTTAATGATAGCTTTAATGTTGCCGAAACACTGCTGCATGGCTGCTAACATTGAGAAACTTTTGCTCTCCTAAATCCTTCATTCTTTAAACAATTTTCATTTCAATTCATTGAACGAGTTGTTCAGCACTTTCTTTTTCTTTTTTCGATAGATTGGCGTTTTATGCAATACGCTGCTCGTAAGAACAGCGATATACCTTGCCGTAGCCGTAAATAGGACATCATGCTCTGATGTGGGACTGCTGGTTTCAAGAAAGCCTGCTTTCTCCGGAAACAGTGTGTCATTCTGTAAACACGCGAGTGCACTGCAACTTCAGCCGCAGATGAATTCTGCCTTGCGGGCAAGGCCAGGGGAACACACGTTCGGCATGGGGATGTGTCATCTGAATTGCAAAAGAGTTATTCACCATCTCTGAGTTGGTACTTACATAGTAATAGCGTTCCTGATGTTCTCCTGAATGCTGCGGGCGCACATCCACTTGCAGTTGCAGATTAGTTATGAATATTAATGATGTGGCCACGAGAAGGTGACAAAAGAACGGGGTGATCGAGAATTTCTGGCCTGTCACTAAGAGATAACAAAAAAAAAAGGTCAAAGCGGCAGGTAAAAATACCAGTGAAAAGCTTCCAATCAATGAAAAACCGGAATAAAGGGAACCAATCTAGCAGCGTAGCGGATAGTTTTACAAGGTAATTACGTGTGCCATGACAAACACTTACTGTGCTCTAGCTAAAGCAAACGGGCTCTGAATGATGCGACTATATGAAGCATTCAAGCAATGGCTGTTGAAAAGAATTTGTGAACAATGCTTTTGTGTGTGTGTGTGTGTGTGTGTGTGTGTGTGTGTGTGTGTGTGTGTGTGTGTGTGTGTGTGTGTGTGTGTGTGTGTGTGTGTGTGTGTGTGTGTGTGTGTGTGTGTGTGTGTGTGTGTGTGTGTGTGTGTGTGTGTGTGTGTGATTAGAGATAAATGTCGGATGCGTATATAGAAACGGGCTCATTTCACTGCGTTCTGCAGAACCGAGACAATGAATTTGCAGTTCTCATGGTAGGTGTTCAATGTCAGTATTAGTCACTTTACTCATCTGTTCATGTGTATTGGGATCAGGCAAAAAGAAAAGAGAGCTACCGATCACGAATCTTAAAGCTGCGCACGCTCATGTTTTCAGGTTCTCATGTTCGACAAAATCGTCCGCTCTGTTGACGCACAGGGTGCCTGCAATCCCCAGATTAAACAGTGTGGACTTTATACATATGACAATCCCTGTATGCGTCGGTCATGGGAGTCACACACACACACACACACACACACACACACACACACACACACACACACACACACACACACACACACACACACACACACACACACACACACACACACAGAGAGAGAGAGAGAGAGAGAGAGAGGGGAAGACAAAGTGGACCACACAATGCAAACAAGAAGCGAACTTCTTGGGGCAAGCTCGGTCGCTCCACTTCTCTGCGTGGGCCTCTTTATCGAATACCCGGCAATGACGCAGTTGAGGGCACTCAGTCGAGATGGAGGGTCGCGTAAAGCGCTGATGCAAAACCGAGTCTTCGCCTCTCTCCCCTCTTCCAGAGCACTGTTCTCCCGCGGTTCGTTATTTACTCGTCCCATCCCCGTACTCTGACTTCGCGGTCACTCGAGCGCGAAGAAAGATTCCAGTTCTTTTTCTTCTTCTTTGCTTCTTTCGGTGCCATGGTTCTCTTGTCCTGCTTTCAATGCTGGTCTTCCCCTGGTCTGTCGTCCAGCTCATTATTCATGCAGCGACCACGAGGCATCCGCGACCACGCTTGCCCCGAAGCAACAATGCGCCCTGGAAGATCTGGATGAAAAAAAAAAAAAGAAATGAGGCCACCAGTGTTTTACGCGGTGCTCACTGGTCCAGCTATGCAGCAGCAGTAGTGGAGGCGGGCGTGCAAGGACCAAGGAGCCGATGAACTTGGAAGGAAGAGAGAGAGAAGTTTGTGAAAAAAAAAAGAATTTGACGCTAGAGAGAGAGTCGTGTTCCTTCGAAAGAGGCGGAGTGAACTTCATTGTGTATTCGCTTGTAGCAAACTCGAAATGGCGTTGCCACTTTGGACCACGTTATGCATTTCAATGATCCTGTCGTGTTTGTGCTTGCAGTTCTATTTAGCATTGGGAAACGGTTTAGCGTTTATGCGTCATGCTGCGGCAGATTGGTTTATTTTATTCCTATGTGTTAAAGGAGTACTGGCACGAATTTTAGACATTTCCGTATTGTTGCTCCAAATAACACCATGGTTTCGGTAACAACAAAAATAATTTCGTGGTACCTCGAAAAACAATGAATATATATTTGACACAGCTACATTAATGAGACACTGAAGTGAAATAAAATTTTGCTCGTGTAAACACATCACCGAAAGCACCACGCTCGCGAGAAGACACTTAGTAAGCTAAAAACTGCGCCAAAAGCAAATACAAGCGGCAACACCTGCTCACAGGTACCCGCACTAATATGCGTGGCGTCATGCATTTATGACGGCGTCTACTAAGTCCTACGAGAGTCCTGGCTCTATGTAACTACGCATGGATAGAAGGTATACACGCTGAGTTCCATGAAACCAGAGACTCAACAATGGTGTGTTTCAGAGAGTTTGATTGGGTCAATGTGGCGAGACAACGCCAATGAGGAATGGGTTCGTGACAACAGCTCCTCAAAGTTTTGGTGCATAATTAGAAGATGCAGCTAACATGAGGCTTTCATCTTGGTTTTCTCTTCTAATATCGAACATAAACTGGCGGAATTAGCTTCAGCGGAGTGTTCCTGAAACTAATTAATGGTTCAATGTAGTATCCCATTAAAAATAAACTTTCAGTTCCCGTCCACCTTCGGCAGATTGGCAGACAGCCGGGTGGCGGGCCGGACAGGCGGCCCGCTAGGCCGGCTGGGCCCGCTAGGGCCGCTAGGCCCGTTAGGCCGGCCACCCGCTAGGCCTAGGTGGCCGGTCAGGCGGCGGCGGAAACATGCAGGAAAAAAACAGAGAGGCAGAGGGACGGTCTTATGGGCAGATAAAACAAGTATTATGATAGAAAGCCCACATCATTTGAAAAAGACCGTGTGTCTTGTGCGTTGTTTTGCTTACGCAACGTACAAGACACGCTGACTGTAATGTCCATAGACATTACAAAAATGTCGCAACGTCTCTTAAACTTTGCTGGTCCGTTAAGTGGCGCAGCACTTAACGAGCAGAACTCATTTGCCATATATTCTCTTGCCTTGTATTCGCAACGTGGTTTTTGTGTGGTTCCGGAGCTGCCGCGTGCACCCGATTACGGTAACGGTTCAGCGTGATACTTCATCGAGTCGGGTAGACTTGACAAGTGTGATACTACATTATTCTACTGCAATAATTTTTGAATGATATGCCTTAAGTATTCTATATGTGCCTTTTCATATCATTACATTTATCACACAAATTCGTCTCCACTAACATGCTATGCGCCCTTGCGACAAACCTCTCCACGATTCATTAAAAGGCTGCTTATTCCTTATCGCTAAGCCACGTTAATAGCAGTGGTCTTTTGGGGAACACGGTTTCGAAAACCACACTGCGCCCATGAATTTGTTTATCGCACTTACTTTAAATGACTATCGTGCCCACAAGACAATTTGCCGGAGTCTGGCAATACTTTAGAAAGCGGAGAAAGACACCTTTTTTTTTTCTGCTAGTGTTCACACATGACGATGTGCACACTGCTAAAAATATCCCTCGAGCACTCTAACGTTACTAGTCCGGTTAAGTTCCACTCTAACGTTACTAGTTTGGTTAAGTTCCGCTAGATTCCGATCGCGCTTTGCCTATACTACAGAAAAGCGTGCGCCTGTAAGTTATGTGCATACCTGCACAAACTAGAGAGGCCTACGTGCTTAAGAAGATTACACTTTCTTTAGCGTACGCTTATTCACACCGATGAAGTTCTTAAACGTACGGCACGCGCCTGCAATATCGATCGAGTTGTTCTTTGCATGCCTAACTGAGTTTTTAATCAAAGCGGTCGGCGTTGGTAGGTCGCATGGAACGTTTAGTACGTTGTTTTTACCTCTACCTACATATAAAGCCATTTTAGCCTATACTTCGACAGAGGCCTATATCGGATGCGGAGGCTCGCAAACTATGCGTATTTCTGCCGCTATGCGCAAGATCGCATGGTTTGGCTACCGGGCGCGGTGGCTGCATTCTACAGGTATTCTGCAATCAATAAACATTCCATTTGTGTGCGTATAAGAAACTAGGTGGTGGGTAAAAGCAGTCAAGATCTTCTGCTAAGGCGTATGATATAGCCATCGCGTTTCTTTAGTGTAATCGACTGCATCTCGATCCTATGGCATTTTCATAACTGTTGTCCCGGATAAAGTGCTAGCTATAGCCGGGCAATTCGGCGAAGCGGTGTAGTTTCGTGGCCGCGTGTAGTACTTTGCGCAGGATGTAATTAAGGATGCAGCATACGTATTAGTTGCATTAGTTACATCTGTTGCATATCGCCTTAACAGCCCCTCCCCCTCCCCTTATTCCAGATACCTAAGGAACCGTCTATATGTGATATTATGGAAGATGTAATAAACAGGTCTCATAGGCGGTAGTGTGTCTAGGGAGTCAGCGGGAGCCGCCGGTAACTCGACAATATTTACGAGGAAGAACAGAAGAAAACAAACTACATTATAGTTACGTAAACAAACTTCATAATATGTATAAAGAGCGGAAATATTATGCATGGCTCCATCTGCAAGAATATGCGGAGCCCTTTAGTGGAACTTCCTTGAAAGCTTCGTAATTAATATGAAAATTTCACTTATTCACTCGCGTGGTAGTGTCATGCACCTCAGTGGTTCTCTTGAGGTTCTTTGTAAAACAGGCGGACGGACGGACGGACAGAAGCTTGAGCACACGAAACTGCTTCATAAAAGGCCACTGTCTCAGCTACGTTCCTTTGTGTCAGCCATCATTTGTCTTTCAGTTCTTCATTGCTTCCTCCAGTCGTCTCTAACCCACGCATTCTATGTCCTTTTTTCAAGTGAATTTCGGTTCTCGAGGCACCGTAGAGCAAGGAAGCGTAAGCCATTTTCGATTTACTAAGTCCCCCGATACCGCTACAAAATGAAATCACCGTATCTGTTGTTCCCTGAATGGTGGAGGAGAGCGCGGAATCGAAATTACCAAAAGTGAATATTACCAGAAAAAGCGATCGGAAGACAGTGACAAAGCGTACGGTTCTATACCTCAATATAGAAACTATGTACTTAAAAATTCGCCTCAAGATTGTTTTATAACATTAGGCACGAACTGGTTGCCCTAAGTGTCGGAAATGGCTCTAAAACGGCAGCACATTAGTTATCCGCTGGTTATTGGGAAGATAAAGCGGTAGCTCTCCATATTTCTCTCTTTAACGACTCTCTAATGCCGCAAGCCATATTCACCTCGCTTCGATTTCTGTACCACTCACTCGCGGAAGCTTTATTCTATGCTATCTTTGTTTCCGTGCAAGCGGAGTTTGTTTACACAGCGAGTCTTACTGAAAGAGCCTGGAGCGCTAACGACATGCGCTTGTTTTTGTGAAACCATGAGTTATGTTCGCCGATGAGTATCTCTATCTCGACTAATCCGTGCAGCGTTGCCGTACGGGTGGAGCTTATATGTGTCGTCTAATCGCTAACGACAGCCGGCTGCGCGTTCCGGATAATGAGTGAGGGATCGCTTGTTGTGCGCTCCTAATCCTTCCGCGAATATTCCATTCCGTTGGCGTCTCGCCGAGTGTGATGAGAGGCAAACAGTGGAGTAGGCCATCTTTCTGGCTCTCTCTTTCGGTTGACAGACGCAGTTCGTAGTGTTCGTTACAGCTCATCAAACACGCGATCGAGCTGCAGCGTCATCGAAACGCAGGTAGACATAAGAATAATGAATTACCGCTAGAACACTTTCCTTTTCATTCGCCACACACAGTTATGAAATGTTAAATGGCACGGCTGTTACGCAAGGAATGCTGAGATCTGAGACTGCGGCTACTGACAGCCGAATATGCCACCAGCTTGACGAAAAAAAAAAAAAAAAAAAAGAAGAAGCCGGATACCATATCACACATGTAAATATCTTTCTATTTCGAGTTACAGCTAAATCTTCAGGACTTATCGTTATATACCCCTATCCATATACGCGTTTAGACTCCCTATTCGTGGTAGTGAGCTGCTTCCTTATTGAAAGAAAAAAAAAAAAAAAGAAGGCTGCCAGCACGCCTTGAATTATGCAGGAAACGGGATGCGGTATATTTAATGTATCTTGGAGGAACAGATGCCAGCTCCTTGAAACACCGAAGCAGCTCGCTCTAAGCACTTTCTCATCACGCTTAAAACAATTTCTTTATGACAAAGCAGAAATGCCGGGGACGGAGATGATCGTAAGCTCGCAATACAAAAGGGATAAGGAGACGAAATGAAGATATAAAAGTAAGTTCTTATACATCCCGTCGCTCTGCTCATTACAATTCAGGTCACGCATGCGCCGCTCGCGCTACCAGAGCCATTCAGCGCCGCACGGAAATATAAGTATCGCACGTAGCACGTCTCTTGGATACACTAGGGTTCGTGTGAGATGCAAGAGCATTTCTCGTTCTCCCGTGCTTCCCGAGTTGCTACACATGCCGAGCACCCGTCGGGTATATATTGCACAAGCGTTGCTTCCTTGAACACGCCCCTTGCGAAACAGCGGCTGCCTATACGCTCTTCCTGGCCTTTGTATCGCCATCCTGCGCGCACAGCGTCAGGATAAGACGAGTGCAGCGGTACGTCGCATGCCTGCCGGCTTATAGAGCCGATAAAGGCTCACACACGAATAAAAAAAATAATAAGGAAAGAAAAGATCGTGGGGGAAGACCTCAAAGTATCTGAATAGGAAGATGCGAACAAATCCCGCATGTTCGCGGATGCAGATAGCGCCCGGCAAGGCAGCGGGAAGCTCGCGGTGCCTTGAGGTTGTTTCAGCGTGTGTTCATACCGGAGACCTTCACTTTTCTGTTGGTGGAGGAAGTAGAAGTTGGGCCGAGAATGACGAAGCGTGCAGTTCGGGCGAACTCTTATACTTGGCTTATTTGTTTCTTATAGTTATCTCTTTTGTCTGTCGTTGTTCCAAGAACTCTTGGAGTTGCGTGCCTTCTCTCGCAGGTATCGTCGTGAAGTTTGCGCTATAAAGGTTTCTCCCCGGTATAGAAAGGGACGTCAGCGTCCCCAAACTGGCGCGGTGACAAGAGGTGTGAGGGAAATACACGGGAGAGATCCTGGTGCAGCAGGAAAACTCACTGATTTGTCTAATAGGCATGTAGTGATGTCGCCAGGCCAGTGGCACATCTACCTGTGTATCTCCCTTGTATTCAGCACATGGAACTGGAGGGCGAAGAAAAATAGCTATACGTAAGTTATTTAAGTATACCATCTTCGTGTCAACCATTAGAGTTGTGTGTCCGTCCTTTAGTGCTCCTCAAATGCATTCATCCTCAATGTGAACGCCCCAGCATGGGCTTGGAATAGAGAGAGAGAGAGATAAGGAAGGAGAGGAAGGGATGTTAATCACTTCAGGAGTCTGGTTTGCTACCCTACACTGGGGGATGGGAAAAGGGGAAGAAAAGTATTGAGAAGGAGAGAGGGGTATGCCTACAAGACAGACCTATATAGCCTATACAGTCCCATCAGCGGGCTTGGAATAAAGCCCGCTGATCTTCCCGGCTAGTCGCAGTCGCCTTCGCTCCACTTCGGCGGTATTCTTCCGTAGAATGGCACGAATCACTTCGCGAAATCAGCGACGCGGTCAGCACGCTCGAAACTACGGCACCATTCACGCACACAGGCGTACCGACAACTCACATCATAGTCCCGCCGGTGCGGCCTCCCCCACCCACCTCCTTACTTCCCCCAATTTCTCCTTCACCGTGCGGTGGTGCGGATCAATATAAGTGGGCGAACGGCTCCTGCAAATTTGATGGCCGCGCGGCGCGTGCGCCAGCGGTTCGGCCGCTTGTCAACGGAGCACGGGACGGCCGCGGCCTACCTACCGCTAAGCGCTTCCTCTGTTCAGCTCTCGTCGACGAGATGTGCTGACGTCACACGCCGCACCACCTTTTCACGACGGCCTCCCTTAACACTCCTTTTTCTTTCGTCCCTAACACGCACTATTCTAGCCTCTGCAAAGCGCGGGTATTTCCGTGTGCCAACTCCGCCCCAGCGATATCAATTATTCGGCCGCCCACGCACGATGTTCGCGGAGGTGCGTCGGGCAGCGCCCTCCCTTCCACCTTTTCTTTCGCCCCTTTGCCCCCTGTATAGAGATCATAGCTGGCAGCGCAATCTACTGGCTGAGTGCTTGGCGTGATGGACCCGGCCAATTTGCCACCGCCTGAAGAGCGGCCTTCTCCGACCCTGCGTGCTCTACTCTCTTTGTGGGGCATATTTGTTTACATTGGGGGGTATATTTCCTTTCTTAGGCTGCGCGTGCTTGTCGCCGTGAGTGTCTCTCTTGCGGAACACGGCTATGGCAGTGAAGATACTGCATTTGGATGGAGGCAGGCTTGGTTGGGACAGTTCTCGCTGTTTTATAAGCGTAAATATTGCGCCGTACATTGCAGCTGAGCTTGCTATACTTTCTCTGTCCCTTATCGGCTTCATCCAAGGCTAAAAAGTACGATGAAAGCCGACGGCGGCAATAAAAGCAGGGTGCCGTGGTATAATACTCTGTTACCGTCGTAATTTTCATCATCATCATTATCTTCTTTTACTTCTTCTTCTTCTTCTCCTCCTCCTATCCTTCATGAACTGTCCATTTTGACTGTTTTATGCCTGTAAGTATTTCACTGTATACCCATCATCGTCCACGGCTGCGCTATCTCTCTCTTCTTCTTTTTTTCTCTCTTATCCTTTTCCTCAATACCCCTCTTTTATCTACAATCGGTCTATCTAAATGAGCAGCGGTCCTCCTCATTGTATTTTGTGACCAGCCCCAATTTTAGCCCCTTAGTCTCCACTAGCATATCGGCTACGCGTGTCCCCTTATCCACTGCGCCGTCTTCCTATATATCGCCCGTAAATATGTACCTATATATCCTATATGTTCCTATATATCGCCCATAAATATGCAAATGGTATTGACAGTCTTGAAAACAAAAGTTGTTAGGAAATGCTCATTACTGACTGTTTCTTCGATCAAGTCGTCTTGCAGCGTACATTGAGGAAACGTCTTTTGCTTTCAGCGGTGTTTCCACTAAATCTGTCATAACTCCTTGGTGACGGCACTCTTTGCAGTTGAGCTATGCTGCTTTTGAATTAAACTCTTCGGTGACTGCTTATGGCGTTAAATCAAGACGGGAGAGCATTTCATCGCCGTAAGGAACACGATACTCATGCAGAGTGTAGGGACGTAAATAGAAGGCGAGTGAAATTCCTCCTGGCAATAAGTGAGACCCGAGGGGTTTCTCCCAAATTGTCGCAACTTGTACTCGCGCGCACAAAAGGAACAATTGAGGCTGACAGCGCGCGAGTAACTAAGAACGGTACCGCTCGTAAGGACGCGGGAGACAAAGACGCTCACAAAGAAAGATAGCGCAGATTGCTCCACTTCATTTCTTCCGTGCGCGGGCGTCCGGGTGTGTAAGGCTGCGCGCGGCTCCAATATCCCCTCTTGTTCGGCCTTTTCGCTCGCCTCAAAGAAGCGCCCTCGTTAAGCCCCAAGCTCCGGCAATCGGCGCGTCTCCGCAGATCGTATTGTATCCCGCGGAGGGAAGCTCCAAACAAGACGTCCTTTCCAGTTAGCGTCGTCTTTCAGCAGGTCCTCTGGCGGCGCTCCAACTCACGAACTTCGCACTGTTCAGCAAGAACCATTGGCCAAACATCGTGAGTTTGTTACTCGAGTAATATTAAAGGGACCCTGCAACACTTTTCGAAGGCAGTCAGAAAAACGGTGCCAAGTAGTCGTGGGGGCTTACGTGAACGGGTGAGCCAAATGTTGAACTGAACGTGTACCAGAGAATTCGCAGTGTGAGTTCAAATATACAGCAGGAAAGCGCCCGGTCTTCTTTCGGCATATGACGTCACTGGCGGCGCTGACTACGTCACTTCACTTCGTCCGCTCCTTTATAAGAGAGACGTGCACATTTTCTTTATTTGGGATTTTCAAAACGAACCACTAAAACATAGCGAGCGATCTCTCCGCGACCATAAAATCAGCCAAAGCTATTTCTGCCTCAAGCAACTTAGTGGCGATGCCCCTGGTGATGCCATTTGTTGATGTCATTTGGCGTGATGTCATTTAGCGCTTTCCATGTGTGTTTGAACGCACACTGCGAACGCTCCGGTGCGTTCAGTGCAATGATATTTGAATCGCATGTTTACAGGAGCGTCCACGACTGATCGGCACTGTTTTCCGACTTGGTTCAGAAAGTGTTGCATGCAGGGCCCGTGGGCCCGTTTAATATATATATATATATATATATATATATATATATATATATATAGGACTGTATATGCAAAAATAGCTTGGGTTGCCGCTAGTTTATAACAGAATTGACGATGCGCCTCTTAGAGAACGACGGTTTATTAAGTCAACGTGTCGGGCTCCGACCGAAACGTTGACTTAATAAACCGTCGTTCTCTAATAGGCGCATCGTCAATTCTGTTATATATATATATATATATATATATATATATATATATATATATATATATATATATATATATATATATATATATATATATATATATATAGTTAACTGTACAGTAAAGCTGGACAACTAGGGTCAAATTAAGGCCGGTAACTGTGCTCTTGGCAGACATAACAAATTAAAACACAAGAAAACCAACGCACTTAGATATAGGTGCACGTGGTCAAGACTAGTTCAAGGTCCCGCACTACAGCGTGCCTAATAATCGCATCGTGGTTCTGGCTTCCACAACTCTGTTTGTAGATTGCCTATATTTGATAGATTGCCCTAACAGTGGTTTCTCGCGTAGACCGGCCTATGTGCCCGTTTGACAGGTGGTGCTACCATACCTGAACATGCGCAGATAAGTTGTGTCTCTTCTTTCTTCTTCGCTTCTTTGCTCTGCTTCAGCTGATAGTTCCCTTCCCTTCTGTCCGTGTTTTGCACGCGTGTTCTTTGCACTATGAATCCTTACCAACTCGCTCAGGTTTCTGTCCTTTCAAAATGGTTACAAGCGTAAACACATTTTGGAATTCTCTTGGTCTCAGTCCTTTTCTGGTCTTGGTACAAATTTCAAAACGAGAAAGTATTGCAATGATGAACCAATCGCTCCAAACAAAACGGATTCCTAAAATATGTTCACCTATATAAGCCTGTTTAGTTTTAGTGGTTGGGCGTCCCTCTTAATGGCCGCTCCTCATCTTCATCCGTGAAGTACTGACAGTGCTGTGTGTGTAACGTTCGACTTGTATGCCAATAAAGCTAGGTTAAGTAGCTAACCGCGGCGACTTATGTAGGCCTTCCCACCAGCGGTAGCATGCGAGGCGTGCACAAAGTATACATATGTTTTACGGGGCACACAGACGCCTTACGGAGTACTACGTACAGGCGCATTTACAATGCAAGCAGCGCTGCCAAGGCGAACAGCTCGCGCTTGTCCATCCCATCGTTCTCATCGTCTCTGCAGTTCTTTGACGGCTGCTGTTACGTAGCAATATAAAGAAGCTATCTTTTCATCACTTCATAAAAATAAAAAAGAAAACCATTGTAGGTTCACCGTGAAATGGTCATCACGAGAAAAATGTACGCGATTAAGCAATGCCCCACGCTGTCTCATTCCTTAGGAGTAGCGCGGAAGACCACCGGACGGACGTCCTTCATTTCCCGTCGTCCTTCCGTTGATTCAAGATCTAGGGGACTCCTATTTATATATCTATAGTAAGCTCCTCCACTAGCGGTGCAATCAGTGCGCTTTCGCCGAGCGTATTGCTTCTCGACCACTCCGCGCACCCTCAAAAAGCAAAGAAGCATTCCTTCTCCTATCCTTTCAATCTCGGTACCTTAGCTCTTTCTCCACCAACAGCGTGGTCTTTTGCCTCTTCGGCTTCTTTTAACTCCCTACGCTGGAGAGGAAGCACGGCCCGCTAGCCGCGTTTCCGCCGCCTTGTCCGGCGCGCACGCGGCCTTGCAAGCTCGGCCCTGGGCTGTGTTCCGGAACGGCGGACATTCCTCTGGACGGTGGCGGCAAAATTGGACAGCTCGGCATTTCGGCTTTACCACCGACCGACCGCCCGTATACGCCCCACCCGCTTCGCTCGCTCGCCCAGCCTGCCACGCTCGTGCTATAGTGTTACGCTGGTTCGGGCTGGCTTTCTTCTGCGAGCCCCACGGACGAGCCAATTTCAGCCTCTCCGCTCGTCCGACCCCCCTTACGTATACCTTGCCACCACCCATGTCGTCCTCCTTACCGTAACTGTCCTCTTTTTTTCTCTGTTTAGGAAGATCGAGTTGTGCGAATTCTTTCGCCTTCTTGCTCTCCCTGAGGGGAGGGGGTCTACTCTTCGTTATCATTTTATGGTAGCTCTACCGTAGCTGTGTTCTTTTCCAGCTGAGCGGGCGCGACCCGGAGAGCCTAGTCGGGTTATAGATTGACCGTCTGTGTTTCTTTCTCCGGCGCCTCCCTTATATTCTTTGTTCTCGTTATATTATAGGCACTTAGGCGAACTTATTGAAGTTCACGGTTTCCTTTCTTGCGAATTCTTGTTTTCCGTTCTTTTTTTCTTTCTTTTCTTTTACTCGTCGTATTGAAATTCTAACCCGGCAAAGATAGCCGGGGTTCGTGACCGCCGCTTTGAAAAACGGACCTTCGTTGAGTGACTGCTCAAATGGCGTGTGGAAGAACCGTAAGGAAGAGAGGTTCCTGCTTTGCGTGTGCTACGTGCGTTTTTATGTTAAGTTATTCTTGTTTTTTTCGCATTTGCACGGGAGGGTCTCGTTTTTTTTTTTTTTTCCAGAGCTTTGAGACAGGACCCATCTCTTACAACAGTAGCCTTAGAAGGATACTTGCATTGGGAAGTATTTGGCACGGGAGCCAATTACTTGGAACACTAACGCGATCGAATTTTTGCGTTACTTATCCATCTTTTTACAGGGCCCTCATTCTATCCGACTGTAAAACAAAAGAAGGTCATATGAACCCACTTTGTGTGCTCTAGCCCTTATCGCATTTCAGAGTGCGTGACACAGTGCTGCATCTTAAGACATATAGCTGCTGCGGAGGCTTTTTTTTTTTTTTTTTTTCAGTGCTTCCTAAGCGTTGCAACATTACGCGATTCAGGACTGCTCCTTTTCGCATGCATTTTAAGAGAAAGCGGACGTGCTTTCTCGTAATAAGAATAAAGGACTTGATGCTGCCTGCCTCGCAGACCAGTGAATTTCGCTTCGACGTCATATCTCCCGGCCTGAAGGTCGACACATGTAAAACTTGAAACAAAAATTTATTCGTTTATGTATTCAGCTGTGATCTGATAAGAACGCGCGAAGACTTCATTCCTACATCCCGTCAGTTTTCTCGGAAGCCATTTCCTCCCACCTCACTTGAAGGATTGCCTCCTATTTCATGTGAATCTTCCGTTTAGATTCATTCATTCATTCATTCATTCATTCATTCATTCATTCATTCATTCATTTTCAGTCGCTCTATCGCTCGTTGGTTACTTCGCTGCTCATGCGGTATACTGAGTCGGTTTCCTGGTTTTGTAATTAGCGACATACTGTCTTGGCTGTGAGCGCTTGGTACATTTGAGTGAGTTTTATTTCCAACTGTCCTCTCTCTCTCTCTCTCTCTCTCTCTCTCTCTCTCTCTCTCTCTCTCTCTGTGTGTGTGTGCGTGCGTGTGTGTGCGTGTGTGTGTGTGTGTGTGTGTGTGTGTGTGTGTGTGTCCAACGCAACCGGGTCCTAAAACTTTCTTCGTTATCTTGCCTGCCTGAAACCAGAACTCCGCAGGTGTTGTAACGTAGAATTTTCGCGGATAGATCGGCGTGAACTTCTTTTTCCATTTGAGTAGAGTGTTCGAAACAAACTATCCGTCGTCGGGCTGCGGTTAAAACGATGTTTGCTGTTGCTCAGTTCGCGATCTTTTCTTTTCTTTTCTTTTTTTTTTCTTTTGCTGATGTAAAGACAACTTGCCCGTACTACCACGCTTGGAATTGTGAAGGTTAGTAGAGTGTGCAGACGGGAAAAGTTGGTGTCTCTAATACAGGTATAATAGAGAGCAAAACGATGGTTTGCATTTTCTGGTGACTGCGTCCTTCAGTGTATGCAATGCGCTTAACACGTTTGCATACGGGCCGACGGAAAACCAGCTATTACGAGACACTGCCTTCCAAAGCTTCGTGCGTAATATTGTCTCACCGAGAGTCTCGGCATCACTCTTGAGTGCGTTTCTTTTCAACGCGATTAACCGAGAAAGTTTCATGTCAGGAGATCCAAGCGCAGCTGAGCGTAAAATACTTCGAACACGGGCTCACAGCATTAAAATATCTGTCTGCACAAGAATGATGAAGGATAACGCAGTGGGGGAAACTTGTGCCACAAAGAATGAATGTGCACTCAACTCATGAGTGAGCACCTGCTTGTGAAACGATACGTCGCTGTGGCACACGCGCACCAGCTTTCCATATATGCAGCTCTTTTAATGACGTCTAAATGGTGGATTATAAGACATTTTTGGAACTTGACCTTTAAAAGAGCGTTTCTCAAAATCACGTCGTTATGTAGACCATGTCTGACGGAAAGAATGCCATTGCGAAGCGTGGCACTCTAAGCGGCAAACGAAGCAAAAGCGAAAAAGAAAAAAAAAAAATCTCCCGAGGGTTTTCCACTTATGTAAACAAACCACTCCCTATCTCACGGTCCTTGTGCGACTAAGCTTGCACCTCATATCTGAGCTCCAAGAGGGCTCACAAAGAACGTGTGCCACTCGACACCTCGAAAAGAAACATAATCGCGATTAAACTATTCCCACGCAGCCGAGAGTCCTTTTGTTTAAAGGAGCTATTCAATGGCGCGTACAAAATGGGTTGGAGTACGAGAGCCTATGCAATAAACGCATGAACGTACAAAAAGATGAGTAGGGATCGAAGTAACAGGCCGAGTCAACGTCGGCCGTGAAATTAGAACGTCGTAATTAATTATCGATCTCGGGCTCTTTGCTGGCAAACACGTGGACAATGGCTTCGACAAGGGAGTGCCGCTCAAATGAAGGGGATTTGTTTTTTCTTTTTTTTTTTCAGCCGCTCAAAGGAGCTATTGTCCCGACCGAACCTTTCAAAGGAAGCATTCGGCCGAGATTTTTAAGAGTGAAAGACATTGTAAGCTTGGTTTTTCGTGTTTGTTTCCTCTCTACACTCGCGTCAACAGTGTTAAAGCGTGTGTCGACGGTGGCTTGCTGTGTTCACTAATAACAGACACAGCCGCAGCTCAGCTAGAATGGTAAGCGTTCAACGAGAAAATGGACAACCTGAGCGTACATAATGAAGGCAAGCAGTGCTTGAAAGGGGCCGACTAGTTAGCGTAGCTTCATCTTTGTAACGGGGCGGTGACATGTGCGCCACCAGGCTCGTAAGAAGATTTAAGAACTTTTCTTTTTTAGGGGCGAAGCTCCTCTTAGTCTAACCTTGTCCTGCGTCAGGCGTAACCGGCGTGCCGGGAGGCACGCGCTCGCCCTCGGCGCGTGCCTCTCTCTCTCTCACTCTTCCATCTGCTGTCTTGCGAGAGAGAGAGAGCGCGCGAAAGGCGCGCGTTGACTATGGAAACGCTCTTTCTTAGATGAACGCTCTACCAGTCCGCAAAGAAGGAGAACGCGCCCTCACCCGCGAGAGAACGTTCGCGCAGGCAGCGTCTCCTAGCGAGTTTCTTGATTGAGAAATACCGACTGCTCGCGTTGGAGAACCGTTCACCGGCCACCCATATATATATATATATATATATATATATATATATATATATATATATATATATATAGAGAGAGAGAGAGAGAGAGAGAGAGAGAGAGAGAGAGAGAGTAGTAGACCCTCGGAATTGGCAACAAAATGCGGAAACCGTTTATTCAACGTTTCAGCCGGAGACCGGCCTTCCGCTGTGACCGTTCCGCTGTGATGTAACATATATATATATATATATATATATATATATATATATATATATATATATATATATATATATATAGGCACTGGATCTTGAAGTGCCGGTGGGAGATTTCCCTTGTGCATAGTTGAACCATAAGGATTCGTAGCGTGCGCGTTAATTAATTTAATCCGGAACTCGGCACGATCTACGATGAACCTCCCGAGCTTCGCCCACTCATCATCATTCACTCCGTGGATATGCTGTAATTTTTTTTCTCTCTCTCTTTAAGTTTTCCTCATGCCTTTTAAATCTACTTCAATCAAATCGATCATACCATAGAAAAAACGGAAATTCATAGCCCAGTTCCCTGCCCCTTATGACAGAAAGTCCATATTTTCCCCTATAATTATTTTTGTCCGTTCTCTCTGGTTTTCTGCCACCAGTATTCTAACCGTCTCTTAGTTATTTCAATCGCGGCTATGTTCAGCTTCCCGATGTTCGCCCTAAAACCCAAGGCTTCATGTAGGGTGGTGCCCAAACGTACACCTGGGTGGATATTTCCGCATTCAATCAGAACATGCTCCGTCGTTTCCCTATCTTCCTCACAGCATGTGCATTTTTCTTCTTCTTTACTGAATTTCACTTTACAAATACGCGTTCTAAGGCAGCCCGATCTCGCTTCAAACAATAAAGCGCTTCCTCTTGAGTTATCATACAATGCCTCCCTCTTTATTTCGTTTTTGCCCTCTCGGTAGTTATTCAGAGTCGGTTTTATTTCCATCGCTGCCCTTCAGTAAATCTTCTCCGCCTCTCTGACTCCTCCCTTTACGCTCTTTGTTGTCAGTTCTCTTAGAGCCGTATATTTACTGGTGAGCCTCCTAGTTCTCTTTCTCCACTGCGTGTGAATGATAAAGAATGACGCAGTGGGGGAAACTTGTACCACATAGAGTAAAACGGCACCAAGATCATGGACAACTATGTCCATCTACCGGAAAACATGTCAAGCAATGTCACAACTATTATGGCCTCCGAGATGGCGGGCGCGCCCGCCATCTCAGAGGCCATGCGACTACAGCAGAGCCCATATGCGGTCTCGTCGGATGCTCTGCATCCACTTTTTTTTAGCATTTCATTCTCACGACACCATTAAAGAAGCGAAGTACTGCAGTTGCCATTTCATGGACCATAAGGCGATGCTTGTTGCGGATGGCCGGAAGAGGTCTCCAGAAGAACAAATCGAACAGCTGCCAGATAGTTAACGCACGAACGACGACAGAATGTGACCATTTACGAATAAGTGTCACGCCTACGCGCAGTTCATAACACAGGACCATGTGACTACATCACTGTACAAAATTTTCATGAAGTTGATATAAAAGTGCTGTTAAATAGATCGAAAACCTCTACCATTAGTATAGATACGTCGCGCGCGCGCGCGCGTGTGTGTGTGCGTGCGTGTGTGTGTGTGTGTGTGACAACACACATTAATAAGTATGCACTGAGTGGTTGAAGTGCACACTAGGGGCCGGATTTCGCTATCGCGTTCAACTCTTAAAGGAGAAGCTTAAGAGTCCCCTAATTTTTATGACGTCTAAATGCTGGATTATGAGACATTTTTGGAACTTGACCTGTAAAAGAACGTTTCTCAAAATCACGTCGTTATGTAGACCATGTCTGACGGAAAGAATGCCAACGCGAAGCGTGGCAATCTAAGCGGCAAACGAAGCAAAAGCGAAAAAAAAATCTCCCGAGGGTTTTCCACTAATGTAAACAAACCACTCGCTATCTCACGGTCCTTGTGCGTCTAAACTTACACCTGATATCTGAGCTCGAAGAGGGCTCACAAAGAACGTGTGCCACTCGACACCTCGAAAAGGAACAGCATCGCGATTAAACTATTCACAGGCAGGCCAAAGTCCTTTTGTTTAAGAGCGCTATTCAATGGCGCGTTAAAAGTGGGTTGGATTACGAGAGCCTATGCAATAAACGCATGAACGTGCAAAAAGATGAGTAGGAAACGAAGTAACAGGCGGACTCAACGTCGGCCGTGAAATTAGAACGTCGTAATTAATTATCGATCCCGGGCTCTCTGCTGGCAAACGCGTGGACAATGGCTTCGACAAGGCAGTGCCGCTCAAATGAAAGGAATTTTGTTTTTTCTTGTTTTTTTTTGCAACCGCTCAAGGGAGCCATTGTCCCGACCGAACCTTTCAAATGAAGCATTCGGCCGAGATTTTTAAGAGCGAAAGACATGTAAGCTTGGTTTTTCGTGTTTGTATCCACTCTACACTTGCATCAACAGTGTTAAAGCGTGTGTCGACGGTGGCTTGGTGTGTTCACTAATAACAGACACAGAGCCGCAGCGCAGCTAGAACGGTAAGCGTTCAACGAGAAAATGGACAACCTGAGCGTACATAATGAAGGCAAGCAGTGTTTGAAAGGGGCCGACTAGTTAGCGTAGCTTCATCTTTGTGTTGAGCCATGGCAGGCACTGTTAGACGAAGAGTTAATGGAAAAGAGCAACACACATGACAAGTGAACCGCGCGCGAAAGTGCAGCGGTGTACTGTCTGTACAGGTTTTCCAAGGGACTAGAATGATGTGTTCACAATGATAATTGCGTCCCAGTTGCTGCCGGCCCCAGATGCTGGTCAAGATACGCACAGAGATGACATAGAGAGAGACGAAGGAAAGAAACGGAGGTTAAGCAGAACAAATGTCTGGTCTGCCGCACACCGTTGAAGTTGGGAGCAAGTGAGTAAAAAATAAAGATTAAGGATTAGAGAAAGAAAAGGAGACATAAACAGAGGATATGTATACACAATCACCGTCATGTGCAGAGTAGAATGGCGCTCGTTCGTTCGCAATGGAACTGCTGAAAATTATGGCTGTAGGAAGCGTTCTATTGAACAAATAATTCAACACGCTTTGTGGGGCAGTCGTCGATGCAGTGTGCCGGACGCAAACCAGAATTTTCTATTCGTGTTAACCTGCCCACCTTTCCCTCATTTGTATCTGTCTCTTTCAGCAGAAAAATAAAGACATATCTATGCACGCTGGACGTATAAGCCGTCGTGGCTGACGCTTACGAATACCTTAATGCAGTTTTTACAAAAGACCAAGCTTGCATGAACAACTGTAGTGCGCTAATAAAAATGTTGAACGTGGAAGGAAGGAGCCATTTTCCAGTGAAATAATAAATAGAGTGTGTTGTGATAGGCGGTTTCGTAGAGTAGAGGACTCCTAGAGGAGAGAAAGGGGGGAGCGCAGGAGAGGAGAGAGAGGGGAGGGGACGCGCATGCGCAGTTCTGAATATACAATTATCAAGTCGTCTGCATGATAACTTACTATGCACTAAAGATGAGAAAAGCACGCTTTCTCGCCGCGTATCGTGTTTCATACGGAACGCGAATATTTATATTATTTTCCCTAGAAGCTTTGATCGCCTCCCCATGATAAAGGGAGGAATAATACAGCTAATGCAATAGCTCGCAAAACACGTTGCAGGCTAGCGGCTCCATTCCGATGGTTTAACGATTGTCACCAGCCGTTTCTCGTCACCGGAGCTTCAATATAATTTTGTGATATTGCCTTATGCAAAAACGTTGCTGTATGCTCGCAGTGAAGTCGTTTTATCGGTTTTCCGCTGTATTTTTGGAAACTGCTGTCTCTGACGTTATAACCCTCGTCCAGTAACTATATGGCATAATCATGCGCAGTATCGGTTCAGCAAAATAAATGCGCGTGTCGACGCATATAACTACGTGTATGACTATCGGTGTGTATAAAAGACGTGTAGTGGTGCGAGAGTATAATTACGACAAATATAACTACGTGTATTCAAACAATAAAGTTCGGTTCGAGCCTGCGGTGCGGAAAGAATTATACTAACTTGCATAAGTCATGTTTGTGAAGATAAGTCGACGTAAAATGTCTTCGCTCTTTAGCTTCCGTCTAAGATATCTTATCGACACGGCATAATGCAGTCATCGAGCGTTACTTTTCGAGCCCTGCTAACAACGGCCACTTTTGTTTATTGAAACCTGTTTGAATTTTTCATGTTCTGCTGCGATCGTTGCGCTGGAGCTTTGACTATCCAAAAACGCCCAAGTAAATCTCAGCGAACATTGTGATAACATTTCGCGAGTGACTTCAAGCAGGTGTGCGATGATAATTGTCTACCAGTGTTTTGCTAGTTCCGGCGGCCTCTGCAAAGTAAACCTTAAACACTACAACGGTTGCTCTTAGTGTCAGAGGTTCCTGCCTTTCGTGTGTCTTTTTGTTTTTTAGTAGAAAATTAAAAATATTCCTTTCGAGCGACAATTGAAATATTGATACCATTAAAACCGAAGTGAAAGCATAATAATGAAGGTAATGATAGTGATTTCTGCCTCACCCTTTATGAAACAAACAGGCTGACGACAAATATTCATCCAGCCTGTATCCTGTGTCAAGGTGTATATTTATTGTAGCCGATAAACTTGCCCATCACACCTTGACCTTTCCTCTGCTTAGTGTCCCCCTATTGCAGAGTTGCCGATACCTGCAACAACTTAATCAGTCGGTCTCGCTGTGCATTATATTATTATTATTATTATTATTATTATTATTATTATTATTATTGTTGTTGTTGTTGTTGTTGTTGTTGTTGTTGTTGTTGTTGTTGTTGTTGTTGTTGTTGTTGTTGTTGTTGTTGTTGTTGTTGTTGTTGTTGTTGTTGTTGTTGTTGTTAATATTCGGTGCATTCGAAACGAAGCTGCGACACGAGTCACCCAGCTGGCTTTATCTAATGACTTGAAATAGAACCAATCGGTGGGCTAGTCACTATAGCACCACGTACAACGCAGCACAAAGAAAGCACAAGTCGGCAGATATGCCCCATCTTTCTACTGCCAACCTCTGTGTTTATTTGCACTGTCGAGTACGTCCATGATCCAGTAAGGATTTGTTGCTTCTAAGACATTATACTAGCTTAACTACTACCTTTTTCTAATTATTTCACCATTCTATACTATCTGACCAGCTGGTCATTGGCGTTTGCGACATCTTAGCCACGTACGTCTAATTTTTAAAAAATATGCATTCAACCTTTACTAGCGCCTGTAACGACTCGTGTTCTGGCAATTCTGCCTAGCCCTTTTGCGCCGGTGCATGAAACTTATATTTTCTATATCCTGATTTGCTTTGAGTCCCAGCGCCATCTTAAGGTGAACGTCTTCGGCGCGGGTCTCTCTGGGTGAAAATTTCGGCATTCTATGACGTCGTAGCTTTGGCTTCTGTGTATTTATTATTATAATTCAAGATAATTAAAGCGTCTGAATTTCATTATGAGCGGACTGTATCGTTTCTAGATTTTTGGTGCATCTGCGCGTTATTCTTTTGCTTTTGCAAGCATTTCTTCCTGTCTCTCGCTCTCTCTCTCTATCTCTTTCCTGAGACAGCCACATCAGTCCTTAAATAATGTAAGTCTTTGTCTTATCTCGCAATTCCCTCCCGGTTTACTATCTCTTTTCAATAAGTTCACAAATATTTGTTGTCTTCTTTTTTTTTTCTTGTTTCTCCCATTCGCATTCAGTTTACCTTTTCTGTTGGTCCCACCTTCTGTCAGAAGATTCCGGGCTCTATCCATACTCTAGACACATTGTGTACCTCATTCCCAACTTCATTAATCTTTTTTGCTACGTTCTTCGTCTAGAGCCATTCTTCGTCTATAGCACGTCAAATTTATGCTTACTTTATACGCCCATTTTTCAAACATTCCCCTTGCTATAGTCTTCCTTCCACACAAATCTGCCCTACGCTTCTCTGACATCAAGATTTTAGCCCCTTGCAAAATCTCACCCTAATCTTCTTGCCTCATTTCTGACTCTACTATAAGCCCCCAATGCCAATCCGGCGACTGAGATTTCTTCTCTCACCACAGGTGAATGAATGAATGAAAACGCGTTGATTTGGTTTTTGCGTTCTAAATCCAGGCGATTTTCTAAGATAGGCTCACTTTAGGTTGTAAACAAAGGGTCGTAAATATTCCTGGGCCCCGGCCTATAGTGGTTATAAATTCTTGGCCACCGAAATAAGCGGCCAGCGCAGCCCTTAGGAGGACGATATTTCTTCGGAAAACGACCACGGTGTCCCAGAAAACTGATCCAGGCGAGTTTCGGGTTATCCGATGCAATGTTCTCTGCGAGCTGTCTTGCGCAAACGACACGGGTCTCCCAAATTGAAAGCGCTGTGTCGCCTGAGACCTTAAGCCGAAAACACGACAATACTGAGAAAGCGGGGGGGGGGGGGGTGAGGGGGGTGCATTTCACGTCGTACACTTTATTGTCACTGCTTGACCGTTCAGTAAGAAGTGCCTGAAATAAAAGAGGCGGAGGATTGATTTTTATCTGTGCAAGCATGTACTCTCAAACTAAGATTACTACTGAGAAATCTGACGCTGCTATTGTTCAGAGACGATGGAAATAATGGGCACACTATCGGATCGGATAACTCCTTGTGCTGTTTGCCGCGGGAGGTGTGAGCGCTGTGGAGCGCTGTGGAGTGCATTGTAGCCTCTTTTATTCTCCTTTACGGCTGAGTTAAAGAAACACTAAAGGGAAAAAGAATTTTTCTTGTAATAGTAGCTCACATTTTCACATTACCAAGGCCACGTCTCGCTTGGAGAAGAGACTTGGTGAGCTAGAATAATGCGCAAAAAACAAAATCCAAGTTGCGACACCTGCTCAAAGGGTTCCGCACTAATACCCGCGAAGTTATACCTTATGACGGCGTCTGCAAAGGCCTACATAATAATTTATGGGTGAAATAGGTATACGTTCCAAGGAACGCGGAGACTTAAGATGGAGTGTTTCAAACAATTTGACAAATACATTGTGGTGAGAATATGAAAAAAAAAAAAAGGAATGGGGTTCGTAACATCATCGCCTCAATGTTTCGGCGCAGAATTTAAAGACGAAACATCTACCTTGGCTTTCTCTTCTAATATTGAATGTAAAATGTCGAACTTTGCGATGATAGAGTTCCGAAACAATAATCTATCAGTTTAAACCGTTTGGGTGTTGCGGCTTAATATACCTTTAACTTCATTCCTATTCTCGCTAGGTGTTGGAGTGCAATAACCGCTTTATATCCACCATGAATTCATTGTAATGTGAAACCTTTGTCGCGTAAACGAACCATGATCTCTTCGGGAACGCACTTTCCTAAATCGAAGCGACATAGTTTAGGTGAACCTCATCGTATGCGAAATCGCATTTTGCCGTTCGAAACGACTACATTTGTCGACACTGTTGTGAAAAGCCATATAAAGTTGATAAGCGGCGCTGTTTATCGGCACGCAACAGATTTGGCGTGCGCATGAGTAATGCCTGCTTAGAAATCGGCGCACGGTGTTTAAAAGGCCAACGGACGATATCTAGACTAAATTCTGCATCATGTACATGTCATCGGTATGCTAGTTAAACAGGAGTAACGGTTCCACAGGAAGCGGTATATTGCTGTGCAGCTACATCTCCCTCTGAGTATTATCATCACAAAGCTGCGTTGCCGATATCGATTCCATTTTGTCCTTGGATGTGCTTTTACGATAACACTGTGCAAACTCTTTGATGCGTCTGCGAGAATGTAATCTTAGAAAAGTACGACCCGTGCGTATATGCGAATGCATTTGATGCTTCTAAGCACCTTTTTAACATTGGCTCATATCCCGTTCTTTTGGAGCTCTGGCGGATGAGATATCGGATAACCAATACGTGAAAAAAGTAAAAAGGTCATGAAATATTGCATAAGTTAGAATTATAAGGTACACTACCTTTGTATCTCCGGCATATATTTAAAGACATTTATAGAGACCTCTAAGCCGGCATTATTACAGTTTAAATACAGTCATCCACTACTGGAACACAGAAGACATGAATGCCCTCGCTTACACTAGCCTTATTATCAGAATGCCGTCCTGTTTTACCATTTCTTTCCATTACCGTTTTCTTCTCTCTTTTTATTATTTTTTCTGCGAAAGCCTCTCTACATAGAGTCATTTTGAGCGGCATAATCCAGGCGGCAAAGCTGAAGTAAGCCGTTGAGCTTAATGCATCATTCCACTAAGAGCGTTGTGTGTGTTAAATACGCGTATGGTGCATAAAGTGTACAAGTGAAATATAGTGAGTCGTGCTTCCTGTCCCCCCCCCCCCCCCCCTCCACCTCTCTGTTTTTTATTTGTTTTTTTTTGCTAAACACAACCATTTGTAGCTAGCAGATTATGAAACCGAGAATAGCATAAGCGGCGTTATCTGTATTTTTCTGAAGAAGGCTAGTAATGATGAGGTAAGGGACTAACGAGTTAAACTAAGTGACAATGCAACTCGCCGCTTGTGGGGAGTTCCTTCGCGTCCTGTTGAAATAATTTTCTGTTTGTCCCATACTTAAAAATACCAAAAAAAAACATATAACGCCATCTACGTCACTTTTTGGCGTCAATATCTGTTGATCTCATATCACAATGCGTAAAAAGTACAATTTTTGTGATACGTTGCTTTATTATGCAAAATCAGGCGCACAATTTCTCACTCTATTTTGTCCATCAACACGTAGCGCCTTTAAAAGCTGTTGGTAAATGTGCACAAATTTACAAACCTACCCTGTGAAATAAATAGCTGCCGATTTACTAACGGAGGCATAGCATTGTTCGGATATGGGAGTAGGGATTCAGTCCGAAATGGCAAGAAAAGTCCGCACCGTTACTTAGTGCTGTTGCAATATCTAGAGGATGCGGTTGATCTAGGAGCAACGTCCTCTCCCTGTGTGCAGCACGGAGGTTAACACGGTTTGTCGTCAAAATAAGTCTAACGTAAATTACGTTTAGTACCTTCCAAAGCTGTCACTTATTCTACTGACGACCGCCAGATGCGGGAACTCTTTATCCTAGTTACATCCATCGACCTCACTTCCTTGTTTTCCATGTTCATTTGTATCATCGTCTACACTTCACAAAAGCCAGGAAGTGAATGCGATGGTTTCTCGTTCACAGTTATTATACAAACTCTCTATTTCTTTTTTTTTTTTAGATCCACGAGGTGATAGAGGTGAAAGCGCTTAGGTTCGACACAATCCTGTTTGTGCAAGAGTATTAAGAATTCATCAAGGGCAGCGCCTCGTAAATTTCGATAAAGAGAAAATGTATAGCCGTATAGTAAACAAATGGTAAACAGCTTCGTAGACATGTCAGCGCCCTCTGGAAACCATCCGTCTTAATTGTATCGCTCTCATTGGAGTTGCCCGGGAGAGACAGTGTGGACGACCGAAACAAGTACGGCGCTACCAAGTCAACCAACTTAGTTCATACTCGGGGACTTCGTTAGTGCAGCGCTTCGAATTCCGGTTTCCTGTAACAGCACAACATCGTTCTCTTCTTTCTTCTCATTTTATTCGCATGTCTTTGTGTTTGGTTTGTGAATTAACGACACACGAGAAACTAGGTTCTCGTAGCGATCTATGCATTTTCCTTTCTTCCACATTGTTTGGTTACTCGCTCGTACGGGTCGCCTGATAATGCGTACGCTAAGCAGGCGCCCATTTACTCTCGTTTGCCTCTTGGACATCGATTACCCATTAACGACTTCCTTGGTTCACCGCCGCGAAAATCGAGCCACCAGCGGAATCATTTATGTTCGGTTTGTGGCTTTTTCTTCATTCGCGCGTTTCTGTGTTCGCGCTACCCCTTATACTCCCCACCTAACCCTCATATCTCTCGCTACATTTTTATGGGATCTTTCGTTTAAATGCATGTTCATCGTTAGTAGTATTTCTCTTTTCACTACAGCAATTACTTTATCAGCCACTAATGACAGTGACATATGACTTTTTCATCTGCTATTACAGGTCACGACGTATTAATACCATCGACTTCCACTTCGTCATCGTTGCTCTGAAGTACCCGTCTATCTCTTTTGGGAAGTTAAGCGTTAGGACATGATTAATTCTCTGTATAAACACACGCCTTTCTTTTTTGTTTGTTTGTGTTGGTTCACAAGGGCGAACAAGTGGATAACAAAGAGGTTTTTACTTTGACGGGCTTTTCACTTTGACGATAATACGTGGATTTTCCCCCCTTCTTGACTACCTAGGCTGCAGGCCGTAGTGGAAGCATTTTTCCATAAATGTTCTACCACTAGTCACTCATGTACTAAAAAAGCGGCTTTTTAAACACGCATTCCGTAACACCTTCAATTTAGCGTAAGCCAAATAAGTATTACCACAACCCACTTACTTCGTTTATTGGTGCAGGTGCTCCTGAACACTGAAAGTCGCACGATGAGAACGCAGTTCATAAAGGGGTTCGTTCTGTCGGGGCAATATATTTCTGTCGGGGCAGTATTTAGTACGTTGTAAAACATTCTTGCCACGCTCTAACGTAACGCGCTCAACATTCCTAGTTAAGTATTGCATTCGTGTGTTGCTAAGCTTACTTCCGCGGAAAAAGCTTTTTATGTGCTTCAGCATACCTATCAGCTTGCCATCAGAGAGCCTTGACAGCTGATTCCAACGACGCCAGTTCGATACCGGCCGCTGCGGTTCCATTTTCGATGGCAGGTGAAAATGGTTGAGGCCCGTGTACTGCGAGTTATCGCTGCGCGATTGAGAACTGCAGGCGGTCGGCATTTACAGAGCCCTCTGCTACTGTGTGCCTCATAATCTTGTCGTGGTTCTGACACGTAGAACGTTATCAATTATTATTGCTTAGCCCGAATGCGCGCTGGAGGTGTCAAACACTGACAACATTGAAGACGTGTCCCCATAGGCGATCATGAAGACCGCGCATGTGACGACTATGAAGACATGACGAAATGCATGATGCAGTTTTGTTCTTCTGACTGTTTCTGTTGATGACCACGACTTAGCTATTACCAGAATTTCACGGCTACCTAGAATGAGGTGGCCGCACACCCCTGGGTATAATAGCAGCTTGGTCGACAAAGCAGGCGCTTCGCTCGCTCGCTCACTCACTCACTCACTCACTCACTCACTCACTCACTCACTCACTCACTCACTCACTCACTCACTCACTCACTCACTCACTCACTCATTAAAGTGATCTATGGGGACTTCTTTATGTCCGTAATTGTTTGATATAATCTTTGCGTTGTTCGTCGAAGTGACCAGCTTTTCTTTCAATAGACCCTCCTTTTTCCATTCCTTAACTTCCTCTTCGTGCGTATTGATGCGTTTCTCTTGCTGTCCCTCTCTATGCCATTAACAAAAGAAAATAAATTGAGGAGAAGAAAAAAAAAACTAAATCCAGTTCCACGCCTGTGAAATCTGAGCAAGCGGTGGAGCTGGCAAGCAAGCGCCACCACCTTGCGAACACAGATTGAGTTCTTTCATGTCTTTCTTCTCTCTTTCATATTTATTTATCACTTTCCATATATTCTTCTTGTTCTTTCATTTTTTGTATCATCTGTCTTTCTTTCCTTACCTCTTTCTATATTGCGCTTTCTCATCGTTTCCGTCCTCATCATTCTCTATTCTCTTTGCCGCCCTTTGCTACTCTATCCTGCACATGACTATGCAATGGTTTGCCCTCTTACCTCCTCCTTTCCCTCTCATTTCCCTCCTCATTTTTACATCAGTCCCTCTCACCCTCGCTTATTTCCTACCCTCTTGCTATACTATACAATGCTTTGCAATGCTATGCTAAGCGCTGCATGACACATCAACTATACTATACAAGGATATATGACATGCTTTATTATCCTCCCTCCTATCGTTCGTTGTCTCCCTCACTTTCCTTTCCCACCTTCTTGCTATACTATATGTGCATGGCTATGACATGTCAACATCTCCTTGGCACATACTCGCTCTCTGTCGCGCAAACACGCGAAGCCTCCCTAGTTTTCTGTGGTCGCCCACGGAATTTCGCCAAGCTGTACTGCTTCGCATGAGAGACAATTTGACATTCCAAAGATAGCGCTTTCTGAGCCATAAAATATACACATCCTCTTCCTAAAGTACTAAGACACTCGTTTGCTGCATCATCAACGCAGTGTGCGGTGAATTTCGTCGCCAAGAAGAGTATTCGGGGATCCTTTATTTCTTGTTTCTTCCTCTTTGCTCCTTAATTCAAGGAGTTCGGCATACAAAATTGTACAGCATCTGCGCTTCGACGCGCCGTCCGCCGTATTCAGAAACACCTCCATCTAGCGCGACGAAGTCAGCTTCAGTCGCGCCACCTGCCACATCATTCCGGTACTGCACGAAGGAGTGTTGCCTCCACGAATGTACAGTGAGGTATCGGAGGCCGTAAGAAAAGTATGGCCTCCGTGATCCTCTCTTGAGATTCTCGATGTCGCGGGTGTTGTGAAACGGTCGGTGTATTATAAAAGGTGGCATCACTGGTGCATCGCTTTTCACGGGGCGTTGCTCTCACACTCTGTGCATGATATTTCAGGCCCCTGATGTTGAATTTGATGTTCATTTTATTTGTTATGAATGCGCGCTACACAAATTGCGACGAGGGAGGCGGAATAAAAGCAGCAAGTTAATCAGGTCGACTGACCCTCCTTTCCCAGCAATTAATTACTGAGCTTAGTTCAGTACGCAAAACAATTAACGTGAACAAGGAACGTACTGAGACCACTCATAACTAGCAGGGAGGGTTGGTAATGGCTCAACTGACAACTTGTGTACGATATTTAATCAAGAGTGCACCACAGGCATCTTGTACCTGATTTCTTACTCTAAAATCATGCACACGCTTGGCTGTATTGAAGTTGTACTGAAGTTGCTGCTTCGGTACAATTTGAACTTTTGTTTGGCGGTGCTTTCGGAATGTTGCCACATGGACATTGTTGAAGTTTTGGTACTAGGTTTCTTCAAGGCAGATCGTAATTAATGTTGATGTTTGATGGAACGGTGAGTTTGCCGTTCGTTTACGTCCGTCACAAAAGCCAAACATGGTATTGCAGCGTGCCGGCTCATCTTCACAGCTCTCGCAGTGTGCACATAGTTTTGTCAGTTCGACTGGGCGTATGACAAACTAGTGCCGGGTGTAGAAGGCTTTGATAACGGCATGGCGCTAGAGCGTTGTCGACACAGCACAGTTACAACTTGTAAAACACAATCCATGGTCCTCTGGCAGGTGCAGAAACAAAGCAATATGCCTCCATATCCATGGTACCCTGAAAGTAAAATGACAACTGTCATATAAGCAAACTGAGTAAAAAATTATCTTAACACCTAACTTCAAGAGGTGCTATGACTCGCCCTTTGAATTGATATTCGAAGCGAACCTCATCGCGACTACAGGCAGTAATTCGGTCAATGACTCAGCAAAGGCACACTGAAAATGAGATCCCGTGCATGGGGTCAATTTCAAATAACGCCCCGATACATTTTACGCTCAAACACCAGGACATGGTTTGGCACTGTCAAGGTGCTCGTGGAATCTTTTGACAACTCAGAAAGTGCTTAAGAAATGACTGGTGAATCGTGACGGTATTCTCGCGTGAACACAGCATCGATGAGAACAACCGCATGTTGTCCTTGAAGAGCGCTTATAATTTTGCCAGTTTAGAAGATTAAAACAAAAATAATGAAGCACGCGTTGTGGATGAATCTGAGAGAACATTCTTGTCGTATTTCTTGTGGTCCACCAAGCGATAAATGATGGAAACGATATTTTTTTTTCTTTTTAACAAAATCCAGGCTAAAATGCCTTAGTTTGTTCTGCCTACATTTTTTTTATTTAGAAATCTTGGCCCGTATTCACAAAAACAACTTACGATAAAAATGCTCGTAAGAGAAAATTTCGGCCAATCCTGATGCTGGACATATCATTACAGAAGCCGACAACCAATGGCGAAAAGCACTTACGAAAGAGAAGCTTTGTGAATTTGGCCCCTTGCTCTTAGGCATAAGGGCAAGCTTTCGAAATAAAAAAAAAGTTTGGAGGGAACAAACTAAGACATTTTAAGATGGCTTTCGTAACACTTTTCTTCTCATTGCAATGATTCCTCACAATAGCTGCGCAAAATATAGATCTTAGCTGCTTGTTCCTCTTAAAAATAGAGCATTTAACTCGCAAGTCGATATTTATCGGCTTAAATAGATGAAATACTGCAATACACTTTTTATTTATTATACTTTTATTCATTGAACATATCTTAGGTCAGTAAAAACATGTAAACGTAGCCACGTGTGGCTTGTACGCAACTTGAATACGCGTGTTTGAGCCAGGCGTGATTGATTGTTAACGTTTACGGCCTACTAATTTCGTTCACGCGTGACGTTCGGCTGTCAAAGGTTTCAGGTTCGAACCCCTAGCTCCCGGGGTCACTACTGAAGGTCCTGGCTTAGGCCATTGTCTCCTCAGAAGTTTTACTCGCAAGTCAAAAAGCGCGCTCGCTTCACACTGGTAAAGAAAGGTAGGAGATGAGGAGCTACCCTGTTTCTTTTCTGCGCCACAGAGCATCGCTCTGTCACAGGCTGCAGGAAATATGGCCAGTTTTATTTTTCGAGTAACCCCCCCCCGCCCCCCCAACTCCCGCCTCTCCACCTTTCTTTTTCAGTATTGCGATATATCTGTTATTCTCGCCTTTTTTTTTATTGACAAAACTCGCCCATTCTGTTAAATAAAAAAAGTGCTGCATTGACTTATGTGTTCAGTGTTTGTAAATTCCTATTTTCCTTCTATGTTTTCCCCGATATACTGTTTGTTTTTAAGCTTCTTCTGTTGTTTTCTTGCTTTCGAAAATGTGTTATCAAGTGTATCTGTCACCCACTGCTGCCTACGACTTCGCATAGAAGTCGGCAGTATTGACTAAATAAAATAAATAAAAAATCAACCGTACACAATGACGTCAGCAAAAGCATATTGCAAATTTGCTCACCTTTTGCGAAGCGCCGAGCTCCAGCCGGTACTCCTGCACAAGCCTGGCCATTGTGTACTTGAGCTGCAGCCGTGCTAGCCTCACGCCGACGCAGTTCCGAGGCCCAATTCCGAAAGGCACGTGCGCGCACTTGTTTAGCACGGTCGAGTTCTCCGGAGAGAACCTGCAAAGTGCGGAACCCTTTTTTTATAGAAAGAAGTGAATGTCCTGTTAAGCCACAGTTGGGCTGGAATGAGCGCGGAGTGTGCTTAGCTAATGAGCCCGCTCCCCAAACGCACTTTCCGCCTGGGGAATCTGCCTGCTTGGAGTGCGCGTGAACAAGCTCTTGAAAAGGCAGTGCGCACGCTCCGACTAAAATAGTGGCAAAACACACACGCAGGCGTTGGAAGCTGTTACAGGTGTGTCGCCTCGTTCCCTGGCGTTCGCGAAAACCCGTCGTTGTGTCTCGACGTAGGACATTGTTGTGTGTTATAGCGTGTCTGTTTGCATGTCGCTGCGTATTCATGTGTGTTCGCGCGCCTCTGTCTATGTGTTTGTGCCCATCTGTATGCGTCTCTCTGTCTGCTATCAGGTTCGTGTGTGCTTGCGTGTGTCTGTCGGTGTAACTATGCGTACGTTTTTGCGTGTATGTGTGTGAGAGAGATAAAGTGGAGCATAGCTAAAGTGTAATGTTGTTGTGTAGCTACCGTATACTGCTGTTGAGAAAAGGAGATGGAGGGCGCTTAATCTCCGCCTTTAAGAGTGTGACATGATAGCGTTATCAGGCCCCGTTTGCACCGTCTTCTCATCCCCCTTCCCCCCCTCTCATCCCCCCTTCCCCCCACGTTACTACGTAGTTGTCATGACGGAGCATTCCCTGTTTTTTTTTTTTTGACTTACGCCGGTGTCCGCGCCGGATTTTCTACAAAACGGAGCTCTTAACGGTTAAAGAGCAGGGAGAACATTAATTTAAACCAGCGACTCCTGTACAATTCTTATATATCTCTCCACGCAGCGCAGTCGAAGAGGCGAGAGCCATCTGGATAATATTTACGCAAGTAACCTACACTGGCCAACGCCTCCCCGCTAGCGCCCTCTATACAGATTAGATATATAGGGTGTTTTTTTTTTAGCTGCAACACATTTTTAAAATTAGAAAAACATAAATCGCGGGAATGTCTTGTGTACCATTCGAGTGTACGGGTTGGCGGCCTCTAGATACAGAACAATTACCGTACTTGTATGCATAATTAGCGAAATTACGCTAATTAACTTTTTCATTATCAGGAATTGGTGGCTATAGTAAATGAGTACTTTGGAGCCCGTCCTCGACACTACCTATCCCAACGATCAAATTTTGGATAGCCGAGTGCATGTCGGAGCTACGCGAACAATTAGTTCCCCGCGGCAGGCTCCTTGAAACCGAAATCGGCCGGGACAAGAGCGTCTGTGACGTCGATGTCACCGCCCCCACGGCTTTCGCCACTCGCCCGCGGCCACCAACGCCGCAGATAAGGAGGAGATAACGCAAGCTGCTTGCGCGGCCGGAGCGGCGGTGACCACGGGCGAGAGGCGAGTGACGAAAGCCGTGGGGGCGGTGACATTGACGTCACAGGCGCTCTTTTCCCGGCCGATTTCGGTTTCAAGGAGCCTGCCACGGGGAAATAATTGTTCGCGTGGCTCCGACATGCACTCGGCTATTCAAAATTTGATCGTTGGGATAGGTAGTGTCGAGGACGGGCTCCAAAGTACTCATTTACTATAGCCACCAATTCCTGATAATGAAAAAGTTAATTAGCGTAATTTCGCTAATTATGCATACAAGTACGGTAATTGTTCTGTATCTAGAGGCCGCCAACCCGTACACTCGAATGGTACACAAGACATTCCCGCGATTTATGTTTTTCTAATTTTAAAGATGTGTTGCAGCTAAAAAAAACACCCTGTATAGGCGGCGCTGCCCGGGCCCGCCGCCTTTGCTATGGTATAAATGCTGAAAAAAAGCGGGAGGTAAAGGGGGCGGGGCGGGGGGGGTTGTTTTTGAGTTTCCTCGTAACAGAATTGTGTTTTCTAGTTGCAGCAGGGCCACCCGGCTGCGACTGTCGCGTTTCAACGTAAGCGGAATGGTGGGGGCCGTGTACTGTGCCATGACGGCGCACGTTGAACAACGCTAAGGTGGCAGATATTTTCGAATCCCTCCACTGCGGCCTTCTTCTTTCCGCTCTTACACTCTCTTTCCTGCAGCCCACTGACCCTTACCCGCGCTTCTTACAATGGCTGTGCAAAATATTGGAACGAGCAGAGATTCATGTGTGTCATGATTCATGAGCAGAGATTCACGGTGCTGAATATCTTCATTTCTTTAACCATGTCACAATTATTATTATTATTGAACATAGCGTCAAAAGTCACATCAAGATACCGCAGACTCGCCTTTCGGGATCAAGTTCTTCCGGGGATGGCCAGAAACGCGGGTCCATGTGAAGGTGGTACTGCGCAATCATGAAGCATGTCCCAGCTTTGAATTTTTTGCCGTTGTAGACGAAGTCCTCTTTTGCTTTTCTTGTGATGGACCTGAAGTACATCATCGCTTAATGGCGATCGAACAACCTTTGCATATATTGTTCACTGAACTAAGGCAGAATTACAATTATAGAACATGTAGCCCACTAAAGAAAATACACCACTTTTTTAAGACTTGACGGAACTGTGATGATGTACTTGTATTTAAGAATACATATCTGGCTCACATAAATGTAAAGATGCAAGCGCAGAGCCTTCGCTGAATGCTATGAAGAAATCACGTGTAAGTAACACCATCCAAGTGCAAAAGCGAAGAGACTGGGACGAATTCTCCCGCTCACTCTTCAATGCTTCACAATGTGATCTGCGTTGAAGGACGGACTGCGAAACGGGTTCGCGTGTGGCAGCTTCAGCCATCAAGAAAGCAGAAATTTCATAATGGTTACAAAGTTTGAAATATATATATACATTGACAACAAGACCTGGCTGAGCCTATCTCCCGACAGCTGCGACGTAAATGCGATTACAGTTCAAGATGACAACGATGTCACTACACGGCAATGGCAGCGCAACGCCTTCATAATCACGACTGGATCAAGGAAGCGCGATTACGATAAAATAAAATCTGTGAAAGGGACGAGGTTGCTATGGAGGCGACGACATGACAATAGTAGTCTGCCGAGTTTGTAGAGATAATAGGGAGTTTGAGAATTGGGGCCCCAAGGAGCTTGCGACCCGCCAGGGCGCATGCGCAGATGGTTCCTGCGCATGCGCCCTCGCGGGTCGCAAGCTTCTTGGGTCCCCAAGCTCCTTGGGGCCCCAATTCTCAAACTCCCTAATGCTATGAATTCAATGACCACAGCGGCATTGCGGCCACATAGTGTTAGAAACAAGCGTGACACAGACAGCGAGCAAAACGCCAAGCATATATTCTGCAAAAGCGCGAACTACCGTAAGTGTAAATGTCATACGTACGTCAAGGCCGGTGGGTAGCGACGCAGTGTTTCATCGATTACTTGACCGAGGTACTTTAGTTTCCTCGTTACTAACTCGTAATCCAGTGAACCCTAGAGGACGAAGATAGTGTTATGAGATTGCATTCAAGTCCGTGAAAGATGCAGTTATGGGCAAGAAACTGTACTCAGTAGTATAAGAAGAGAAGCTTAAACTTAAATTTGGGATGATTTATTAAACACGAATACAAAACCCTTGTCAAAACCTGTAAATTATATATCTCCCAAGACGTCGTTCATCCTTATCGTTTACGCATTGCTTCTAGCAAGGCCAAGTAGGACTCTCTTTGCCGTCTTGGATCGTTTGCATTTGTAGCTGTTATTCGTAGTGGCGCTGTTAGGCGCGCAGTCCGTTTATCAAGAATACGGCGCATAGGTCTTTCGTGCAAAAATTCGCAATCTTTCCCGCCTTTTAGCTTTCTCATTCTGTTTCGCGGTGGGCCATGCGATGCACAAGACACCTCAGAGAAAATCTCACGAGAGACGTTGTGCGTGCACAGTATAGGACTACGGTACAAGTGAAGTCACAATTTAAAACAAATTTGTGTCACGCTACGCAACCCACACGCGAAACAAAGGGACGCGCCACACAGGAGGCTTCGTCGATGGTCGTCTTGGGCTGCTATTAGTAGCGCTTGTACTTCCACTGGCCAACAAACCGCTCCAAGGCGTGTTCTTTGAACGCAAACCTAGCGTGAAAAGTTCTGTACAAGTGACCCTGAAAGCCCCACTCACCGAAGCTGGGACAGCATCGGAAACCTCTTTTCTAACCTTCTCCTGAATATCCGGGTATTTTGCCAACGCAAATGTTACGTAGCACATAGCTGCGGCCAGTGTTTCAAACCTGAAAAAAATTGTCTAGAATTAACTACATCGTGCACAAGATCTACGGCGAAGTATGTTTATAATGCAGGGAAAGGGTAATAGCCACAAAAATAATATCTATATGAAAGAACAGAAGCAAAGCGCATGCGTTCCTTCGGCGAGCAGGTAAGGAATATTGTACTATATATACGTAATTACCATTTTCTAAGGGCGTGACGATTTGCTTCTCGTGAGAAGTGCAGTAGCGAAATAACTTTTACCCCTTTATCTCCACCTAAAACTGTATGATGGTGAAGCACTGCACAATAGTAACAAAGCGCATGTTATTATTACATTGGCTATTACACGTAATTGCTACATTGAGTAAAACTTGGGACTAAGGCCAACCTAACTTAATTGCACGTAAAGCAAACAAAGTGAGAATGCAAGAAGCCATGGTTGCTATACCCTGCAACAAATAATGTAGCAGCGTTGACAACCACTTCTTGTGTAGTCAGCGTCCGCATATCAGAACCACCTACGTGGCAAGAAAAAAAAAGTACATTAGCATAGTTTATCCAATAAACCTTATTATTTAGTGATTTAGCTAGTTCAAGCTTTCGGAGAGATGGTCCGTGAACGACAGTAAACGTACTAGCGCTACGGCTAGTAAGAAACAACCATTGTACAGTCATGACTTTTCACGTGACTTAAGAGTTCCGTGTTACGCTCACATGGAACCTTCTTCCTTTGCATTTTTTATTGACGTGTGACGATTGCCGTGCACGAAGGGACATACTTTTTGTTAGCATGATTAATTTATCACCACGCATTTTTGCGGCAAATGGTTCACTAGTTGGTATATCGAAAGATTATGACGAAATTTCAGACGTACTGTCCAATTGAGCTATTGTTTATGTTTGCTTCCAGTAGCAACATTACATTCAACTTACAAATTCGAAGGCTCCGGGCTTAATAATGCAGGCTGGGTTGAAGACTTATGCGTGAACTTGGTGGTATACAATTACAATTCCTTACGCAATCCATTTATCCAACTCATTTAAACAGGTACACACGCGTTTTCTGGTTGTTCTAATGGGCCTAGTGACACATTCAATGATTAAATGCCTCATTTTAATATTTCTAATAATCAAAGTACCTCTTATTCATTTGCTGTCATTTCATAAATCGACATTCACTGTTCAATAAAACAGTTCATCTGGACTCACCCTGATGTCATCGCGGTACAGAGGCGACAATGTGCGTTGAGGAAGGGTGAGGTTGTCTCGTCTAGCTTCGAACCGCGTGGCATATCTTGGCTGATTAGCCGGAGTTATTTATAAGCGCTTGCGATTCAACTGATTACATGAGAACATAGATGGACAAGCTCTAGCTCTAAAACTTCTAGTGGCACTGCTGATAAATTTAGATACCACTTGTTTGTCAAAGATTTATTAAGAACGCCGAATGAGGAGAGACAATATTACCGTTTGACATTGGTGCGCTTGAAGACCCTGTGTACTCTTCAAAGTATTCTGCATCAAGAAGGTTTTGCAGCATATCCGGCCTTCTGTACTAATTTTGAGAAACGAAAGGCATCGTTGTGAGACCCTTACACCAGCGCTCTAAAGTGTAATCATCGTCAAATCGTGTTTGAGTTATTCGACGCCACTGCCGAAGGTGTTGGCGGTGGTATAGCATAGGAATTATTACAGAGGGTATTTCCTAAACATGTAAAGAACACCACGCATCTGTGCAATATCAATATAGAGCAATGAAAAAAGTAGAACTATAGCAACGAATGACCGGAAACATAACATGAAAGCAAGAATCGGACGCAGCCTCTCTGCCGGGGGCGGGGGACTACATGACAATAAAAGATGGACGCTGACCAACAAAGCCGTTAACAATATAACGACGTTTCGGTTGTAGGGTGGGGGCCTTCTACAGGTACATTACTATTAAGATAATAGTAAGCGAACCCAATACATTAAGGAGCTCGTTATCCAATAGCCGTGTATTGACATAAAGAAGCACAAAATTGTTTTGCCCAAGCTATGTTTTATGGTTTCTAATGTTTGCAGCATATGAGTAGCGCATCTACGATTCGAGGTCATGCATAAAGCTCGAGGTATTACCTCCGTTGAGACCCTCCACGATGCAGAAATCGTAACTTACAGGTGCGGCCTAAATGAACTGAACGCCCGGTGAGAAATAGTCAGTACAAATTGGAAGCGCTTGTGCGCGTGTATCCCGATTCGCTTCCTTTGACCGAAGCAAATAATTTACGCCCTGCGTAAGATTTCACACTTCTACGATTCCGCTTTGACTGCTTATTTTGCTTACTCCTACATCCTCTCATTCATGAGAACGAAAATATCCTCCAAACGAAAATATTCCTTTCCATTGTAGCGCTCTTACCATTCGCGATATAAAGCGGCTGCCAAGCCACAGAAATATCTATGTTGAACTTTGAAATCAAACCAGAAATATATTTCCATGTTTTACATTTACTGGCTGATAATGAGCAATAGACACGAGCTCTCCTTAGTTATAAGAGGCAGCAAAGCGTTCAACTTCATAACCTTGGTGAACTTTAAACTTTAAAATTGGTGCGCTTATCTGTATACGTTACAGATTATGCGATTCGATATGATTTAATTCTTTGTTCCACTGTGGCAGCTTAGCGACTGCTGTATTCAATTGCTAAGCTCAAGGTGCGTGTTCATACCACGGCCATGGCGGCTCAATTTAGATGGCGGCAAAATTCAAGGCGAAGGAAAAGAAGAAAGAAAACACCGATGGATTTAGACATATGTGCGCGTTAAATAATTGAAGGTAATCTAAATTAATTCGAAACCCCCCTCCCCACACACATTACGGCGTGACGCGTAAACGTCTCCTGGATCTGGCACCTTAGACGCCAAAGATTATTAATTTTACTTTTGTACAATTAGCAAACCTAATTACCGTGCAGTGAAAGCTACGTGTTCGTGGTCCAGATAAGGTCTCTTCAATTTGATTTGTGTTTTTTTTTTGCATAAATATACCCATCTGCATTGAAGCATATCTAAACTCTATGTTTTGTCTTTATTTCATTTTTTTTTTTTGCGACGTCCACTTCTTACAGAGCCTCGTATATTTCCCGCATAGCAGTGTTTCTGTAGAAATTTCACGTAGACGTTACATGCGTGTGCATACCGGTCGCTTCTCCTCGTTCGGTGTGCCTTAATATGTTTCTTTTATTGTGGACCAAATGTTTTTCTTGTTCTTTCAATGTGCATTTCTCTTTATGGCCTAATCAGCAGTCGAAGCTTTTCGGTGTTTTACTCGGAAAGTTGGCTCTAATGCAGCCTGATTTCCTTAATACGTGGAACTATTAAAAAACAACGACAGGAACGGCGACGACGACGACGACAACAACAACAACAACAACGACAACAACAACAACAGCAACAAACTCTCTTACGAAATGGGAAATCTCATTGAAGTAGCCGAGTGCCGGCCCTCGGAAACACGTCTACCCATTTCAAAGACCGCTGAGTTCCCGACGGCATCAGAATTCGATCCAATTAGCTGCCGCATGCGAGGCAAGTGCACCACCGGTGCCCTGAATAAAACAGCTCTTTTAATTAGGGCAAGCCGGCTTTAGCTGTAAAAGAGAGGCATTATACCGAGGGGTCTTTTCTCCTGATGTTCACTATTTTCTCCGTTTCATCCGATAGCGTCTGAAGGGGGAATTCTGCCGTAGTGTTGATGAGGAAGTAGAAGGGCTTCATAAGCGAGCCGAACGTCGTAGTGCTCTCTGAAACAAGAACCACGAAAAGTATGAATGATTCCCTAGGCAATGTTTTCCCGTATTGGTCAAACTCAATAGCCGTTTCCATGATGGTGCAAAAGATTTCTGCGCTCAACTTGATTTTTTTTTTTTTTACCAGTTCTCTCCACTGAAAGCAAGATATAAAAGAAGAAAATACGGGCGCTCAGGTTCGCGCGAATCTAAACCGGTGTGCACTGAACAGGCTTCATTTAGTTTAAGTGAGCTTTTAGAAGCCCCAAACATCCCTGCCTTCCGTTCCTTATTTCTCTATCTCTCTTAGAAGCCCTACACATAACATCATGGCTAATGGAACTGCCTCCTCGTTCGACATGCCGCACTCCTTCAACAGCGGCGACAGATTTACCATTTTTTTCTTCTCTCACCATACGTGCAATCACTAATTAACCAGTGCACTTGTTGTGAACCACTGATTTGATTTTGCTTATGAGGAAATTAAATGAAAGATAAATTGTACACTGAATAAGGATATAAGTGAATAGATGTAAAATACATGTGGATTCAAAGGAATAAATATACACTTCTTAAATCTAATTATGCGTATTCGTTAGTCAGCGCCCACAGTGATCATTCCACTACCACATTGGCATACTTTTTTCAGCTTCTCTGCCCTTTGAAATAAAATTGTTTAATGTTTGACGGATTCACCCAATCTCATATCAGCAGCATAATCCGGATCATGTTCATTTGAAAATTAAGTGCATAACTAAAGTTGTCAAGAAAGTACGCACAAAGGAACGCCACGTAAGTTGTTTACAAATGGTGGCATGGTGGCCGGTTTCTCCCTTGATGGAAACATTCGCTACACAAGAGCGCTTCTGCATACGGACGGCATTTACTGTATGACACTCTCCGTTATTGCATTTATCATTTCACTAAAGCATCCTCTGCGTGACAATCGATCTTCACCAGGCGTATATATTTTGTACCCTGTGCGGGCCTAAAATTGTCTATACCGAATGGCTATTCTGTCTCCTGGAATTCGGCTTCCGCTGATGACCCGTACCGTGCAGAGTATGTACTTGCGCAACAGTACGAGAGATAGCACGAGCGTTTTTCCTTAGCGCTACCTGACGACGTGCTTACACACTAACGTGGGTTACTCAGACGCAAGAGGATCATCGGATCATCTCAAGATTGATTGCACGTGCTCCGTGATTCACTGCTGTGGCTTGACATCGACGAAGCACATGTATCCTGTCTTTGTCCGCACGACGGGAAGCTCCGCCGAAACTGTTCTTCCGTTTTAATTCCTTCGAATGCTCTTCCGTTTGAAGGACACCAACCACGAAAGCCACAAGCGCGGGTTTCTGACAGGAGTGGACACCGCTCACTCGATGTCCGGGAGCGGTGAGTCGAACTTCCTCGACTTCGCAACGTGCTACATCGCGATGGCGCACTGATTACGCGATTCCGCTGGCTAGCTAAAAATAGTGTGCAAAAATGTCCCTATGTCCGTCCACTTCTACCAACCATGCACTTTGTTCATGTTCATTGACTACTTAAGAGACCCCAGCTATGACGGAATGAGCTTCGCAAACAGACGGGAAGTTGTAATATATAGTAGTGCTGAGCAAACGGCAAGTTGCGCGCATACTCGCACATAAGCCGCACAACTACAATGCTGTGCCGTACCAACTGGCACAAGTTGAAGATTTACTCGAAGCGGAGAAGAGCACACTTACGTGCAATCACGTGCAGGGGTCCCTTCATCAAGCTCCTGAATACCGTCTTGGCGATGACCGTGAGCGGATGATTCGGCTTTCCGATGAAGTGCTCATTCAGCGCGAACAGACCACGAGTGATGTGCTCCATCGACAGCTCTTCATACTTAGACATCATGTTCACTTCCTCACCCGAGTCAGCATGCTTGGCCAATGACTCCAAAAACATGTCGGCATTCTTCTTAATGGTGGGCATCAACTGTGGGTTATTGTAGATGCAAAAAGGTTAGTATGTAGACACATCGCACACTTCTTTGAAGCGGCCAATCAAATCCCGTTAACCTGGGAAGAACCCTACGTGGGAATGGTCACATATCGGGAAAGTTATATTTGTAATTCTGTCGTTTGCAATGTGGTCTTGAAGGAGAAAAAAAAAAGAATCGGCCACTTTTCGCCGTGGCGCGTGGGGCTGCGCGTTCGATTCCCAGCGCATCCAAAAAAAAAATTCTGCGTGTTTCTCTTGTAGTTCTTAAGATGTAACTTTTACTGCCTCACTTCCCTTACGGAAATGACGTAGTGGGATCGTGGTGGACCCCGGCATAAAACACTTTCGTGTTAAAAAAAAAAAAGACACTCGAGCAGATGGTGCGAGACGGTTCGTCTCGTTGGGAGCTGTTGCTGCCGTTCGAAAACGACGCCCCTGGCGCGTAGCAGTTCAAGAAACGCCTATGTCTCTGCGAAGAATACTTCACGCCCGATGACACCTCCTCCTCTGCCACCTAGACCAGGTGCGTCCGTTTGGACCACTGTGGACCTCATCCCGCCGGAGGGTATGAACACCGAAGAACGGAATACATCAAAGGTGCAGCCACATCCATAGCCAAAGCCACAGCGACTGCAAGGAACTCAGCATATTTTGGTCGAGTCAAGCAAAGCGCTGCCTTCCGAAGGATTGCCCGAGAAAGAGGAGGATGTCCTTGAAATAGTTTAATCTTTTCTGGATACTGTACACGCACTCCTAAGACGGACACAGACTCCAACGGCCCATACTGCTTTGAAAGTGCTGGAGGCCCTTAATCCAGTGTTTTCACTTCGTCTCTAATCACCATGGTTCACCCCTGGTCCCCTTTCCGCACTGAAGCCAGGGCGACTGTGAATCCCCAGTGGAATCCTAGGACACTGAAGCCGCCTATGACAGAACAACGCCAGCATTGGTGCCCGACCGTGGTTCTGTGCGTGTGTAGTGCTCGCCTTCTTTCTCTTTTACTTTTTCTATTCCCTATTCCCTCCCCCCAAAGCAGGGTAGCAAACTGGACGCTCGTCTGGTTAAACCTTCCTGCCTTTCCTCTGTTTGTTTTCTTTTTCTCTCTCTTTGCCATTTAACCAACATATGGTAACAATAGCCAATAGCAGCAATCATTTGCCAGTATTAGCCAACACTATCCGAGATGAGCTGTCAGTAGTCGAGACAGCGTAGCATTAGTTATCCTCAGGCAACATTGTCCACCAACATAGCTGAAATTGTCCATCATTTAGCCACGACTAGCCGTGATTGGCCGTGATTGGGTAACACTAACCGACATGCCGACATTCTCCATCATTTTGCAGATACTTACAGACGTTAGCCAGTGCTATTAGCATGCGACTAAGTGCTTTCGACCAGGACACCGTTCAGTGCTTACGAGTCTACAAATGAAAACGAACGGAAGCGCAGGAAACAGCGGGTTAGGCTGCAGACAAAAACATGCGCGTTTTCTGACGGCGGTACACATTGTTCGCTTACGCGTTAGAATGTTCATCTTATGCACCGCGTTTTACACCATAATGGTAACGTGTCGGCAAGTTGAATCAGCAGTAACTTGATGACCCAGCTGGTCTGCGTATCTTAGGATTTCTCTCTTGGGATCGGCATATTTACTTCTCATATTTGAATAACGAGAAGGGTTTTCTAATGACGACATTTCAGTCAGTAGAACGGATCTACCTTATTCGGCCAAGACCGCGAGCGTACAAATGCCCTACTACTTGAAGAACAGAGTGTTCTGCCTCAATTAATAAACTATAAGCTTTAATCGGTGTACTTGATGCACTGACAATATTCAGGAGTACCTTTGTTCGTTCAAAGACAAAATTTCTTGGAGGCATAACTCAGTCGCAGGCCCTCGATGTGACGAAGAGGCAAGACCTCGACGTCTCCACTTGGGAGACCTGGGACCCGGTCTATGAAATCCCTGCAGGGCTATCGCTAAAGTTGCTGCCAACAAACCAATAACACACTCGCCAACAAGCGCACCTGCAGAGATACGGTTCAGTTGCAGCTACATATAAGAACAATGTGAATGACGTGATGAGTGCCAACTAAACAAACGGAGTCAAGATAGTGGCTTGTCTTTTTGTTTGCCTTTTTTTAAGACAATATGATATAGTGCTCAAATAAAACGAAACGAGGGACAGCACAGGGATGTCGTTTGCACTTTTGTATTGAGGCTTTGTAATTATGAGATAAAAGAAATGTGCCCCTGCAAATAACATAACACTCCCTATGCATTCCTTGTGTTCACGTGGTCCTGTGTGCGAGCCATTTCGTAATGCGGCATCGTCTTGCAGATTAGTCTCGCCGGATTTTTCTGCATTGGGCAATTTATATTTCTTTAAAGCATTTCATTCACCTCACGCCATTTAAGGAGTTCGAAGGGGAAATGCTTCAGGTTCCCTAAAGCATCGGTAAGGAAATCGCGCTTACAAGTTTGAGCTTGGCTGAAGAGAAACCGTAGGCCACGGCTCTTCGTATGCTTTTCCAACCAGGTGCTCTTTCGTTCATTAAGGATCGGCCCAAGGCTGGGTGCATCTCGTTCGTCGGCATAATGACCTGCGTGAGTAACATGTATCCCACAGGAACATGTATCTCTCATGTCGATGCATTTGTGTCACAAACCTCCCAGACGAAGTCACAAGCTTCCCGCACAGCATTCCCTGCACAGGCTCCATTTGTCCGCACTACACATCTCTCGCATGGTACATTGTACATGGGATTTCACCTAGTCGCAATCCACTAAGCGTCTGGTTATGCTCCTTTAACTGAAACATGACTGGTATGAAAGGGGAAGAACAAATCAGGCGGGATACGAACTTATGACTTCGCACTATGTGCTTAATGCTTGGGGTGATTGTGACTAAAAGAAATCAACCCCTTCGAACTTGCAGTTCTTGTTTAAATCTCACCTTTAGGCATTACAAATGCTCACGTTTCACAAGCGTTCTAAAACAACGTCAAGCATTACGAATAATTGTTGACGGAGTAATGCTCTCGTAACTTACACCACGATCCACGAAATTCTGGAAGTTGCGGACACAGACGTATTCGACGAAGCCAAGGTCTTTCAGCGCCACAAATGGTACGTCGCCGTTGTAGTAACTGGAAGTGACCGTAAGAAAGCGTTACAACGTGGTTACACTGCACATAAGAACATAAACTGTTGCGTCAAAGCAATGGCGTATATCATTTCTTCTTTTCCACTAGCTTTGTTTTCTGGGTGGTAAACCTATTCAGTTAATGTAGTCTTTACCGGGCAGCACTCGGCATAAGATAGCCTTCAAGACAGATAGAGAGACAAGCAAGACAGCATGGCATATTCAGGGAACTCTATCAACGCCAACCTTTTATTGCCTACCCCGTCCGTCGACAGTCAACTGAATCGTTTTGATTTGGGATATAAACAAATGAGTGATGATAAAATAAAATATTCGTGGAATGCAAGTCATCGTATTTTCTGCCGCCAGTGCACGTCTGAGATATTGTGTTTTGTAGAAATTCTGGCGCTTGTTGGTTTCTTTAAGCACTAAAACAAATAATTTGCCAATAAACATATGAGCAATAAAAGTAGCCGTTTGGCTTCGTTGTTAGGTGACCGGATGTTGTTCTTATAATGTCGCCCCCTTTAGGCTGAATCAAATGGCGGACAACTCAGTCTACGGAATGAGATTTAATGAAGACAGTGCTGCTGGTATAGCAGCGGATAGATCACATTAGCCAACGTTCTCCAACACCAGCCAGCAAACAGTCAACTTTAACTAGTGCTGCTAGTAGTCGAGTGTACACGGTATTTGAATTCGGTTAGAAATTATCGCCATACGTCGTCATACTGTGCCACAAGATGTGAGCAGAGGATGACCAAAAGGGCACTATCTTCGATATAGTACCATTTCGGCGACTGTGACTAGAGCGCTGTCGAACAATGAGTCGTTCTCTCGTTCGCGCTTAAGAGTTTTGTAAATGCCTTTCTCATGCACTGAGGATTGCGGTTCGGTCATATTCAATATCTGTTCTAAGAAAGGTAGAGTATATCTGTAAATGATGTACAGTACCCGACGACGTCGCCATACTGTTGGAACCATTTCTCCAGAACCTTGTACTGTGGCTGCGTGTAAAGAAGAAAAGAAAACGAAAAAAAAAAGAAAGGCACCATACTTCAGTGATTCCAGGTATCATCGCTCAAATGCTTCGAGAAGAAACGCTGACGCCGTTATGTTGTACTCTGCAGAATCCGCAAACAGAGTGCAAGATGAGTAGTTGTGAGGGAGTTGTTGCGATTTCTAGGGAAATGGGATTCAACGACATATCGTGGGTGTGTCGGGACAATGTTTTCGTAAATTTGTCAGGGAGTGACATAGTCATAGTTACGGTAGTTTCATCATAGAACTCTTCTGCTCTCTTCATCTTTCAGTCCCCCTTTTTGCTTCCTAAGTACAGCGTAGCCTACCGGAGATATACTCTGGTCACCTTCAATGTATTTCCTTAAACTCTCTCTCTCTCTCTCTCTATCATTATGCAGGCACTACTCTCCCTTCGTTCGTTTTGCACGCCTTCCCTTCATGTTCTCTGACAAACAGTTATAACTTCAATAACCGTCAGACCTTATGCGGCACGCACAAACTTCTTTCGATATTCGTTCTTTTTGTGAGGTTATCGAAAGATGGAATGGGTTACCTGACCACATTGCTGAGTGCACTGATATAAAGGCGTTTCAAACTTCTCTTGGTAGTTATGTTCTGTGAAATTCATTCAACTGTCTGTTTACGTTCTTTGTCTCTTGTAATGCTACTTGTTGATGATATCGATTTCTTTTCTTTTTTCATGTATATTTGAACGTCCCTTACGCATCAATTATTATTCCATGTATTCTCTCCCTATAATGACGCACAACTGTTGGTTAACAGTATGTTTAAACAAATAACTATATTTATTCCTTCTAAGTACGAGGCACGCACATCTCTGAAAGTTCCCATCGCAATGTTACGGTTCGTGTAGTTCGCTGTAATTGATCTTGAAGGTGTTATTCATTTGTAAGTAATACATGCAAGACGCTAAAATGCCTTTCGTAGAAAGCATTACCATCGATTGGTATTCTCGGAGGTTTCCCCAAATGAGGTTTGGTTTCGGTCCTGGTATGCCAAGCTCCTCGAAATAGGAGAAGTGACGCCGTCGCCACCTGAATAGAAAGAATGGAAATCGCACTTGAGAAAAAGGAACGTACAAGTCTCAAGTTTCGTTGCTTCTTGAGTAGCCAGCGTTAAAAATACTTTCAAGAGGCAACACCTAGGTAAAGTAGAAACGCTCCACAAGGTTGCGTCAATTCTATGGGGTCCTTGTGCGCCCATAAACCTAACAAGTCGTGTATGCGCGTAATTCACACCCACTGCTAACCAGCCTCCGGGGAAAAAAATAAGGCATACCCAACAAAAAGATGCTGCGCCTCATTCGTGACTCCGCTGTTGTTTATTGAAGGCATGACAAGTGATCACAGCTTAAGGTATTCTGCGGGGACGCCTCCTGGGAGCTTCTTGCGCAATATAAGAACGCTTACTTTCTCTCTATTCTCACTACAAAAGCCACTAGTCTATTTCTTTCTTGCATTGTCACGCTATTAATGCTTCTTCTAAAAGGCTACAGTGAAGTGTTTTTCTTTTTTTTTGTATGCGGGCCAAAGATAATTGCTATATAGCACCGTGTTTGGATGCTAACCTAATGCAAGAAATGTAGCTCCTGAATATACGTTTCTCGCTAATTTGTTGAAGAACCATTTCAGTGAAAAGTGTTGGTGAGGAAAGTTCAGTATGTTGATAGTTTAGAGTTTGCACTTGAGACCGACGTAGAGGAAAGCTTTTCGCGAACGGGGACACAAAGAACTTCAAAACAACCTTATTTAAACATGTCGTCCATTGCCTACACATGCCGAATCACGCTATGCGCGCAATCAGATTTTTTTTAAACAACGTCTTTGCCATGCTCCGTTTCAATTTGACACCGCATGACCCTGAAAGGTATCGTTTGAATAGTCGCTCTGGTAGAGTAACTTACATGAGCAGGAGAACTGTAACCGTCAATATGATGACGAGAAGGGCGCCAACCACAAGCATGGTGCCGTCCGAAGTCTCCTACAATGGCAGAAGCAATGGCAGCGATGGCTCAGCACCTGGCTCGGCGCCAGTGGCCTGTGGGTAAGACAGAGCAAAGATACAGCGACCTCACGACGTCGTTCAAGCAATAGAAGAGATGCGACACGTGGCACTCGTAGTTGTTTTTGCTATTCCGGCTAGCACTGCACCGATAGGACATGCGTGTACCTGAGGAGAAGCTGGTATTGTTTTCATATGGTAGTTCTTTTATTGACTATTGGGTGTCGTGGTATCTCGGCGAATTGTGGTTTGTGCTTGGCGTCCGATAAAAAAAGACACTGATCGCCGGCCTTGGAGCATGACCAATAAATGATGGGTAAATATCGAGGTCGTGCCCCCCCGCACCAAGATAACATGAGAAGCGAGATTGGGGCGTTCCGTCCCACTGCGGTGATCTTATAACGGCGTACACATCCATGCAGCCATGAAAAGCGTTTGTTAGAGGAATTTGCCACCTTCATTGTTGTGAGACTCACTCACAACAGGCAACTAATGCGGCTCTGCTGGAAGCAAGCGGATCGGATTAACGTATGTTGCAAAACTTTGAGATGGATTATTTTGTAATGCTAGTTATTGTCTGCTCAGATAAGAGTACCTCTGCAAGGTATCTCGAATGCAACTTCTTCTCAAAGCGAACCGAAAGAACTGGTAGCTTCGGGGCGCAGTCCGTCGCGTTTACGCAGACGGACTGCGCCTGAGTGGAAGCTGCACCAACCTGCCGCGATAGTAGGGAGATACAACGTATATAGTTTTACAGAGGAAAATGAAGGCCATAGTTTCATTGAATATTACGCCGTAACTTAGGGTACGTGACGTCACGAACTCCCATTCGTTTTTCTTTTTTTTTTGTAATTTCACCGCATTGGCTGTATATAATTTCCTTAAACTAAGTTACAGTTCTGCTCAAGTTTCTGAAACTAGAAATTTAGCCTGCGGCTTCCCCAGAAAAGTTTACACTTTTTTTTTTTACCGACAAGTGAATACCTAGGTCTTGAAGAAGCGTGGTCAAGCATATGTGACATCAGACATATCAGTGCAAGAACATGTATTCACATATTAGTGCCACATGTATTTCCTTACGCGTGTTGTCTAGCTCACCAAGCGTCTTCTTCTCGCAAGAACAGAACATTTTGATATTGTGAAAGAGTTACTTGCTAATGCGAGAAAAACGATCTCTTACTTTTGTCTCACTTTAAATGGACGACAGAAGGGACATTGCATATTGTATTGTATATTGCTCTGACTTTCACGCAGCAAACGCCCAATAAGTGTTCCCAATAAGTACTCTCCGTTTCCTTCGAGCTAAATGTGGAAAGAATAAATTTGTAACGGATGCATGAGAAACACTTTATTTTGACAAAGTGTCATTCCTTAGGTACCTACTCCTAGTGGCATGAAATCTCTGGCGTTTATTCTTCAGATGACCACATGTATACACAATGTACCACGTACTATATATGTATATTACCCTATTAAGCCGTACTGGAAATATAAGATGTTTTGTAGACATAACAATGGAAAGTCATCCCAGAAGGACGAAGTGTCCAGTAGGAATGGCCACGGAGGAAAGAACTGTACCGCATTCTGTACCGCAGAATGGACTGAGTCATGTTTAGATATGTAAAGGTACAAGGGTACCTCATGCGCTGCAGGTAGCGGTGATGCCTGGTTGCATCATCATGATCATCGCCACCACCATCACCACTCAAACATGTCCGAACTCACATTTACTTCGGCCCTTCGCGTTCTCGTCTCTAGGAATACCCATATGTGGTGCCTCTTGTGTGTGTAGCTAAATTTTATTACATATTTACCATTTCATAAATCTGCATATACTTTGTCTTGTTTTGTAAATAGAAGCACTCTGTTAATACCGTCCGTCTTTTCCTCGAGTTGCGCTATTTAATGCTGCGGCAGATTAGGTCATTTTTTCTTTCTTCAGGAAGGGCGTGACACGCGCATTGTGCTTCTCATATCGCGCCCCTTTACGTTCTTGTACACGGCCCCACCACGGTGGTCTAGTGGCTGTGGCACTCGGCTGCTGATACGAAGGCCGCGGCGGCTGCGTTCCGATGGAGGCAAAATATTGAGGCCCGTGTACTGCGCGATGTGGGCGCACGCAGCCCCACGTGGTCGAAATTTCCGGAGTCCTCCTCTACGGCGTCTCTCATACTCATATCGTGCTTTTGGGACGTGAAACCCCAGAAATCAATCAATCAATCAGTCATCAGCGTTCTTGTACACGCCTATTGCAAGCATGAGCGAAATAGCCAAGCATGATATATTACAGATATAGGCATGTATGGGGCTAACTCACGGTTCGGCTGTATTAATACTTATGCGCCGTGTTCCTCCTGTTTGGGGCCTCGTCAGTCAATCCCGACGTTGAAAGAGCCGTTCTGTAGCGGTGCTGCCAAGTGATTGACGGCCCGTAATCGAACCCGTCCAAGTAAGGGTGGTCAATTGTCAACCGAACGACACCATAGGAGAGGAAGCGCTAAACAAACTAAAGCCAACCGCCACGCGTTCAGTCGCGACTTTGAGAGCTTGTGCCAATCTTTGCTAAACTTGCGAAAATCTGAACGTTGGTCATCGACGTAGGTATTGCTGATTCGAAAGCAGGGCGGAGATATACTTGTTTGTTATCACCATTTCGTTGGCGTTATCGGCACATGTCTTGACGGAGTGTTATTGACGCGTCGTCGTCAGCCGCTTGTATTTCGGTCACGCTGCAGTTTTACGGCTGTTGACCGCACTATTGTACTGTGTCTAGTTGTGGGGGACGCTATCGCGGCCTCATTGCTGTTGAATTTGAGTTGTTGGCAGATGCTCACGCGCCCACGAGAGTTTCGCTTCTGGTCCATATTCACAAAAGCATCGTAGGCGGAAAAATGCTCGTGCGACGACATTTCAGCAGGAGATATCATTAGCAAAGCCAACTGGCCAATTGTAGAAAGCACTTTCCAAAGATAGGTTTTTTTTTTTTTAATTTCGCTCCAGATATCTTCGCGTGTGAAGTGACCGTATCCATGGATACCGTTTCTCAGTGCCACGTGCGAACTCAGCAGCATTTTCAGCGCGCAAACGGGTATTCCAACGATATAGTACATATATTGTTGTTATGTGGGGTTTAACGTCCCAAAACCAGCTCTGATTATGAGAGACGCCGTAGTGGAGGACTCCGGAAATTTCGACCACCTGGGGTTCTTTAACGTGCACTGACATCGCACAGCACACGGGCCTCAACATTTCGCCTCCATCGAAATGCAGCCGCCGCGGCCGGGATTCGATTCCGCGACCCTCGGATCAGCAACCGAGTACCATAACCACTAGACCACCGTGGCGGGGCGATATAGTACATATATACCGGGTGAGCCAGTTAACTTGGACAAAGAATTAAAATGTAACCGAGAGCTCTACCAGGATCGGACCAGCCGCGTATTAGTATAGGTTGTGTTCACCTAAAAGCAGTACTTTTCACCACTGAGTATAAATTACCTACTTTATTAATTGGTCAACTCATTTTTACTGCCCATGTCGCTAAAATGTCAATTGCAAAGTTGTAGAGCGCCTCAAATAACCAACCTCAGAATCAAACATTTGTTCAGTGCCGAATTGTCGTTGCTTGTGTTTTTCGAAGAAAATCCAAAAGCCCGTGAAGTTGCCATGGAAATGATGGGTGTTACATGGATTTGTCTAGTCTTGGTGCTTGTGGCTTCAAGCGTTCTGGTTGATTTTATTCCTGCTTTGTAGCTTTAGTGACGCGAGTGAGATTACTGCACTTCTTCGCAAACGCGACGATGGCAGCGGCTGTAGTGTGCGCTTTAGTGCTAAAGAGCACCAGACTGCCGCATTTACTAACGTCGTTTGCAATGATGCGGTACCGTGCAGTCCGTCTCGGTCTTGTGTCTGTTGATGGCCACAGGCATTATTTGCCGCAGTGTTTGATTTAACTGTATAAATATTTCCACCGCATGTCGCGAACCCAAGCTATGCGGTTTTGCTGGGGTTTTTTTTTTTCTCTTTTTTCGTATCAGATGAGACAGAAACTGTAAGAGTGGGGCCGCTTTCGCGGCTAACATGCATTCCTTGTGACAAGGGTCTTCGTATATCGTGTACTACGGCCTCGCACAGCGGCTTGACCATATAGTTTGTAAAAATTCACTGCAGCGCTTGCCCTGCACTTAAAGAACAGAGCGAAAGCCAGTTTGTTATACTTATAAGGCGCACCTACCTCTTACATACTTGCATACATTAGCACGTCACTGGCAAGGGCAAAATTTATTTTAATTTCGAACACGATTATATCTGGAACATAAACCTTTATGGACGCTGCTAAATCTGGGAACAAGCTCAGCAGGCAACATTGCCATTATCGCATAATATTGCTAAATTACTGAGTGATCTGTGCTTTCCTAACCGCGAAAAAAAAAAGCAAAAAGTAGCTCTGCGCGTATATAATTATTGAAAACTCTTCCGTTTTAGTGCAGTATCTCGTCGTAAACGACCAATTTTTTTTCAAGTCGCAAGGCCGTATGAAGCCAGATAAACGAAAACTAGGCGAATCCATGTCGTACTTATCATTCCCATGCTGGCTCAACCGCCTTGCTTGAAACTCCCATAGACACTAGCGCCACATTTCCCTTTAGTATTTTGTAGAAAACTCTATGGCCGGAAGCCATCCCTAACCAAATCATATGTGCACCAATTTAACGCAAGCTTTAATGCGCAGATCGAGCGTCTATTAGAAGCAGGTTACACTAGCTTAGCTGTAGCCACTGTAGCTGAACGCCTAAGTCGATTAGGAACGGTATGCGCGCCGTAGTAGACAATAATAACAAGAAAAGAGTAGTGAGTATTCCTTATACCCACTCCGTTTCGCACGGTCTTAAGAGAGTGGGAAGTAGATGTGGTGTTAAGGTTTTTTTTTTTTTACGGCTCCCAAAAGGTTATGTAGGATAGAAGAAAAACGAACCGTTGCAAGAAAAAAAAAAGTGAAGAGATATGTGTCCGGTTAAGCATGCCGCCAACAATAATTTTGCCGACTGTCGTATAGGTGTAGTTTATAATATTTCATTTAGCTGTGCACGATTCTGGCGAGACAACAATGGCGAGACAACAATGTATGACTACCATGGGTGACACGTCCTAAAAACATGAAGATCGTGACGTACATGTGATGACTGGCATGATTTACATGCTACGCGTTTCGTTAATGGGATGTATACCAAAATTGCTATGACACAACAGGACTGCATGACGAACGTAAATGACAGGTCATAACATTAGAACCATTACATGCGTGTCATGAGCGGCATGGTTTACATGCCAGTCTTGGTACTCTTGCGGCCGTTTTGTTAACTTCATATGTTCCAAAAACGGTATAGCGAGACATCAATGCATGACCAACATGAGTGACAGGCCCTAACGTGCAAACTTTGCAATCAGAGCATTGCACTGCATGCAACTTCCTCGCTGACAGCTTCGCATGACGCCGATTCCCACAGTGCGTGGGATCTGCAGGTTTTATTCTTCACGAGCAGCCTGCGTTAAAGTCGCTAGACACACGGGTTATGTAGAAACGGCCTAGAACGTTATGACGCAGAATTACGTTGCTTCCTTGAAGGCCTAGATAGGCACCGAAACCATTAGAACTAGGCGCACACCACCCCCACTGGAGCGCAGCCAGCCAGCCAAAAACAAAGCACATGCAGCAAAAAGGTGTTATGGCCCTAACATCACTGCGGCGTTTGCATCCGTTTTATGAAGCCCTAGAAAGTGACCCAAGATTATGGCATTCCGGAGTAAGGTCGCCGCTTTGAAGATTTTTTTTTTTTTGCGATGTTTATTGGCTCTCTTTCTCCGCCTCATTACCAAAACTACGATTCTAACATATTCATTCATAACAGCGTTTTCTTTTCTTGTATTTTCACTGTGTTATTACTCTTTCTTGGCAAAACAAAAGATTTCTTTTTATGCTGGTCTACGAGGTTTGCAACATTCGTTGGTGTTGGGATGCTAACGTAATGCAAGACACTTAGTACCGGAAGGCAAATTTCTTCCTTATTTCCTCAATGAAAAGAAATTGATGAGAGAAAATGCAGTCTTTTGAACATTAGTGTTTCGGACATTACAGGAAATCTTTCTGTGTGCTAATGAGCGCAAACCTTCCTAGAAAACTAACAATCAACCAGTGAATGAACATGCCGAATCACGCTAGACACTCATCTTCAAAAATAGACTACGCCAAAGCTCATTCAAGCATGAGATAATACGTCATAGACTCATAGATACGGGTAAGAGTCATTGCATCAGTCGACGTGACAGAGTAACTTACATGAATAAGCAAATGGTAGCCGTCAATGTGACAACGAGAATGGCCCCTTACACGAACATGGTGCCATCTGAAGTCGACTGCAATCGTCGAAGTGATGGCAGTGGTGGGTGATTGCCTGGCTCGGCGCCATTGGCCCTTGGGTAAGACAGAACAAAGGTATGGTGACCTCGGCGCGTCGTTCGATACACTAGAAAGGTGTGCCACAAGGTGTATGTCATTGTTATTGTTTTTTTTTCTGCTGTTACCACTGATAGCACGAGCACTTAACTGCATACACGTGGATAAGCCTTATTGTTTTGTTTTCTCCTTTAACAGCTGTATTGCTGGACATTGTATGTCGCGGACCTTAGGGTTGTACACGGTTCGTCCAGTACTCTTGCAGAGGCATGTGGTCTTGCTATTATCTTGGCGAGTTGGGTTGTGTGCGCGCCGTCGGATAAAAGACCCTGATATCCAGGCGTGGAGCCGAAGCAATAGCTGGCAGGGAACATATATACGCAATGGCTCCTATGCAAGCTGAAAAGCCAGCTTGGGGCGCTCTGTTCACATAGCTGTCATATTACAGCGCTTGCAAATAACCGTTATACTGGCTTTTCGAAAACCGGTTATTCGTTTTTCCGGCTTAGAAGAAATGGACATCTAGGGTATCCGGTTTCAGTAACCGGTTAGCGGGATATTCGAATTTGCGGCTTGAATATATTTCACGCTGGTAATTGTTTATTCAAAAAAGACGGCACGAAGTGGCAGTGAGCTTCCGTTTGCTGCATTCGTTTAATGTTAAGAAACGCCAGCTGTGAACCACACCTGGCGTTTCTGCTAGCGCACCAAAGGAATTCATAGAAACTAATTTTCCAAGCTTTTGTGAGCTTTTCGGTGGAACCGATACACGAATTCTTGGAATCGTACCGACGATTGCCCCCCGTGCATCTATACCTCGGGGCTATAGTGACAAATAATATCCGGTTACTGAAGCATCCGAATATTGGAATAATATAATTCGAATAAACAACCGAATAACCGATCACTGGGGTCATCCGGTCTTCTTATTCGAATAACCGGTGAATCGAATAATTGGACAACCAGTTTTACCTAAAAACCGGTGTGATGTTGCTGAACTATTATTATAGCAGTGTAACTACAAGTGTCACTATAAAGAGCGTGGGGACCATGCTCTTTATACCGTACCACGGAATACGGAATGCTATTCCTTGTTGCATGGTGTCCCTGATTGATCAATCTTGCCTTGACAGGCTCAACCGACGTATCAGGGAGGACCAACACCGAATGGTATCCCGTGTTCCGTGGTACGGTATAGACACCGTTTCTTATACGGCGTCCCCCCTTTTCATATTTTTCCTATCCCCCAACTGACACCTAATGCGGCTCTGCTGAAAGTAAGCGGATCGGTTCAACGTGCGCTGCAAAGCATTCAGATGGATCCTTCTGCAGTGCTAGTTACTGACTAGTTAGGTAAAAGCAGTTCCGCTATATTTCTCGAGTGAAACTTTTCTCAGCGCGAACTAAAACCAGTTGGTAGCCTCCGGGTATCGCCACAGTATCGTGTTTACGCAGAAGACCTGCGCCTGAACGGGATTTGCAAGTCGGCCTTCGGGGCTAGTAGCGAGCTTTCTCCTGTAGTTTTTCGTTTACACATCTACGCACGCGTGTGCGCACCCACAAACACTCGTAAAAGAAAGCAGTTGAAATCGAGGGCTGCACAAACGCGATTGAAAGGACTCGGAGATCCCCTAAGGACATAGGCAACGTGGCATCGCGCGCTGAAACGAATTACATAGTATGCTGGTGCAGTGGTGGTGTACATAATACCTTGTTTAAGACATAAAATTAAATATGTTACAGCAATAAGAAAAGGAACATGAAAGTTTATTACATACATAATATATACATAATTTAGCATCTGTTCATAACATTCTTCAAAATGCATAGATTCTATAGAGAAAAGAAGGCGGGAAAGTTTTGAATTCTGAAAGTGTTGAACCCTGCAAAGTACAGCCTAGTACCTCTGTGATTTTAGTAGTCTTGGCAGATAATTACTCAACATTTGACAATTATGGTTGGTTCTAAAGCGATGTGCAAGTGTTAAACTGTAAAAATTACCCGATTCATTTGCTACTACTGCGAGTATTCGATTGTATCTGTCCGCCATTCGCTGCGCCTAACTACCTTCCAATGGAACCCATCTTACTCGACCTTCTGGTATCCACTCCATTGTTAATAAATTAAGAAGGTGCTCCTTGTGTGGTATCGATGCCATTACGTCCAAATTTCTGCAGGCTACTGCTGAATATAGTTCCATTATATTAAACATTATTTTCACGAAATCGCTGAAAACGACTCCTTACCCAAAAACTGGAAGACAGGCAAAGTGATTCTACTTCATAAACCTGGTGACACACACAACTCTCATACCTATAGACCTATTTCCCTGATACCAATACGTTGTAAAATATTTGAACACGTCATTTTCTCGCATCTGGTCAAGTTTTTGGAGTGAAATGGGTTTCTTCACGATAGTCAGCATGGGTTCTGTAAGTCCGTCTCACGCGGAACGCAATTACTAACATTCTGCAATGGTCTTCACGCATTTTTAGACGACGGCTGCATAGTAGAGTGTATATTTTTTGATTTCGCAAAGGATTTTGACCGAGTTAACCACCACTTGCTCTTATTAAAACTCAGCCAGCTAAACATCGATCCCTTGGTCTTCAGTTGGATTCATGATTTTCTATCCAAGCGAACGCATTATGTGACCACTAATGGTAATGACTCTCCTAGAGTACCGATTGGCTCAGGCGTACCCCAAGGCTCTGTTTTCGCACGCTTAGTCTTTTTAATTTAGATTAATGATCTTCCTAACCAAACCGAAAGTTCCATTTCTCTGTACGCCGCCGATTGCGTTATATATCGCAAGATTGATAGCTGTGACAATACATTAACACTACAGCATGATCTAAATAACATTTCAGCATGGTGTAGGCTCTGGCTAATGGAACTTAACACGTCTAAATGCAAAGCGATGAGAATTTCCCGTAATTAATTACCCTGCCTTACTTACTTACTTAACAATACATCTCTTGATGAAGTACAATCTTATAAATATCTCGGTGTATGTACATATTGTTAACAATATTTCCAGGAAAAAAGGTACATCGAGCACATAACATCGAAAAGTAAACGCATGCTTGGTTAGCTCAAAAGATTTTTTTAGCTCCGCCGAAACTACAACAGCAACGCTGCATTACTTACGTTAGGTCAAACCTTGAATACGCATGATCGACATGCGATCCCGGCCGTGCTACTCTAACAAACATAATCGAAAATGTGCAAAATCGAACGGCCCGATTCATCTCCAACAATTATCATCGAACTGCTGGCGCCAACAATATAAAACTAACACTTGCATTCCCCTCCTGTCTTCTCGTAGGAAGTTACTTGGATTTCCCTCCTCCACAAGATCTTCTACGATAACCATAAGCTCAAGTCCCGATACATTGTACCAGCATGTTATGCCTCCCCACGTGTCGGTCATCCCTTCAAAGTTTATGTACAGTACCTTCACAACGTACGGTCACCCTACTCATATTCATTCCTGCAAAGAAGGTGTCACGAGTGGGATTGCCTGCCTACGTCACTAGTCATTCTCAGAGACAGAACGTTTCCTAAAAGCACTAACAAACACATTTTAAACCTACATCAGTCTGCCTTACTACTGCATTTGTGATTTAGTGTTGATTTCCAATTGATCATTGCCAGCATTCAATATTGCACTGTGTACTGCTTTATTACTTTTTACTCATTTTCTTGTCGTTCTTGTAATTCGATAGATTTATTTTTTCGTTCATCTTTCTGTATCATTTCTGTATCTGTATGTATGCACGGAAGTACATCATACGGTTTCTTTGGTATAGTATGCAATGTCTTGCATTGTTATTCACTGCCTTATTTTTATGTTGCGCCTTATTTTCGTTAGCTAATGTATAAACATATCTTGTTTCGTTGCCATTTGCGCTCTTTTACATAGACTATTACATTTTCTTTCAATATTATATTGCTTTTCCTCTGCCTTTCTTTGTATTATGGTTAATTTTAGTGCATTGCATTGATGTACTTTGGCCTCTCCCCTATCTATAATGCTTCTTGTAAGCCCGGAGGGTGTCAATAAGTAAACAAAATAAGATAAACATAGCTGCTTTATGGCACACTTCATGCTTTCACCTTGAAATGCTGTTTAATAATCATTCCACACGGAAATTGCTTTAAAAAGATGTGTTTATTTGCCTATATATACATTGTTCGCCTGCATGGCGAGCTTTGCGAGGTTCTCCGTCGTCAAACTGTGCGAGAACATTTAGGGAACGTTGACACGATGGCGTGCTGTGCAGTAACCATGGTTCGTTTGAAGACGATCAAAGAGAAGCATTTCATTATGTTTTGCAGGTCAGCAACCGAGATTATCACGTTAACTGTGGCATCCCGTGTCGTTACGAGTCATTCTAATCTCGCCGAGGTATAATCGTTCCATTCTCGGCACTCACAATTTCCGACGTAAAGTTATTATGCCATTTGCTATGATTTCTCCAGCGGCCTCCTATACAGCGTCTCAGATTTATGCATCAAGCCACGTAATTGCAATATTCGATTTAATTTCACGTAATACGACAATGTCCAGAATAACATTTCTGGTTTGTATTTTTGCATCCTCATAAGATTGCAGGGCAGTGCCATCAGCATTGGATAATGCCACGTTGAGCCATCGACGGCGTCTTTGCATCAGAAGTCTCAACACCAGCGTGGTCTTCGCGCGAAGCAAAGCACGAGCCTAGCACAACAGACTGAGTTATTTTATCCAGTCGGCCTGGATTTCATCTGGGTGTCCTCTAATCGTTGTGATTTACAGGTTTTACTGATACTGCTAATGACAGCTCTCAACTTACCAACGTTAAATTGCCTTGTAAACTGACAGAGCCAAGTGCTGCAACATCAGAAGCTACGTCTGTAACTTTATATCAGGTCTCTGGCTCGTGCCCGCTTGAATGAACGTGCTGCTCAGAGTGAAAGCTTAGATAAGATGCTTTAAGCTGCACACATTAGCAAAGTACATGGCGTTGATGACAGCGCAGATAACGAAGCGTTTCTAACTTCTGTGTCTATCCTGTCCTGGCATTTCTGCACAACAAGCTTGCTGACTAGACGTGCACGATTTCACACATTCAAGTTTCTGTCACTTTGTCTTTCCGTTTGTTTTCAATTTTTTTTTTCTTCCGGGATAATGCGAGATAGCGTGTTCTGGAGTGCCTTGTGAGTCGGAGAACAAAGGCCGCTGGGAACGTCGCAGAGAATTCTCTCATTTACACTGTGCCCTTGCGTGGTCAAGTTCCAACGTCCTCTTTTGTCAAACTGTGCAGCAAGATCCAAGGTCCGTTAGCAGGTGTCGACACCATGGCGTACTGTCCAATCTCCATGGTTCCCTGGGCCACAATGAAAAGAAGAAAATATTTTTTTTAACAACGGAGCTATTTAAGCTCGAGTTCCAGCCGTGGCCGGCGACCGCTCAAAGCTCGGCGAAGAGAGTGTGAAATGAGAAGAGCTGCAGAGAGAGAAAGGAGAGATAGAGAAAGCAATAATGAAATAAATCAAATAAAAATTAACTTTCCTGGCAAGGAGGTTTCGAACCCGGGCGCACACGGTCCGAGAGCGAGTGTCATAACCACTAGGCTGTCGGCCGCGAGATTGACATGCAGGTGGCAGCACCGTCACCGTGTTAGTGTGGATTGGCGGTCGGCGGCGTGTACAGAAATGTACACAGCGACGCTCCGTTGTGAGTGGTTTGAAGCAATTGTTAGCTAAACAAAAGCGTCAAATGGTATATGTAAACGTCCTTTAATGTCTCGTTTGTGCACAAAGCGCGTAGAACGTTCCTATTACATGTGAAGGAAGCGGAATATGCCATTCAACGGGACACAATCATCACAGAGCCTCACAATTTGCTTTCGTCGGCGTTCCTCTCGCTCCTTTTTTCTTCGGTAGCGCTTAAGTTGTGTCCTGTCCACAATCCTTGCATTGCTGTTACGTGACTGAAACAATTTAGTAGTGGCTTCTCGCTAGTCTTTCACTAGTGGCTGTGGAAAAAAGAAATCTGTTTCTGCGCATGGGTTTGAAGCGGCAGCTTGTGTACCCTACTAATCCACTTGCACGCAGACACACATATCTTTCTGCCGTCTTCTGTGAAATGCAAGGCACCTAACCAGCTCAGTTAGTTAAACCTCGTGATTCTAGCACCGCTTGAGCACTATCAGAATGTCTGCACGCGCTTATTTAGTAAAATTACAGAAGTTCAATGCACAGCTTTCTTCGCACGGTTGCTTGAGTGATCGTGACACGAAAAACATTGACATATTATAAACCAAAACACGCGTTCTTCGAGCGTAACAGTCTTGTTACTTTCCGTTAGGCTAACAACTCCACAATAAGGCCCAAGCTATATCGAACGCCGGCAACTCAGTTTAAGAATGAACTGCCACGCCATGCATGATCCTCGTGTAATACCCTATCTATTCCTTTCAGGCACTCAGTTCAAGTGTATAAGCGCCAGAATTCACTTGTGAGGTGGAAACCTTCTCCGTAGTGGTACCAAACTGTACACTAGAGGGACGTCTTAAGCACAACTAAAGGCTCGTCGCAGGCATAAGCGCATGTGCCTGATTATTATTATTTATTATTGTCACAAAACAACCACATGGTCGCGGGATGATATCGCTGCAGCACTGCATTCACAGGTCGATGTTTACCGCTTAAGTCATTCAACACGAAATCATGCGCACTTTGTCGTATGCTTCGAAAAAGAGACAGGCAGCAGCAGCTAAACTGAAATAATTGCGCCAAGCCGGGCGTGCGACGATGCCATAGCGCGCTTTTGACATACGCCTAACTTATCTTACGCAAGAGCAAAGACTGCGGCGCAAAGCCAAATACTTTCGTGTATTTTGATAAGATTACATGCAAGCATGTAACGCTGCTCCAGCGCAAGGAACAAACATTCCGGAGCATATGCAAGACGTGCGCACGTACGTAAACTCGCAGAGGCGAGCAGGCGACGCTAGGAGCCATCCACACTTGGGAGCTTCATCCGTTCACCGCTAGGTGCCGGCTCTGTTCGATCCCGCAGCCAATAGACCCACGCTTGCAGAACACGCATTTATGGGAATCATATGATTTGTGTTGTACCGGCCATTGTGAAAAACTTGCTACGGGCGACATAAATAGAAAGTGAGAGAGAGATAAATACATAGGGAAAAGGGAGATAGAGAGGGTGGAGCTAGGACGATTGCAACACAACTTGCCATGGGCGACAAAAAGTGAGAGAGAGAAAAAAAAAGGAAGAGACTACCGTCAGGGCCCGCGAGGAAGCCGCTTTGGTAATTTCCCACTGCTTCGCTGGTCGTTGGTGTTTGCAGTCTTTCAAGAAGTAAAGAAAAAAATTTGGCTCTTCTATTGCAAACTTTACCTCGCTCACACTTGGATGACACCAAAAGCGCCACTGGTCACTTCTTTTTTATTGTGACCTGCATGGCCAAGTTAGAAATATTATTGCTTTTTATTTTTTTGAAGCACAAGCATGCTCGTCTCCGTCAACGTAAGAAACGATCTTCTCATTTTCACCACAACGGAAAAAATTTTCCGAGCGGTAGACAGTCCATTTAAGTTGGCGCGCAGAGAGATTCAGCATCGGTTACAAGATATCAATGCTGCTCCTAAATATGTGTCAAGCAGCAGTAGCAAAAAAAAAATTGTCATTATGTGCGCATTATTTTTTTTTCAATCCTGTTGCCTCAATTTTTATTCTTTAGCATTCGTCCAGATTTAAAAGCTTCCAGTAGGTCCCCACTCTTCAATCTGGCAGCTGGCGTAAATCTCTGCTAGTATTTGTATATGATTCACCGTCACTTAAGAGGCTCACATATATTAAGCGCCCTAAAATGTAGCTCATCATGCACGTAAATTATACGCTCATCTATTTTCGTTCTAGAGGAAAGCAGGACTAAATAATTTAATCTTTTCTTCCGGACACCGTATTTGGAGCTGTAGTTCCGTCGGCAAAGAGCACCACAACAAAAGATACGGCACTACAGTTCAAACTTTCGTTACTATCGTGATTTTGCGTATGTTAAGCAAGTCACTAAAGCTATTAACGACTTCCTAAGCCTCTACACTCTAGGCGTGTCGCTTAGAGGACAATGGTTGTGAGGAGTGTGGAATCTCCCGAGTGCGAGCGTGTTTCCTCTGAGCTTGATTTTTGTTACTCATTCACTACTCACCTTCTGCGACGGGCCCAGTTCCAAGCGGTACTTCTGCAGAATCTTTGCCGCGATGCATCGCATCTCCAGCAGTACCATTCTCGTCCCCAAGCATTGCCTAGGCCCGACGCCGAAAGGCGTGTACGCCGTCTTATTCAGGGTGGCCTCGTTTTCCGGCGCGAACCTGCAGTTCCGTCGTCAGAAGATCATTGCAGTATGTTAAGCCGACAAGAACAAAAAAGAACAAAAAAATCGGGCATAACCAACCGCCTCAGTTTATTGTTTATGTACGCACATGCGAAAGCGCATGTTGCGTTGCTATAGAATCAATATAATTATGTTACTATAACGGTAGAGAGCCGACTATAGCCAACAATAGCTCCAACTTACCTTCACCTAGCCAAATTTAGGCATCCCTTATCGAACATATGGACCCGACAGGCGCGACAATAGTAAAATGCCACTACCCAGCATTAGCAAATTTTTTTTCGCTCTTCCGCCAATATTTGCCATCATTTATAAGGGACTTTCAATAGCTCCATGTCAAGGGTGTATCGGATGCATGGATGTATAGCTAATGGTGAATGATGTCTTAGAAGAACAAGGTTATTTCTTGCGCCTTATTTTCTCCTGTAGTGTCAGCCGTGTGAACGGATGTGAGAGGACTTGCTGGAATTATAGCTTGATTAAGCTGTGTTTAAACTCGTAATATAGTTGCGAAATGCTACGAAACACATTTTACTTCTCGTCTCCCTCACACACTTTTGGCATCCCTTGAACTGCGCGGGTTCTCTTCTGAACTTATGAAACGGTTCTCACCTTTCGGGCTTGAATTCTAACGGATCCGCCCAGTACCGTGGGTCCCTCTGCACGTAGTATTGTGGCAGCATAAAGCACGTTCCTGCCTTGAAGTGCGTGCCGTTGTACACGTAATCTTCTTTGGCTCGCCGCGTAACAAACCTGTTGACAAAAAAAAAATTATCCTTCCTCTGTATGGAATATATCGTACTTCATTTCCCGTCGAAAAAGTGCCACGGCTGAACAGTGTAAATTCGTTGCAGACCAAAACGGAGTTATGTTGGATGTGCGCATTGGCTTACGTTTTTTAAGTAGTCAATAAATAGCGTATGCAAAGTAGCAGGATGTCTACCATGTGTCTAAACCACGACCTACTGTACTCCTGACCTGACCAGCTCGCGGCGTTCTACGGAGCCGCCTGCGCCGCCTCTCGTTCCAGACTTCGCCGCTAAGGTGGCGCTCGAGTTACCCCACCTGAGCGTCGACGGGTGCACGGGTGCAGAACAGCAAGCACCGTGTGAGTACTTTGCCTGAGCGCAGTACTCGGAACTTTGAGCATATATACGAACTGTTGCACTGTATCTAATAGCAGTAATGTTCATATGGTACTTCAGCCAACGTTTCAGGGTCTATTTGCCAAGGAACCAACAGCACTGTTGCGACACTGAGATAATCGGTACTAACTTTTCTTTTCCTGTTATTTCGGTCACTCAAGCGACAGTTGGTTTCAATTGTTAGTTAATAACTTGTAAAATCTTACCGAGCGAAAGCAAATTCGCGAATTCAGCTTATTAGCCGTACAAAACGTATATATTTGTTTACTAAGTGTATAGGAACATTTTTGCGCATGCCAATAATAGACATTTCTCACCTTTTCTACAGACTACCGTGGTACATGGCTCAAGGGTGCGCGTTGCTGGGAACTACACTGTACTGTCATAGCTGAATTACCTCAATCGAGGCAGTTTTGCAAATGTTTTCTTCGCTACGAAGAGTGCCTGCCCGCACAGGCGTCTCGGCTCAACGCGAACAGACGACCGCCTGGAAGCGGTGTGGTTGGGTTAACTGGTGGCGCCGAAATCCGCTGCCAAAAGGCCCCAAGCGGTAGAAAGAGGAGCTAGCACATGCGCGCTGGCGTTCTGCTCGCCGGGCAGGTCAGGAGTACAGTAGGTCGTGGTCTAAACATATTTATAGCCTTTCTTTTGACTTCATGCAAAAACTAGGTTGGCTGCTCTCTAACAGCCTCTTAGCAATCCTCTTATGCCGGCAAAGCAAACAAACAATATGCAAAGTATTGCCTCAGGAGAGAGGCATCGACATAGCAACAGTATTGCTTCCTTTCTCTCGCGGATCAGTGGGCTGCGTCGCGACCAGCGGAAAAGGTTTCAATGTTAGAGCTAATTGAATAGTGAAGTTCTGAAATAGAATACTGATATTCCAGCGTAACGGCTTCGGTAATACTGACACGAACACAAATTATTTCAAGTAATTTGACAAACGGAGACACAACAGTTCGTTTGACAAGATTGGGCTTAACCACCGGACAACACAGCCGCACTCACCTGTGGAAGGCATCGAACATGATATGGAATGTGGCCAGATTCGGCCCTGGAGACACACATTGCAGGACGTCTCGTAGCCCAAGTACGCGCTACTATTAAACCCGGTGAATTGGCGTTGTACACTCATCGTTATTACCATTTCTTTTATACACAAGTTTCGATTCCATCTATTTTTTTTATTTAGCTTTTCTGCTATACCTATGTTGAACGGATGCTATTGTGCTACAGTGCTCGTGAAATTGAATGGTCAATCTGAGGTCGATCTAAGCAATGCACATAATTTCTTTTCTACAGTCTTTGGTTGGCGCCAGATTTGTGTGATATTGACTCGTACACCGTTACACCTTAGCGTCACCGTTAATGACCAGACGCCGGATTCACAAAACTTCTCTACTAGTTCCTCATCTTCATGATTGGCTGAAATATTCTCTTGCGAAAAGTTTTTTATCGCAAGACGTTTCTGTGGACACGGGCCCTTTTTCATTATATGAGCATATGTACATTCGTTGCAGCTTATCAGCACACTTACGTTAGACCAGGTGGATAAAGGCGCATTGTTTCTTCCACCACTTGACCGGTGTACTTCAGCTTCTTCATGACTGTTTCGTTGTCGAGTTCGCCCTGGCAAACAGATTATCAGGCATTCAATTATTTAACGGTGTTCGCTTGCGACCAAAACGTGCATTACACTCAATTGCATTGCTACACTTTAGTTGCGGCACATCCATTTTTGTTATTCAGGAAATTTGCCCCAACGCAGAAGGCATCGACACATTCAGAACGGATAAAGTAAACGCCCGCGTTGCTCGATACAGGCATTGCAGCAATGAATTATTGATATGTCACGTTTAGCGGATGTTGACGCCGTTATGCTGCGCTAGCCACTTATTTTAACAGTAAATTCCGAACAGTTGAGGTAACAAATCTAAAAACAACAAAAAATTGCACCTTACAATGTAAAAAAAATGGCCCCAAAATACGGAGAAAGTTAGAGGTGAAATGCTGCCAACCACTTTACGCAATGAAGAAACACCACACCTGAAATCACGGAGGATCTCCAACACGTACAGTTCATTTATACTATACGTAGCTCTTCTGAAAAGTAATACTACCTTGTAATACTAGTTTTAGTAATACTAACAAAGACCGCCACTAAACGGCAGCAGCACAGTTGACGGTACATCCACCAGCGAGCAGGCATAAAGACGACTGAAGCAACTGAAGTTCACGTCGGAGCGTATATACAGCGCTGCCCCGGGCCGCGGCGGGGGGAGGGGGGGGGGGGGGCTCTGTTCGCGCTTGTTGATATACACGGTGAATCGCTGGCGCGCGGTATGTAATACTGTTCGCGTTTAACGCTTCAGTAAAACCGACAATGCTGCTGCAGTTCTATCAGCAAAATTATGCTTGCAACCATGCATTTCGATGCATAAGTGGAAAAATTGTGAGATAGCACAGATCCGTATGGCATTAATGGAGCTGCTTCCGTTCTGCGCTGTGAAGGAGGGAGGGTCCTTCTTTCGATTTAGTGAGCCATTTATTTTCCTTCTGCGTAGGTAGCGTGCATGCTTTGAAACAACGCAAAGGGGTACTTTTTTTTTACGGTCGTTACGGCCATTTTCCGTCAGAAAAACACGTAATTTTTTTTACAGTGATAGGTAATCTCGTACAAATTACTCAGTGTCAGAGTAACGCTTAAATAACAAGCACGTATAACAAGTGCGGTCACATAACGAAGCTAAAGTTCACATAAACATGATATCACGAACGAGCGGTGTCTAGGTTAACGCATAATGCGACAAGTTCATGTAATATTAGGTACACACAATCATCTCTCACGCAGAATGAAGTCGATAACTTACAGTTCTACTGCTCGCTCCAAGAATTTAGGTTGGCCATGTTTAGGCCACTGTCAAACATATGTGTTCCTAGAGAGCTAGATGGCTCATATTGTAGCACGTGATTTCAAAGTGTTGTCTACCCTGATGCCACATAAGACGTCGCTATCATCGCATTCGAGGCTAATAGTCGAAGCAGCATGCATTCACGTTTGTGTCACAGTGTTAGTGCCACTGGGTATTATACTTACGTTGGTGCCGACGGCGTCGATCACCTCCCTTCGAGCCTTTTCTTGTACGTCCTGATACTTGGCAAGGACGTATATCAAGTAGCTCAGTGCCGTTGCTGATGTCTCGAAACTGTATGCACGTCACAGGAACCCAATTAACATACGCATTGCAATGCGTACATTTATTACGTGTGAACTTGTTTCACTTACGAGAAATTGCCAGCCCCTCAGTTGATTTTAATATCAGACACACATACGCGCACACACACACACACATTTTATATATATATATATATATATATATATATTACCAGGGTCTCAAAAAAGGTCGGGCTCCGACCGAAACGTTGACATAATAAACCGTCGCTCTCTAAGAGGCGCATCGTCATATATATATATATATATATATATATATACATATATATATATATATATATATATATATATATATATATAGATATATATATATATATATATATATATATATATATATATATATATATAGTATATATATCAGAACGTACCTGTCTTAATGCTGTTCGCTACGCCACACATACATATTATATTTCGAACGAAACATTGGTGTTGTAGGTTCTTGCGCAGGCTGATATCAATGCCTGAATGAGCACTCGGTTTTAAAGTACGTGAATGAATATGCTTTTAATTGTGTTGTCGCACTCCTCATTGATACCTATGCTTCCTAATTTAAGGTTCGCCTGTGATTCGCAAGAGCTCGCTCCCCCATATGCATTTGGGCAGCCTAGTGTTAGTCATTGCCACAAAAAGCCAGCTAAGCGTTTAACGTTTTGAAAATATTTAGACACGCCATATTACCGTTCGTATTACTGCCCGGCCTTGCGCTGATACAGTTTGTAGGCCCTCACCAGATGCGATTTGTCTGACCGAAAAGTTGAGCTTCGAGAAAGCGCAAGCCCCATCCGAACGAGTATTCGTCACGGACAAGGTACATTTCCCGGTTATTGCGTGTGACAATGCTTCCCAAAGAATTCCCTTGTTTGACTATTTTTACATGCATCTCTTACCCAGCTATGAACAGCGACGAAGCAGTGATTAATACTTCATCATTGGTCAGCGCTCTGGACTTGGTACCTGTTAAAGAGAAAACAGGCCCCAAATTTAGCTGAACACCTGAAATGCCGCGCGAGAAAATTATTAAAGAATCCAGCAAGGGTGCATCGTTATGTTTACTAGCACAGCGCTGGAACAGCGTGGACGAAAGAGGCATCACACACGGGCAGCTCTATCCCTTTGTGCTTCCCTGTCACCCGCGCTCTTGCAGCGCTGTGTAGATAAATCCAAATATGAGTAAATACCAAGTGGCCAGGTTGTCAGTTTCGTTAATCAATGTATCCGAAGCGTAATACAGTCTATGTTTTCTAGGAGTGAAACATGGTCATGTGTAACCAAAAGCGTGTGCTAAGCAAAAGCGCCGCTTTCTTTGTGATCGGCTGGCGTTTTCAAATGTGATCGTTTGGATGTGTAGCCAGCAGCCGAGAGCTCAAAAACGTTTACCAGGGATAGTAGGCCAGCCACCACCGCTGCTGTCGTCAGGTTGTCAATAGTTGCTGTCAAAAGTGACATCGATTTCATATGGGACTGTTGGAATTTCGGAGCAGCTTGGGTATACAATAACATCGCTCATTTTGAATGCTGGCTGGTTGATAGTCTAGTGGGTGAGAGCCTGGGGTGGCGGCGTCATCGTCGGCCACAGCAATAGACCAAGACTGTAATTCGCCGTCATAGGATGTCCGTCAGCAAAACGTCGAGACAGAATATATTCTTCTAACCATCTTTGCTCCGTACGAATGTGATTGAGAATATCGAGGGCGATTGGGTAATTACAAAACATGTATGGGCTTAAATAAAGCTTCACTTTGCGTTACCTTGAGCCATGTTGACTCCATTGTCTTCGCTTTCACTTTCATCGACATATTCCGCGTCAAGAAGATTTTGCAAGATGTCGGGTCTCCGAAGCTGTTGGAAAGGACATATATAAAAAAGGTCACACTTTATTAAAAGAAAGATTCAAAGTTACGCACTGAATAAATATCTGCAATTCGATAAAAAAAAAACTGTTGCTGGGCGCGATGACTTGAAGGTCTATATGCAACTTTGAATCCACGTGTTTTCTCGTGATATACGTGTATTTGGGCACCGGGCTCATACTCCATCCACCTCACCCTTCCGCCCTCCTCTTAGTGTACCCTTAACGATGCAAGTGCGAGGCATTATCAATAATTAATTTATCACTACAACATTCAAAATTATGAACAAAGGTATTCTCGTAAACTCTAAAAAGTTTGCGGCAATTGTCACGGGTAACGCTTTTTAAACGACTGCTTACGTCTTCAACGCCCAACAAAAATTTTTATAAGGCAAGGTGAATAATGAAAGGGAAAAATAGCGTCCACCCGTATGTAGCACAAGGCTACAAGAAAATCCGTATGGATTTCCTTATAGGCTTGTGCTGTAAACGGGTGGGTGCTATTTTTCCCTTTCATAAAAAAAATGTTACTCCACCTTGCAGGATTCATTAAAGTTCATTGTCTGTCTGGCTGGCTGTCTGTCTGTCTGTCTGTCTGTCTGTCTGTCTGTCTGTCTGTCTGTCCACCTTGCAGTTTTCCGCAGAACTCATTTGCCAGAAGCTGAATAATATTCCGCACCCTTGCTGTTCAGCGTTTTATTTCTAGTATTGCAGCAATTTAAAAGGCAGACGTGATCAGAAGTAACACTGAAACCGGATGCCGCGCGATGGAAAATATGGCGTTTGAGAAAACGCATTCGTTTGCACTAGTTCGCGCGATCACGTCATACGCCGCAGCTGTAGAACTACGTCTGCCGAAGAAAAAAAAAGAAATAAAATGCAGTTTTCACGAGTAAAACAGGATGCTCTTGCCACTGCAACAAGAGCAAACACAAGAAAATAACAGATGGAAAATGTCCTCTCCTTACGAATCTACCGTTGTGTCTTACGCGCGCCGTGTATTGACCACTTAAAGCAGAAAACAGACTCACCGAAGGGTTATTCTTTCGTAGGTTGATCACCTTCAATGTCTGGGCATTAAGGGGATCGAACGAGTAATCTCCAATAATCAGCGAGAGCCAAAACAGTGGTTTCATCAACGCACCGAATGTTGTGGTGCACTCTGAAAGCAACAAGGAAACAGCACAAGCAATATAGTGCAGGAAACTAAGAGCGCCAGAACTTGGCAAAGCTCGTTGTATTTAACACGCTCCTCTCCTGTTGCCTTTACAAACTCGTCAGTTATCCCGTGCCATCGGCAATTGCTGCAGACACGGTCATGACCAACTGAAATTTCACGTCTTCTATGGTCGCACGCACTTGATTCTACGCACTTGTTTGTATATGCAACTTGCATTACATTATTCCCATTCTTTCTTCTTTCCTTCTGTACTAGAAATAAGACACCATTGAGTCATCTGGAATACCGTGGAAAACGCAGCCAGCACTGCCTAGTTGCGTTTGCGCCATAAGAATGAAATATTAAACTATGCTTGCCCTAAATGCAGGAACCAAGGGCACCAAATTCACAGAGTATTACGGCTTTAATTGTGTTGTTACCCCTTCTGGCGCCATATTTCCGCAGAAAGGTAGCGTCGCGTGCCTCAAGAGAATAATTTATTATTGGTTCAGACGAGAATACAGAACTAAGTGATTGAACACAATAAAATCATTCCATTAGATTTTACCGATATACGGGTTACATTTGCGGCCAAAACTCAGCTAAAGCTATGCACAATCGGCCTTAATTTAAAAGCTTCGGTGTATGCGCTGCTTTTAGTATGTGAAAAGACTGAAATTGTGTGCAAACATTCCTAATAGATTAGGAATAAAGGAAGTGACTAAGCCTTACTGAATCACGCTTATCGTCGTCGCCTTTAAGTTAAGAACAGGAGCAACGACTCTCGCGCCAATCTGTATCTAAGAGTTGGTTGTTGTGACGTCTGATACCGGGTAGCGCCATCAATAATCTCAATATCTTTCCAGACATGTTGGAGTATAAACGCCATATACGCCTTCACCAAAAGATACCGGTGCTCTCTAATGGTTAGATGTGTTCTTCTGATTCGAGAATGACATATTTTGCCCGTCATTCAGTTTTGCTAAGTAGCCTTCCCAATTAATTAGGTACACCCATTTAAGCCAATTTAGCTATTGGTCGATTTCTGGGGTTTTAGGATCCCAAAACCACGATTTCGTTATGAGAGACACCGTTGTGGAGGGCTCCGGAATTTTCGACCACCTGGGGCTCTTTAACGTGCACTGACATCGCACAGCACACGGGCCTCAACATCTCGCCGCCATCGTAATGCACCCACCGCCGCTGGGGTTCGATGCCACGACCTTCGGATCATCAGCCGAGTGAGTATAGCTACTAGACCACCAGGGCGTGGCACGTTGTAGTGACCGACCTTGCAGCACGCGAGGTTTGCGGCACCGAAGAAACCAATGACCATTTCATATGCCACTATGCACGCTGTGACTCAGAAGGAGAAGTACTGGCTCATGTGTTACGCCGGCTGTATGATAGGCCAGCAGTTTCCGTGCAGGTGTGGCTATTGCACCGTCCTCATTGCTCGTAAGCCCACAAGGCACTGAAAGCACTTTTGCGTTTCCCGAGTACGACGGGTTTGAGGAAACGCCTGACTGATGGCGCAATCCTACACGCGTCAGCGCATTCACCGCTTAGTTCCTTCTTTCCTTCCCTCCTCTCTCTCTCTCTCTCTCTCTCTCTCTCTCTCTCTCTCAATTTTCTATTTCACTTTCCGATTTTCCAGTGTACCGTAGCAAACTGGACGCCTTTCTTGTCAGCGAACACCAGTGCAATTTATAAAGAAAAGGAACACATAAAATACACAACACAAGCGCTTGTGTTGTGTGTATTTTATGCGCTCCCGAGTCTCCCGAAAAATTGCGTGGTGCTCCTATATGGTATGTAACCGACTGGCCCCCGGTACCTCCTAACGCCCCTGCCTTTCTGTGTCCTCCTTCGTCCTACCCAGTCCTACGCTCACAGCCTGACTTCGTATCCGTTCCACTACATGATTTATCTTTCTCCCTTTTTTTAAACGAGTCATGAGAAGAATTCGGAGATGCCCGGTTGTAATTTTCACTACTTCAATACTCATTCGACAAGCCAATTTCGGAGAAATATTTAGTGCACATTTAATAACGCCAGTTTCAAACCCCAGCTTTGCTGAGCTCCCAAAACGACTATGCGACACTACCGGCAGGCATGGTACTATTCGGTGACGGTGCACTAAGATATCTTTAAGTTCAAAGGCGCAGTGAACTCGCGTTTGCTCTAAAAAAATCGATTTACTTGAAAGCTAGAAGGAAAGAATGTACTTAGAAACCGTGAGGTGCAGCCATTCAGAAGCATGCAAAGCTGCAGCACGGTTTGTTTTCCCGTGGCCTCCGAGGGCGCGCCAATCTCGGAGGTATGACGGCTACTAACATGACGTCATCTGCAGAGTTGAGGAGAACGCGCGCAGTGAAACCGAAACCGGTTTTTTTTTTATCGCTCTAAATCGACGCACACGGTGCACGGAAACAATACATATGGTTGATTAGAGGGTCAGGATCCCGAATACGCACTTAGTACAAAATGTTCAGATAACATTTCACGACCCCTTCAAATGCGGAGCATTTCTTGGCGAACTGCAGTCATTTTGACCGTACGTATCTATATATCTATAGCCGCCTACGTCTCGGTGCTCCCCTGGTCGTCTCGTTCACCGGGTGCACACCAAAATTTGGATGGTAGGGCGCGAACGTATGACGAACATGAATGATTGATCTTTACATCCCTAACATGACAGATTCAACGTGTACGTCACGATTAACCACACTGTAATCGCGTGCGGCGCATAGCTGTAGTGCTCGGCTCATGCTAAGCGGGCATATACCCAAAAGTGCTTACATTTTATGCAGGCTATGTCAATCAAGGACGAGCTAAAATAGACATTTCACATGTAATTGTAGCACGCACAAACACAAGAAAGGCACATCGTTTGTCCTAGTTGGCAAATGGAATTTGTCGAAACAAGCACACATACACAGACGAACCCGCTGTGCTTTCCGAAGGCAACATATTCTAGGTTGCAGGGGCTTAGGATAGATCCCGGGCCGCCGAGGTGGCAAGCAAGCCCGCTACCATTAAGCTACGGTGGTTACTCGTACGCGGTATATAGTAACTAAAGATATTGCGCCATGTAGTCGTGATGACGGTGCTTGTGTAACGCCCGTTGTTCGTGCAGTCTATGTTAAAGGGACCCTGAAACGGTTTTGACGATTTTGTGCAAACATGGTGATCCGGTAGAGCGGGTCATTAGGACCATTACAGGACAGATTTCAGCGCTGTGCGTAATGTGTGTAATTTACAATAAGGTTTTGGACACACGTATCGCAAAAGATCGCAGCGGCTCGCCAAAATGCGTTTTCAAACGTCCCCGCCAATCGAACTACGAATGGGAGGCCGCTGATTGGCCCCGAACAATGGACGTGCACGTAATTTTCCCAACCTAACTGGGAACAAATACTCCGACAACGTGCTCCTTCGTTTCAGCCAACGGTATCGTCGCGGCATCTGGCGGCGTACACACGAGTCGCCGGCGCTCAATTACAGAGGCTAGCACTGCCGAGGCCGGCGACCTCAGTAAAGATATCGGGGCGCTATATCGCTGCGGAGGGCTCGGTAGGGCGGCTAACGCGGGAGGCGCAGTCGTCGCTAGCGCGCACTCCGCAGCTCATCCAGTTGAGGAGGAACAGCAGTGGAAAGGAGGAAGGCGACGGATATAAGCTCATAGCTGCCTTAGTGCATGGTGCTTCGCTTTATTTATGGCGTGAATGATTTCTCAATCGTGTTGCCTAATCAGTGACGCAATGTCAAAAAAACGTTTCAGGGACCCTTTAAGCGCTATCATGACAATGTAATAAACGTTACTGGTGTTCAGCTATCAGTCAGCATGCTTTCCTTCGACTTTGCCTGATTTCGTAGGAATACTACAACGAACGCGCATCAGCTCATCGTATCGTTCACATCGACAAAAACGTTTGTGCACTAACGTGAGTGTCGTGGTTACGTAGTACAGTGACCTACCACTCGGTCGCCACAGTGCTGTCGACGTTCGCGTTCAGCTCGCGTTAAGTGTACACCCGCTCGGACCCTTTGTAGAGACTTTCATCGTTTTCCTAGCACTTTGCTCAATGCCAAACAATTCGTCATTGGCAGTTTTCTCGCCGACTGCTTCGCATGGTACCGATTCCCACAATGCGCGAGATCCGCAGGATTTTTTTTATTTGTGGTTGTTCAGGTTTGTTCATTTTGTTCATAGACTGGAACGTGTACTTCACTTTTGCCTTTTTCTGGACCTTCATCTGTTACTTCTTCTCTCGTCTTCACCTCCCTTCTTGTTATCTCAAACTTCTATTTCTATTCATTCCTTTTCTAAAGACTAAGCAAGCCTTGTTCACATCTCCGTACTAGTTGCCAGCTTTGTCCCTCGCTATAGCCCACCCCCCTTGGTAATTGTAAGCGTAACGTCAAGCCTAACAATATTTCCTTCCACTACGTGGTCCCTGCTTGTCCTCAAGTTACTTTTTTAACCTCCGATTTACAGCTATGGACGCTATAGCAGTGGCGTAAATTAACTGTCGACGCCCAACTCACGTGCGATAAAGTGGAATGGTCCTGTCATGACATTCCTGGCCACCGCCTTGCTCGTGATCAAGAGAGGGTGGTCCGGCTTTCCCTGGAAACGTTCGTCGATACCGAACGCCCCTCGAGCTATCAAGTCCATGGAGAGTTCTTCAAACTTGTGAAGCATCTGCACCTCCTTGCCAGTGTCTGCGTACTGCTTCATCGCTTGCACGAAGACGTTAATGTCTTCTAGCATCTGGGGCATCATCTGTGTGGACCACGAGCAACAGGAGGCAAATCATATTGGTCAGGTTTTATAAGTGAGAACACATCTTAGCTCAACTCCATATTTCCCAACACTCCCCCCCCCCCCCTTTCCACTTCACGATTTGTGAACCGGAGCGGTGAACAGCAACCAGTGGCGTCCGGGCCTAGCACATTTATATTATTGCTACCAGCACTGCTTGACACATGGTAATGCCGTCTCAATTCTGGCTAATTTTGTCTCGATAATGACTATTAATGAATAGTGGTTTGTAAACTAAATGTGGCTTGCTAATCTTGGCTGTTGTCGGCTAACTATCAGTAGCTGTTAGCAAGGTTTTCACATGTTAACTAAATGAAAATGTTTGCTCTGCGCTCTTGCAACAAAAACCGTGCCTCCATTTAACGATATGCGTAGTTCCGATCATTTCGGTGCTTGTGATAGCTCAGCATTCACCACGTCGAATGCTGCCGTCTTAGGAATAGGAAATGACGTCCATGCTGAATAAAGGCACAAAAAAATAATTTCGTGCATCGTAATGTGTGCACGAGTCCAGATGTTTTCGAATATTCGTACGTAACAATCTAACTTGTTTCTGCCTGAAGTCCTTTTTTCTATATTCATATATATTCTAGCAGCGAATGTGTTCGTGGGTGACGATACCGTTATTGCTTAACCATAGGCAGGACGAAAAACACGGGGTGACTTTAGCAATGCTAAAATATAAGATTAACAAAATATTGTAAAGCGGTAAATAACGAAGAAAAAATTTCGCTCATTGTTCACGGGAAGGTCGAGCGACTACGGCTTTATTCTTACAGTAAACTTCAAGTTTCAATGAAGTCATCCGCAGTGTCTCCTTTTTGTTACCCATACATATATCTAAATAAGTGAAAAATTTTAAAACGGGCTTCACTACAGCTCATTTGGAATGTACATTAGGCACATGATATGTTCTATTGCCAGCTTAAGTTTTCCCCAGCAACATCGTGCAATGAAATTAGATCGTAATGCGGTGCGCGCTATTAAGCAATAGATTTAAAGCTGGTATGTCATCACCTTAATAACATGGCATGCATGTCTGTTCCTTTTTGTTCGGCATACTGGGCCGCAAACACAGACTGCGCCAGTAGTTATCAACGCTCCGCAGGTGGTTGCCTGTACTCACCAGCTTAAGCTTTTTAGAAGTCATGCTGAACGACGCAGATGTGCGAATATTCTTCCATTGAGTACCGCGGACGTGTAGTAGCGACTGCCCCATAATCGGGTGCATTTGATCAGTCACCATTGTGATCTAGAAGGAAAAGATGGCACCAATAAGCTGTTCGCACACCCAAAATGGTTCTCCGTGGTGCAATATTTTTTTTGTCTTCAAACCGACCGCAGAGTTTACTGCTAAAATAGTTAGTGAATGTCATGGCGCTATGAGAGCGTGTCCATGGGAAATGATTGGTTGATTTTGTGTTTTGAATATCGCTAGCGTTCCATTTACTGTGTAAGCTTTATTTGCCTTTATTAGGGAACGTTCAAAGCATATACTTTTTTTATCAAATAAAACGGGGCAATAAGGGTCGAAGCTTCTTTTATGATGACTGCAAGTTGCTGCGTTTATAAAGAAATGTGCTGTTAAGGGCTTATTTTGCAAAGTGACGAAGCCAGTTGAGTGCACAAGGACGAAAACATGGCAAAATCGTCCGCAGCCCATCACTCACATGCTAGCTGAACCGTCATGCTTGCATTTATCGAACAGACACTAGCGGCAGAGTAACCTGTAGTAAGTTATGTAGGAAACCAAAAATCTACATGGCGAGCTATCGCAACATCATGCTTTGTTTATCCTTGAGACGAGGCGCATCTTCAAACCGACTCCGTTGTGCGTCAGATGGCGTACAAAACCTAATTCAGATAACGAACGAAATAAAGGACCGAGAGGCCCGTATTTTGCTCGATAAAGCGTTATGAAGGCACTATATCATCAGTCAAATCCTGGTAATTATGAGATGAATGAAGAATAAACGAAAGTGAATGAAAGGAGCAATTTTTTTGCTGGCGTGAGCCGAACCCAGAATATTCGCAGTGGTATATAGTGAGCTCTGACCACACGGGCGGCAAGTTGATCTTTCACCTTAATTTCCCCTCATCTCATACAGCAATTAAATATCACAAACAACGCCTCTACGATTTTTTCTTTTGCTTCATCTCGGCTCGCTTCGTATAGTTTAAGATGATGGAGCATATATAACACAGCGTGTGCACTTCTCTTGGATATGAAATACGTGTGAGAGCTCGTAGTAACAGACGTTTATGAATACAATATTGTAGGGAAAAAAAGATGTTGCCATTACTATACTTCTCAGTAAGATAGCATTGTTCGGAATATGAAGAACGATTTCCAGCCAAATATATAGCATGGCATTCGGGGTTAGGTGTGTCAAAATTATCGAAAGCGATCCTACAATTCTCCAGCAGGTCTTCGCGGAACGTTTACGCTCTCTAAGGCGTTTTGCTGGAATATTTTTCATATAAGCTATGATATGCATGTCGCGTCTGCTCAGGTGATCTATAATGGCCATCAAAAATAAAATTAGATGATTAATGGTTCGGTCACCTTTGCCAGATTTGCTCCGATAGTTCGATAGCAGGTCCTGTTATTCTTTTACAGCGAATTTAGGCTAAGCAAAGTTTCACGATGCGTAAGTGTTAAGACCACAACACCTTTTAGAGCGATGGCAGTGAAGATATGGAAGAGCACATAGGGGAAAATTGTAAGGGGAATAATTGTGAGGCTTTCAGAGCAAACTGTACCGTGTTTATTTTGTACATTAAAAGCAATGATGGTACTACACAATTGATAAATATTATATAGCAGCCGGCACGGGATTCTCTTTGTGATGTCAGGAAGAGATTAAAACTCACCATCTTGAAGCGCTTCGTTTTGTCACGTATATTTGACGCCTGACGACGACTCGACCACTCGCATAATGCACGAGCTTAAAATAGGCAAAATGTATAGCTTGCCAATTCACGTCTACTGGTCATCTTCTTCAGTAACGTTCTTTTTCAGCCAAAAGGGGTGCCTTAACATTTTTTTGTTGCTCCTGCTTGCATTTTTAATAAATTAATGAATATCCGTACTTATGAAGGTAACTAAGGCAGGTGATCGCACCTTTGCCTTTTAAAGATTAGTAGTGCGTATCAGAAGCGACGAAGTGCTTCGATTGTCAACTTTCTCCATGGTTTCCCTCAAGATATTTTTTAATTGTTTCCTCACCCCTCTTAATAACGTAAAATGCACCACTGTAACAGCCCTGTGGAGACACCACAATTATACATCGTTGTTTACTCTCACGTATCTACTAGAGTTGGATACCCTCCCAAAATTCAAACGCAAGGTCAATACACAACGCTACTTACTCCTCGGTCCACGAAATTCTGGAAGTTGCGCACGAACACGTCTTCTATGAAGTCCAGGTCCCTTATCACAACAAAGGGCACATCTCCGTTGAAGAATCTGCAAAGTTCGATTACATTAGCAACTCGTAGCGCTGCTACTAAATAAACGCGGTCGTACGTCACACAGAGAGCAACCGATATCTGAGACAGACGTTTCTGTAATTGTATGTTTAAATCAAGCGAGAAAAGTAGAACTTAAACGAATGTGAATAACGGCCAAACTAGACATTCAAATGTAAAGAGAAGAAATGTGTAATCAGATTTTTTTTTTTCTGCTGTGTGCTTCAAGGCTGTCCTATTGATTTGCAGTGTATGTGACCCGCGTAAGGTGGAATGCCCGAACGTTATCACTTCTCCGTGTCTCTCCGGTGTTTTATGCAGCCATCTCTTTCCAGTGATTGGTGTGAAATATTTTCACTTGCTAATAAGGATACCATTTACCGTTGGTGCGTTTTCTACATTGGCACATAATTATTTAACACCAATAATAGATCAGGGTGTTAAGGACAAAATACACAGCAGTGAAGGCATGATCGTTCCATAATGCTTTTCAGGGAGCACCCCTGACGGAAGGCACGTTGCAGCCTGTTACTTTTTTTTTTGTCTATTTTAACCAACAATGTGAGCATAAGGTACGTGTTATCGAAACTTGGTCGTTGGAGTCAGTCTTACCCGAACACGTCTCCGTACTTGTCCAGCCAACTTCCTATCACCTTGTAAAGTTCCTGCCGGGGTCGAAACGTAGAAGGAATTTTAGAACAACTCGCACTCGTGAGTAAATATTATTAAATGATATGCCAAAACTTTCCGTTACACAGGGCTGCCACCTCTATTTAAATTTCTTTCTAATTATTTTTTCCTGAAAGAAATGAAAAGTCTTGCGACAGGGAATAATCTTAAGCCTCCAATGAATCTAACAGCTACTCGGTGGCTGCAAGCAGCGGTCCCGAGCACTAAAACCCTAATTAGGCTTGCGGGGTTCCACGAGATTTTCAGTGTACTTTGTAATCCTTGCAAGAGTTTAATCGAACTCTAGAGTCGCAGTAAAAGCTATACTGGAACTTCCAGACACACTTTAACAGGGTCCTCCGCCGCTATTTAAATGAGTCTGCAGCAGTATTTCAGCACCGGTTCGTGCGGGCCTTCCGCAGCATCATGCATTTGCCATAAGGTCATGTCATGTGAGGTTCGCCACAATTAGCGATCCTTCCACCTTGTAACACTTTCTGAACTCATCCTAACTACGGACACATATACTTTTAATTTCGGTATTTCCTTCACAAATTTGATAATCTGGGGGGACACATTCCCAGCTACGCGATTGGGAATGGCTTTAATGGCGCTAGTACGCTCGTCACTATAATGACGTCAGAGCCACCGCTTTCCGATCAACACCTTGCAAGCCAGCTGCTGTACAGCTCGTAACTAGCTACATGATGAAGCGAACAGAGTGAAGCGTCTCAGTTGTTCCTTTCTGTGTGGCTTGTACGTGTGAGCTCTACGCGCTGCACCTTCGCCTTGACCATTGTAAGCACTGTTGAGGACCAGAAAGGGTGCCTACTTGAGAAATAAATTATAGAAAAGTCTACGTTAACTCGACCCACCTAGCCTGTAGCCCCAAACTAGGGCAAAGTTATAGGTACAGTCTTCAGCCCATCTTTTTGCTACGCTGCGCTCGCTTGACCTTGCCTACGGGCTTCCATTACTCTAAAGAGATCATGCTTTCAATGCATACTACGTGGGCAATACGGATGACAGGGCTGATGGTGTCACGTCTTTGCCCTTGAGCTTATGATTACATTACCAGCGAAGACTTTCACGCAAGTTGTCAGAAAAGCGTCTGTGATCGCGTTACAAATATTATATCTGATCGCTTGCTTTATGTTCTTCCGGCATAGTAAGATGAAGTGCGTGTCATTGACGCATTTCATTAATGGCTTAATCTAGGATCTGGCAGCATTGTTTATGTAGCCTGCAAGCGGGTCTTAATTAAGCTATTAACGAAGGGACACGATCGATTTCTTTCCTTCGATGTATAACTAAGGTCCGTAGCCAAATGAAGACTGCTTAGGCCACCATTATCCTTCAATTAATTCTTTGATATTGGTACCACTACCCTTATAGTGGTGTCTCATAGTGGCGCAGTCCACAATGCGTGCTTGAGCCATGCGCCCTTTCCTTTTTTCTTTCTTTCTTTCAGACGTTTGGTGCATAGTTGCTTGTACCTCCGTGGCCCGTACCCGCATATTGAAAGAGGTTATGAGCCACATGTGATTGTTCTTTGAACCGGAGACACGACAAGAAAAATGAAAAGGATAGAGAAAAAATAATAATTATCTTTCATTCCCCTCACCCTTCTTCCCCTGCACAGGGTAGCCAGCCGGTCTCAGCACTGGCTAACCTCCCTGTCTTTCCTCCTTTCCTCTTCCTCCTCCTCCTCCTCTTTGAACCGGAAAGATTATTATTATTATTATTATTATTATTATTATTATTATGTTCTTACGCGGCATGTTTCAGGGAAGATAAAGCGGGAGGTGTTGTATTATGAGTAAAGTACCACTCGGTAATTCTCAAATCGGCCACTCTTGGTTACGTGTCAGTGTGTGACAAGAACATTCTGGAAATCACACACAATGGTGAAGTGGAACAGGCCTTCCTAACGTTGCAATGAAATACGAAAAAAGAAGTGATACATGAGATTATCCCAGTACTCACCGCTGAATGGTATTCCCTGATATTTCCCCAGATCAAGTTCGGTTTCGGCCCTGGAATGCCCAGCTCCTTAAAGTAGTTGTAGTGCCGCCACCGCCAACTTTAAAGAAAAAGAAACACGATGTCGTTGTTTAATTCGCAGGAGCCCTTTATAATGCAGTGGAAATTTGCATTCACTGCTTGAGACGCCGAGTTCGAGCATTCTATAACTTGTCGCTGAGCAGAGGAGTGACTTTCTGGTCTTGCATTGTTTTGGACGACGAGAAAAGTCCAAGAAAAACGTTTTAGGCAAGATGTCGCCTGACCGGGGACGTTGTTGTTGTTGCATACTCGATTATCAGTGCGAAAACATCGGAATACAAGGACGAGGAACACAGCACGAGCGCTAACAACTTAAATCTTACAAACAACTAAAAAGGAAACACGTAATTCCAACTCGCTCACCTTTCTACCGAATTTCAATTTGTTGGTTGCTGCTGCTGTTGTTGTTGTCGGCCTCCGATACTGGCATAGACTCAACCGGAGGGAATCGCCAATAAACCGATTATAGTGGGTTAACACATAATTGACCTAACTAATGTGAAGCTTTCGAAAAGTCGCAGTTATTTTAATATGAAGGAAATGATAATTTGGCAAGCAAAGGCGTTTTCAATCAACGAAAAACTTTGCTGCAGCCGAGCAGACATACCTGTGACAAATTTCCAGTGAGGGGGCTCCTGACGACATAATATTGAATATTTGACATATAAAAGTCCAGTGCGGATCAGTGAAAAGATACGCTCTATTTTCCCATTTTTATTTTGTTTTGTTCTGTTACTCCGGAGATGTACTATGTAAGGGTCGTCGGAATGCGAAGGAGAATATGGTATGCAGAGGAGGCACCGGGCAAGACCCACAGCTAAGTAGTGAACGTGTGGGGGAGGGGGCGACCATTGTTGTGATGCATTGTACAGCTGGTGACTGGAAACTGGCGTGACAAGTGTTTGGCGGCCAGAGGAAAAGTAGTAATTCCGACAGCGTGTCCAGGAATGTCTATAGTCACCAGCTGGTTTGGTGCCCTCACCCCTCCCCCGCAGCGTGGTGGGCAGCAAGCGTACCCACTGTATTGTCGTCATTGGTTAGAGTGGCGCCGGGGTGTAAATCGCCGTGTGTGATTGGCGGTGAGATGTTGAAGGGCGGGGCAACCGGTGTATATAAGGTTGCCCCTTTTGACTGGCACGAGGAGATCGGAAGCCAGAGACTGGAAGCAGGACTGGAAGCGGAGGTTGGAAAGGCTGAAGGTGAGCAGTAGGTTGGAGGGTAGCCCGAAGGTTGGCGAGGACAGAGTGGATAGCGCTAGAGAGTACATCTAGCACCACTCCGGGTGTGGTTACGGTCGCAGGAGCAGTGCGATGCACTGGGGTCGGCTCTGTCGAATGGAAGCGATCGTTCCACCAAGGTCCTCCCAACCGGGGCCCGGGCGCGGATAGTGCTAGAGGGGATATCTAGCACGAGTCCGGGTGGTGGTTACGGTCGCAGGAGCAGTGCGATGCACTGGGGTCGGCTCTGCCGAATTGGAGCGACGGTCCCACCGCTAGGCCCTACCAACCGATGGCTTCACCTAGGTTCTACCAACCGAAGCTAAGTCACCTTACTGTCTGTCAATGTGTTATGTACTATCTGTCTCGTATATAAAGTCTCGTGTTGTTTGTGTGAAAGGTCGGTCTCTTTCAAGTCGACAACGCGACGGCGGGCAGATAGAAGGAAGGCTTCCGTCCATCCTTCTTCGCAGCAGCAACGCTAGCTGGAGGAGCTCGGCTCCAAAAGGAACGAAGAAGAGAAGCAGGAAGGAGGATAAGGTGGGAAGAGAGGACAAGTTCCTCACCATGACGACAAGGGCACCTTACCTTCTCTATCTACCACCATTGTCCCTACCTGCCTGAAAATTTACTGGCGCAGTCGACAGGATGGCAACAACGACGGCAGCGAGTGCTCTGCATTCGCAGAAGAACGTCGTGCTGCGGGTGGTAATCCCCTCCGGGGACGGTCAAGACAACGAGTTCCCGCCGGGAAGAAGCCAAGGGCCAAAAACAACCCCACCATCGGCCCAGGAGAGGCGACGAGGACTCTACACCAACAGCGCAGGCATGGCTTGACGACGCGGGTGGGCCGGCACCTCAGAAGGCTTCGTGGAAGCAAGCGGCATCGTCTCAAGCGGTGAGTCCTCTGGTGTTCGTGCATCTCAACAGTAACACTGCCTGGTAGTGGCAAGGTGCCTGACCAGTGCAAGGAAGTCTGCAGTGGTTCTTCGGGGCTGGTTGGGTGCACGAGAGGACTGGACGCGCGGTGGACACTCGTGGCATGTGGACATTGAGACTGCTCAACGGATTCCTGCATGGCCGAGTGTGCGCGTCAGCGCAGTGTTGCGTGATTGTGTGTCAGGGACGGCAGGAACTCGGGGTTGTCATTATTTGTTATTTGTTTGTTTGTGCCATTGCTGAGTGATTGCAGTGTGCAGTGTAACAACGCGGCGGCTCGTTTGGTAATGGCGATGCCATTAATGTTTGTCAATTGATATGTTGTTAAGTTTATGTGCCGCGGGGTTTTTGTTATGTCATTTTTTTTTCTTTTGTTTCTTAGTTTTTGTGAACGGCGGTTTATGTCCATTCCGACGCACCTTTGTTGGATGTAATTAGCGTAGCTGCATCAGAGCGCTACCCTAATCTTAGGAAGGGCGTGTAAGGGTCGTCGGAATGCGAAGGAGAATATGGTATGCAGAGGAGGCACCGGGCAAGACCCACAGCTAAGTAGTGAACGTGTGGGGGAGGGGGCGACCATTGTTGTGATGCATTGTACAGCTGGTGACTGGAAACTGGCGTGACAAGTGTTTGGCGGCCAGAGGAAAAGTAGTAATTCCGACAGCGTGTCCAGGAATGTCTATAGTCACCAGCTGGTTTGGTGCCCTCACCCCTCCCCCGCAGCGTGGTGGGCAGCAAGCGTACCCACTGTATTGTCGTCATTGGTTAGAGTGGCGCCGGGGTGTAAATCGCCGTGTGTGATTGGCGGTGAGATGTTGAAGGGCGGGGCAACCGGTGTATATAAGGTTGCCCCTTTTGACTGGCACGAGGAGATCGGAAGCCAGAGACTGGAAGCAGGACTGGAAGCGGAGGTTGGAAAGGCTGAAGGTGAGCAGTAGGTTGGAGGGTAGCCCGAAGGTTGGCGAGGACGGAGTGGATAGCGCTAGAGAGTACATCTAGCACCACTCCGGGTGTGGTTACGGTCGCAGGAGCAGTGCGATGCACTGGGGTCGGCTCTGTCGAATGGAAGCGATCGTTCCACCAAGGTCCTCCCAACCGGGGCCCGGGCGCGGATAGTGCTAGAGGGGATATCTAGCACGAGTCCGGGTGGTGGTTACGGTCGCAGGAGCAGTGCGATGCACTGGGGTCGGCTCTGCCGAATTGGAGCGACGGTCCCACCGCTAGGCCCTACCAACCGATGGCTTCACCTAGGTTCTACCAACCGAAGCTAAGTCACCTTACTGTCTGTCAATGTGTTATGTACTATCTGTCTCGTATATAAAGTCTCGTGTTGTTTGTGTGAAAGGTCGGTCTCTTTCAAGTCGACAACGCGACGGCGGGCAGATAGAAGGAAGGCTTCCGTCCATCCTTCTTCGCAGCAGCAACGCTAGCTGGAGGAGCTCGGCTCCAAAAGGAACGAAGAAGAGAAGCAGGAAGGAGGATAAGGTGGGAAGAGAGGACAAGTTCCTCACCATGACGACAAGGGCACCTTACCTTCTCTATCTACCACCATTGTCCCTACCTTCCTGAAAATTTACTTACTAGGCGGCATAATGTCACGTGGTCGTGCGTGTCAAAGGAAACTCATAACGGCGTGCCCCTTAAGCAAACCAAAACAACGGCACGTGTCACTATATTCTTGCCTTTTAACTGTCAGACGGTACGTCTAGGAGGGCAGGCTTAGCAAAAAGACCTCGTCCGTCCGTCGGAAGAAGGTTAGACTTTCTTTTGTTTTGTTCTTGTTTTATTTTCCTTTCTTTATTTTTGCGTTGTAAACGACTTGTTTGTGCTCCATTACCCCAAGTTAGCCTTGACACTGCCTTAACGCTGGAGGTTGTTCTGCCTCAGCGACGACTACGCGCACCTCTCGACGTCTCTGCCTAGTTTGTCCTTCGCAGGGAGTTTTACCATATGGATGCTTCACGCACGACCGGCTATCTACTTACAAAAAAAAAGAGAAAGAATAAATACTAGGCGTTCTTTATACGGCTATCTAAGGAGATGTCTTTCACGTGACCAATCTGAGACGTATTTGCACTCTGCTTCGAACTTCGTTGATGTGTCGTGCATGAACGCATGAAGCAGTGTCCTTGGGGACATTCATCGTCAGCCATATTTAAGCCCACTGCAGGGAGGAGACCTCTTCCAATCATTAATAACCAACAAAAAGAAAGTGGTTCTACTCTTCAACAAGTACAATGGTTTCCAGGAGCTGTGAGACTACGAGTGAGGAATACTTGACGAAAGCCTCACAGCTTTTACAGCAGACAGAAGCAGGGAACATCGTACAAACCTTTACAATGATGTTATCGAAATGCCATAGCACAATTGATTACTGAGATATGTACAAATTGACAAGGGCAATAAAAAGTACAAACTTATACATCACCTCAGCAATTCTTTTGCGAAAGATAAAAACAAAGTAAGAACGACAAGAGGTCGTTCATGAACCACCCATAATTGTATAACGACGTTGCATGTTACGTTAATCTTATCGAATCGGTCCAGCGGAAGGCTATTCGCTTCATTTTTCGTCGCTTTGAACGACACTACTCACCGTCGGCTGCTCTTTTGGAAATGAACCTGCAGCCTCTTTCAGAACGATGTAGCATAGAATCCTTGAAGCTTTTGTACTCCTATAAAAACTCCCTTTGTTCCCTCTCTGATTCCCCCTTTGATGCTTGCTTGCCCTACATCAACTAGAGCTATCATGCTTAATTAGAGGATTCCGTCCAAGCACTAACACGTTAGGTTGGAGGGTAGCCCGAAGGTTGGCGAGGACGGAGTGGATAGCGCTAGAGAGTACATCTAGCACCACTCCGGGTGTGGTTACGGTCGCAGGAGCAGTGCGATGCACTGGGGTCGGCTCTGTCGAATGGAAGCGATCGTTCCACCAAGGTCCTCCCAACCGGGGCCCGGGCGCGGATAGTGCTAGAGGGGATATCTAGCACGAGTCCGGGTGGTGGTTACGGTCGCAGGAGCAGTGCGATGCACTGGGGTCGGCTCTGCCGAATTGGAGCGACGGTCCCACCGCTAGGCCCTACCAACCGATGGCTTCACCTAGGTTCTACCAACCGAAGCTAAGTCACCTTACTGTCTGTCAATGTGTTATGTACTATCTGTCTCGTATATAAAGTCTCGTGTTGTTTGTGTGAAAGGTCGGTCTCTTTCAAGTCGACAACGCGACGGCGGGCAGATAGAAGAAGGCTTCCGTCCATCCTTCTTCGCAGCAGCAACGCTAGCTGGAGGAGCTCGCTCCAAAAGGAACGAAGAAGAGAAGCAGGAAGGAGGATAAGGTGGGAAGAGAGGACAAGTTCCTCACCATGACGACAAGGGCACCTTACCTTCTCTATCTACCACCATTGTCCCTACCTTCCTGAAAATTTACTTACTAGGCGGCATAATGTCACGTGGTCGTGCGTGTCAAAGGAAACTCATAACGGCGTGCCCCTTAAGCAAACCAAAACAACGGCACGTGTCACTATATTCTGCCTTTTAACTGTCAGACGGTACGTCTAGGAGGGCAGGCTTAGCAAAAAGACCTCGTCCGTCCGTCGGAAGAAGGTTAGACTTTCTTTTGTTTTGTTCTTGTTTTATTTTCCTTTCTTTATTTTTGCGTTGTAAACGACTTGTTGTGCTCCATTACCCCAAGTTAGCCTTGACACTGCCTTAACGCTGGAGGTTGTTCTGCCTCAGCGACGACTACGCGCACCCTCTCGACGTCTCTGCCTAGTTTGTCCTTCGCAGGGAGTTTTACCATATGGATGCTTCACGCACGACCGGCTATCTACTTACAAAAAAAAGAGAAAGAAAAAATTCTAGGCGTTCTTTATACGGCTGTCTAAGGAGATGTCTTTCACGTGGCCGATCTGAGACGTATTTGCACTCTGCTTTGAACTTCGTTGATGTGATGTGCATGAACGCATGCAGCAGTGTCCTTGGGGACATTCATCGTCAGCCATATTTAAGCCCACTGCAGGGAGGAGACCTCTTCCAATCATTAATAACCAACAAAAAGAAAGTGGTTCTACTCTTCAACAAGTACAATGGTTTCCAGGAGCTGTGAGACTACGAGTGAGGAATACTTGACGAAAGCCTCACAGCTTTTACAGCAGACAGAAGCAGGGAACATCGTACAAACCTTTACAATGATGTTATCGAAATGCCATAGCACAATTGATTACTGAGATATGTACAAATTGACAAGGGCAATAAAAAGTACAAACTTATACATCACCTCAGCAATTCTTTTGCGAAAGATAAAAACAAAGTAAGAACGACAAGAGGTCGTTCATGAACCACCCATAATTGTATAACGACGTTGCATGTTACGTTAATCTTATCGAATCGGTCCAGCGGAAGGCTATTCGCTTCATTTTTCGTCGCTTTGAACGACACTACTCACCGTCGGCTGCTCTTTTGGAAATGAACCTGCAGCCTCTTTCAGAACGATGTAGCATAGAATCCTTGAAGCTTTTGTACTCCTATAAAAACTCCCTTTGTTCCCTCTCTGATTCCCCCTTTTGATGCTTGCTTGCCCTACATCAACTAGAGCTTATCATGCTTAATTAGAGGATTCCGTCCAAGCACTAACACGTTCAAATACGGTTTTTTTCTGCGTACGATTGAACACCGGAATTTGTTGCCCTACCGAAGTTCGTTCTTTACCAATTTCTCAATTTTTTAATGCCGTTTCTGATGTATAGTTACTTTACATTTTCATATCTTGTTTCTACTTGCCTGTTCCAATCTTCGCATATTTCTGTTATACGCATATATTTTACATGCACACCCACTCCTGTCATAGCCCTAACGGGCTGCAGTATGTATAAATAAATTAAAATAAATAAATAAATAAATAAATAATAAATAAATAAATAAATAAATAAATAAATAAATAAATAAATACGGAAGAAATACCAATATTTGTTTCCCGTCTACAGCAGACAACGAGCATCTCTATCATGTATTTCAATAACGCTGAAAGCTGGGTGAGATGGCGACTGGTTATCATACCGTAAAGGTGACGCAGCAGGGTTCTAACGAAGACGCAAAAGAGGAAAGCACGAAAGGAGCAAATGTCGTGTCTTTCCTGTTTTTCTGTCTTGTGTTTTTGTTAAAAGTGCGCTGCTTCAGCTGTACGGTATGATTGTCTGTTCCAAGCACGCTGAGAAAGTTCAACGGCTATACCGGACGAATTACCCTAGAAACGTGACGAACTGAGTGGACGTCGGCGTAGGGAACACGCTGCTACTCAACTCATGCCCCTGGCATTATCTAACGTATTGGCAGACAATGCTCAAACGAACCACAATATTGGGACGAGACCTGCCATTGTGGTGTTAAATGTCAACGTCTCAAGAGCCAGTTTTTGAAGAATATTCAACACAACTGCAACTAATCAGTAGGGGAAAACGTACGTTTCTCTCTTTTTCTTTCTCTCTCTTTGTTGTTGTTGTTGTTGTTGTTGTTGTTGTTGTTGCTGCTGCTGTTGTTTTGATCGCTGATATTTAAGCACACTTCCTCTTATATTTCTTCCGGCTCTAACCCTTCTTTGGGTCGTTTTTTATATACTGACTAAACTCCAATGCCTGGTAAGCTGCCTGGCCTTGAAGCACAGCGCCAGAAATTGCTGCGAGGTAAAATTTTACTGCCGCTACCAGCTGTCCACAGGGAGGAGAAGGAGAAAGGAGGGAGGAAAGACAGGGAGGTTAGCCAGTGCTGAGACCGGCTGGCTACCCTGTGCAGGGGAAGTGGGGTGAGGGGAATGAAAGACAATAGAAAGGAGACACGACAAGAGAAAAGAAAAGGATAGAGAAAAAAAACACGCACAGAAAAAGAAAGGAAACGCGACACTGCTTAGAGTCTGTCCTTTAGACCGCTCGTCCTTAAGAATCGTAACAGCGCGTTCAGCGCTTTCCGTGCTGACGATGGTCCTGGCCAGTGTCCCAAAACTCGTTGCTCGGACAAAGGGCGGCTGTCAAGTCTGTCTAGAGCAGCGGTAAGTTCTTTCCTAGGGCCACTGTAACGGGGACACTCACAAAGAAGATGACGTATCGTTTCGTCGCAGCCGCAGTTCTCACACTTAGGGTCGTTCGTCATTCCAATGAGAAATGAGTAGGCCTTCGTGAAGGCAACCCCAAGCCACAGGCGACACAAAAGCGTCTCCTCAGCGCGAGGTATTCCTGACGGAAGGTGGAACTGAAGGTCCGGGTGCAAACTGTGGACACGAGCATTGGTGAATTCTGATGAATTCCACTGTGCACGTGTAAGTTCACGTGCTAGGGATTGAAGCCTTGCGGATGCGTCGGTCCTGGAGAACGGTATTCCTCTACAGTGGTTATCATCGTGGGCAGATCGGGCGCATTCATCAGCGAGGTCATTGCCGCTGATCCCACAGTGACCCGGTATCCACTGGTACGTGATGTCGTGTCCTTGCTCGACTGCATGGTGATGAAGAATTCTTATCTCAGCAACTAATTGCTCGTGAGGTCCATGACGAAATGGTGATATAAGGGACTGAAGAGCTGCTTTGGAGTCGGTGAATATTGACCATGCATGGGAAGGTTCTGCAATTATGACCTCTACCGCAGCATGAATGGCGGCGAGTTCTGCAGCCGTCGAAGTTGTAAAATGGGACGTCTTGAATCGTATGGTGACGGATTTTGCTGGAATGACCACTGCTCCTGTGGAGCTTACAGAGGAAACTGACCCATCCATGTAAACGTGAAGGCGTCCTCTGTGTTTCTCATGCAGGAACATTAGGGTGGCTTGTTGTAAAGCTATAGATGACAAGTGGCTTTTCTTTTTGATTCCGGGAATGGTCAGGAGCGCTTCGAGGGGATGAAGACACCACAATGGTAATGATGGCCTTGCTGGAGGCGTGAAACTCGATGGCAGGACAGCACGATGAGCAGCAATAATGGCGCTGAATTCGGAGTCTGGCCTTGAAACGGAAAGAGACGCTAGGTGGTGCGATGGAATTCGAGCAAGATGCCTTATGTGTACTCGTAGGGCATCCACACGAAGGTATGTCATGATTGGGTGATCACGTGCGACGACTACAGTCGCTGCTGTTGATGCACATTTCGGCAGTCCAAGACATATTCTCAAAGCTTGGGCTTGAAGCGACTGGAGAACGCGCACGTTAGTTTTACGTGTTCCGCCCAGCACTGGTAGGCTATAGCGCATGCATCCAAGGAACAACGCCGTGTAAAGCTGGAGCATCGCTCGTACAGATGCACCCCACGATTTTCCCGCAAGGAACCTGAGCACATGGGTGATATTGGTTAGCTTCCTTTTCATATAGGAGATGTGAGGGCTCCAAGACAGGTCGCGGTCGATTATTACTCCCAGGAATCGGTGGGTCTTCTCACACTTGACAGCCTGTCCGTTAATTCTAATTGCGTAGTGCCCCATTTCCTTGCGTGTGAAAGCAACTAACGAGCACTTCTCGGATGACAGTTCGAGCCCCCTTCGCACCTCGTCGCCTATATGCTTTTGGCTAGAAAGCAAGGTGAATCAAGCCGAGTCGTATTATTGCTCTTATGCTGCGTCAAAATGTTCGCGGTGAGAGCACCGCAGATCGCAGCCTATCATTGAAGAGGGCGGCTTAGTGACAGCTCCCGATCGTTTTATTTCTAAACAACAACCCGCATGAGGAAAGTTCCTGTAACCTTGGCAGGACGTCCTTGAACTACTCATGATGTTCAAGCTTGCTCTAGCTGGTGCTAAAAAGGATGAGCTAATTCAATGCGCAGAATTTTTCTTTTGATTCTCTTTTTACGTATTTATGCGCTGTTCTCTCTCCATTACCCTCCCCCCAGTGGTTCCACTACGCCTGTAGAGAATACCACGCCATCGCAATAAAATCGGCTCGCTGGTTTCTCTTTAGAAACCAACGAGAACGAAGAACGAGACGTCCAGTACGTTGAATCTGTTCCAAATTTCCATGAAACAACGCAAGGTTCAGCGATAATTAGAGCTCCGAAATTATACTTCGTTGTAGACTATAGCGCTGGATTCGTCCGTCCAACCCTTCTCAACGTTACTCGTATAACGTAATGTCCGCTGCCAATATATCTTCATCGCAGCACTAGTCCCAGTGCGAGACTTTTAGCAAGGCTGTAGCTATTATTTCTGGCATTAACATGCGGGCGGTATGTTTCGCTGTCTATGTTTCAAAACAATCGGACTGTCCAGAGATTTTGCGATACTTTGAGAAGAAATAATGGCGCATTAGCGGAGCTTCTCCTCTGTGACTTGAGAGACGACGACAAGGCAACGTTTGCCGCGTGAATGTCGAAACAAGAACTGTTAAATCACCACTCTCATACTTCGTATCATACGCATTCCTGCGCTCTTGAATAACTATGTTGCCTGCAGCAAGAGCCATTTTCAAGCTTTGTTTTTGTCTCCTAAAGCAAGCTCTCCTTTCAATTACTGAACAACACAGGATGTATGCGATGCTGTTTGGCAGTTGCCCGTCGACTCACAAAGAGGCTTGACGTGCATACCGTTTCAAAGTATGCAGTTCTCATTTTCCTTACTCTGGGGCCTTCACTACGTGAAATAGAAATATCCTCACTATGTTGGAAAAGGAATGCAGCCAAAGCTTTTGACGTATCTTGTGTACACGATATAGCTGTCGTACAACTATGCTTCGCGCTCCCGTACTCTAACACGGAAAGAGGTAGAGCGGGGACGCTGACGCAGTTTTTGACGGACGTTTCGCTATTACTTGGACCAGGAGGTGAGGCAACCGTAATTTCAGGCAGAAAAAAAATGAGCCGTGTGAAACAAAAGGGAAAAAGAAGAGACATTTGAACGCTTTGAACGCTGCACTGAGTCACCTGAACGGTATGTCGGGGAACTACGTATAAAACTGACTAAGTGAAAGTTAATCTTTTTTTGAGATGTAAAAGCAGCAGGAGCAAAAGCAAAAAAGAATTAAATGACTAGGAAACTTGGGCGAACCTGCAACGTCCTGGTTTTAATTAACTAAGCCGCTTCCCGGCTTAACTTGCAGTGTCGTTCGCGTACGTGTGCGTGTTTAGGTCTGTGTGTCAGGCAGTAAAACATGGGGAACAACAAACGAAAGAAGTAATTAAGTCCTACTACAAGTGAAGCCCTCACTCTTAAAAATAAAGCTAGCGAATAGTATAGTAGATTCATGCAATTACTAACTTCTCGGCGCTTTACTACCTTCTTAGTAACATTTTACTAACCAGGAGATCTCGGAAGCTAGTATTTGCTGCATTTACTACCAAGAAACGCCTCTTAGTGTTTTTAACTAGGTGACTAGTAAGAAACTCCTATGTTGCCAGATGCTTCGTAATGGCCGCACTTGAATAAATACTATCGTTATAAGTATCATTTGTTCATTACGTTTGAATAAGAGTTTTGTGCGACGTCACGACACGCATACAAGCAAAGAGTAAGCCATGACAATCGGGATTCAATGTGTGCTTCACTTGTATAAATTCGTGACTGCTCGCCGGTACAACGCGTGCTACTCTTAACTAGGGCCATATATACCTTTTTATGTTGATCTTATAGTTAGTTGTCGCGTAGAAGCCTTGGTATTCTGTGCATGTGTGTCTCTTCTCTTATATCGTTTGTTGAGGTCTATATGCGTATTCTCACTCGAGAATATCATAGTGTCGTGCATTTAGCATAATAATTACGTCAGCTAATTGGAGAATGTTAATTAGTGAAATGGGGCCCAGCCATATGATGTCCTTTCTTTTTTGTCTTTTGTGATAGAAGCGGCAGGACATCACAATTTCAAAGAATACATGCAAACCAAACTCCCGAGACAGGGCGGTTAATATTGCTACGAATACTTATTAACATGTAGTTAGCACTTTAAATTAACCTCGTTACTAAGATGGTGAGCTTGAGTTAGTAATTTTCATTAATATGAGCAGTGCAGTGCAGGTAGTGAATTTCACTATATATATACTCTTTTACTAACTGCAAATACTAAGAAGGTAGTGGTTTTGGGGACTAGTATTTGCTTTGTAATTTCTTGGTGAATATGCCTACGTCTTTTTTTAAAAGTGGTCAACTCACGTCAACAAAAAAATCTCCTGTAGCACACTCAGTACCATGCCTGCGACGTCCTTACTTATTCTCCTCAGTACTCTTTTTCTTGTTTTCAATGGAAAGTTTGAGGCTTGCGCAATCACCGTGGAATTTTGACCCGAATTACCGCCGAATCATCATTGAAATACCGTCCCGACTGTAGCATACCGGTTGTCTTACACTGGTTAATCTCCCTGCCTTTCCCTCTCTACTATTTTCTCCCTTCTGTCCCATGGCTACCCGCCATTATCGCTTAGCGGCTATAGGAGTTAGCTTGCGTAGGTCGAGGTCGCGGGATCGAATCCTAGTCCACGTCGGCCGCGTTCCGATGGAGGCGAGATGCAAGAAACGCCCGTGTACGTAACTTTAGGCGCACGTTAAAGGAACCCCAGGGTGGTGAAAATTATCCCAGAGCCCCCTCAACGGGGCGTGCCTCGTCATCAGACATGGCTTTAGCGCGTAGAGCCCCATTAATTATCATTACGTCCCGTTATAATAAAATACAATTCCAGGTTTCGCGGGTTACCCCACAATATACGCCAACACCGAACGAAACGCACCTGGCGCCTAAGCCGCATCGCAGTGCTATCAGTACGGCGTAACTGTAGCGCACATTGCCGAAATAATTGCTTCGAGTGCAGAGGTATAATGAGAGCACGGTGATGTGCGGGACGGGTCGTGATGCCGAAAAGAAATATTCGGCTTGCTACGCTACACCGAGGAAGAGGTAAGAAGAAATGTGTCCTCACCGTTATCAGTATAAGTGCATAGTCGTACATCAGTGCACTAAGTTTTCCGTTTAAATGCGAAACCATGGGCATCGCGGAGCGGAGCTCCCCAGAAAGCACGTCGATGACCAACAACGTGAGTGACGCGGTTAGCGTATTTCTCAAAGGCAAGAAGGTATCTCATGGAAAAGAGAGAAAGAAAACCTTTAATGAAATACTGGATATCTTTGCCTGGCAATGGGCCTGACATGCTACTCCAGAAGAGCATTCTTAAAACCTGGCACGTGAAGGAACATAGGAGCATTAATGGACGTTTGTTTCCACAGTTTTTCAGAGCTATAGGGCACACATGCTTCACTGAAGTTGGAAAAAGATTGAGAATGCAGTAGGCGTCAGCCAATAATAACTAAACTTCGTTCTAACGAGCCCAAAACAGAAATCAGGTTACGAGGCACTCTGCAGGAAGGGAGGAGTGATCTTCGGCAATATTGTTTACTACTTAGGGTTCTTTCAGGCGCACGTAACTCAGTGTGCATAAGGGTTGTTTCATTTTAGCACCACCGACATGCGCGCCGCCATGGCCGCTAGAAGGCACGTGACTTTGGACAACATTACTGACTTTCTATTGGCGCCTCGCCACGGTGGTCTAGTAGCATTGGCACTAGGATGCTGATCCGAAGTTCGCGGGATAGAATCCCGGCCGCCGCGGCTGCATTTCAATGGAGCCGAAATGTTGAGACCTGTGTACTGTGCGACGTGAGTGCACTTCATAATGAACCCCGGGTGGTCGAAATTTCCGCAGCCCTCCGCAACGGCCATCGCTCATGATCATGTCGTGGTTGTGGGACGTAAAACCCCAGAGATTATCGGCTTTCAATTGTCTTTGTTCAGTCGAAGAGCTGTACATAAGAGAAAACATGGACGAATCTTGAAGCAGAATCTCCCCATACTGTTTTTTGCTTGGACGTCACTTAAGCGTTATTTTCAGTGTCATCTTTAAGCTCGCATATAGCAAAGCTAGCCAACATTAAACGATACTTAATCTTTTTCAGCCAAAACTAGTCAACATTAACCATCATTTAGCCAACATCGGCAAACGTTAACAATTGGTGGTAGTACAGGTGTAAGTACGGTAGGCTAGGTCAATGTTCTTGCAGCTTTATTTTGGTGCAAACTATACTTTTTTTTTTACGCTCTCGCGCTGTTTGGCAGCCAGAAGCACATACCGGCATGCGTTTTTCAGCAGCAGCCAGGGCAGCAGATCCAACGTTTGTCTAGAATCTACGTATAGCGAATTTCAACATATCAAGGTCCTTGTTGCCTTGCGTAGCGTTAGACTGACTTTTCTTTCATTTACACGTAGGTTTAGACTGCAATACATTCATGAACGTAACTAGCCTTATAATGATTCTAAGAGGCAAGCAGACTTCCTGCTGCATTCAATTAGTGTGTTTAGAGTGCTGCTTTCGTTAACAGTTAAAACGGAACGTCGATCGTTCTTTGATGCATGTCCAGATCCGGGTGACCTCACTCACTCACTCACTCACTCACTCACTCACTCACTCACTCACTCACTCACTCACTCACTCAGAGTCCGCCGCTGTGGTCTGTGGTGCTTCGCTGTTCACCCAAAAGACGCGAATTCGATCCCTGTCGCAGCGGTCACATTTTCTATGGGGGCGAAAGCGCTACAAGCCCATGTATAGCGCGTCATCGGAATAGATTAAACACCAGGTGGTCAGGGCACCTTAGTTAAGGGAACACCGGAAGGTGCCTGATAATCATATCAGATTCCTGGCACGTAAAATCGCAAACATTATTATATATTTTCCCCATCTCAAACACTTTCCATTCAATCGTTCAAGCACTCAGGCATACACCAACTCAGTCACTCGGACGCTTACTCTCTCAGACGCCCCTGTAAACAAATTCCAAGTTACCCACTTAATCAGTCAATCAGCCAATCAATCAATCACCTCTACCGGATGCGGCGTTATGCGCTGCGGACGACATTGTGTACTTACATGAGCAGGGCTGTGAGCAGCGACGCGGCACAAAGCAGCAGGGCTGCCGTGACTAACATTGCGAGCACTTAGCCTTACCAGCCGCCGTTCAAAACATTTATATTCTCGCAGTGAGGAGGAAACGAGCGACGCCGTCTCACTCCCCTCACTTGCCGCCGTCAAGGTGAGCACCGGCTGTTGGCCGCCGCATCACACTACTTGTGTATTGTTTTTTTTTTATTTGTCTTTCCTTGTTTCTTTTTTTTTCTCTTCTTTCTTTTTAGGAGCGATGTAAGGATCGTTAGAACTCAGCTGCGTTGGGTTATTTTGTGTGTACGATGAGAAGAATGCGCTGTCTGTTTCAACAAAGCGCTATAAAAGTTGAAAACTGTGGGCTACACGCCTTTGTAGAACGGAAGGTAATGATATATAACCGGATGGCGCAAGCGAAATGTGTGTGCGTCAATATCATAGAGGGACACTATGGTGCCTCTAGAGTATGGCGTGACAGGTTAACCTGTGGGGCCAATAACCACACGACGCAACCAGTTGCGATGAGTCAAGGCTGTTTATTTTATGAAAGTCAATTTGATTTCGTTGTTATGTTCCTTTTTCGTTGCGCAGCTGTTGAACAGCCTCATACGTTACACGATGTTAGCATGTTATAAAATCCGCTGGTATGTGAGCAGGCTGCCAGGTAATAGAATTTTTTCCAATCATATGTGTGTGCAGCATAGGTTCACATAGTATATATGTGATGCCCGCTAATAATAATAATAATAATTGATGGAGCTTACACAATCAACTATGATTGTGAGGCACGCCATGCAATGGAGGGCTCCGATGTTGCTTTGACCACCATGGTCTCTTTAGCATACACCCAGACCTGAGTACACGAACCTCTTTTTCTATTTCTTTTTTTTTTGTGTGTGTGTGTGAGTAAACATACACACGCGTTGTTACTCATTTACATGCATGAGTGGACAATGTCACGGGTGATTTACGGTAACACCGACCATTCCCCAGTGCTTCGTCCACTGGTCATGGTTCACTTCGTGGAGATGCGGGAATGTTTGTTTATAGGAAAAAAAAATCGCAGCATATTCACGGGGTGAATGATGATGAGTGGGGCGAAGCTCCGGAAGGAATCATCGGTAAACCATGAAACTCTTCCGTGCAATTCGCCCCACAATTAAAAGTGAAACACTTGAGTAAATGTCATCAAACTATTATGACATCTCGCATCTTTCATCATCAACTACAAGTACCGCCATCTAGTTTTATAACATCTCGCGCATGCTACGAATCCTCACGGTTCAACTATACACAATGCACAAGTGAAATCTCCCACCGGCACTTCACTGCAAGTCAAGATGCAGTGCCTATATATATATATGGGTTGCCGGTGAACGCTTCTCCAACGCGAGCAGTCGGTATTCCAGAAACTCACTAGGAGTGAGTCAATCAAGAAACTCGCTAGGAGACGCTGCCTGCGCCAACGTTGTCTCTCGCGGGCGAGCGCGTGCCGGGAGCCACGCGCTCGCCCTCGGCGCGTGCGTGCCTCCCGGCAGGCACGCGCCGGTGGCTACCTACTACTACTACTACTACTACTACTACTACTACTACTACTACTACATACATCGGGGACGCACGACCCACGCCTTAAGGAGCTTCGCCCCTAAAAAGTGCAAATCGACAAGAAAATACACCTATTTCACCGTACATTTTTAGTGTTATTGCGCATTTAGAAATAACGAAATTCAAATATGTATAAGTTCATCTTACGTATTTTACTACTTTATCAGGGACCCAGTTAAACTTACAGGTGTACAAATATGCCTTTGTGTGTGTGTGTGTGTGTGTGTGTGTGTGTGTGTGTGTGTGTGTGTGTGTGTGTGTGTGTGTGTGTGTGTGTGTTCACGAACTTACTTTAACTTGAAGCAACCGTGCACCGCTTTTTGAACATAGCCCGGAAGCAGTGCTGGTCAATCGTGAAGGCTACTGCCGAAAGAACTGAAATATCGCACTTCACGCGACAGGGAATTTGCAATTTGGTTTTAAATACAGGTGGAGAGCGCCTGCTCTTCTTTAAACAAGTGACGTCTCAAAAAGCGCCGACAACGTCACTTTAGGCAAAACTGGCACTGGTGATTTCATGATCACCAAAAAAGAAGTGATGCCTTATTTGTTCTTTTTGAGTTCAACGAATAAAGAAAATATGTGTGTCTTCTTTTAAGAACGAAAAAATAAATGCGTGGCTATACATAGCAATGTGATTTGTTGAAGGAAAATCAGATGATTTCCTGCTGTATTTGAAACCAAATAGCCAATTCCGTGGGGCGTGTCGTGCGATAACATTTGTCTCGCATCTTTATAGGGCCATGCAGGAGTGATTGACATAATTTTCTAACTGTTCTCGAAGAGTCTTGCAGAACCCCTTTAAGCAGACAATATTGCTTTTTTTTTTCGCACTGATGACTTCTGTAGTATACATGGTACTGTGTCATTTCACTTTTCGTTTCGGTAAGAAACGCGTTTCTTAGAAAGCACGGCCCGTTAAGTAATTGCTCGATGAAATGGGTCCCTGGTTAAGAACGCCACCATTCATTCAAACTCCCTTGAACTTCATATGTGGCGACCCCATTCTTCAAACGCAATGATTCTGTAAGGAAAGGTCACGATGGTTTCACGTTCGAGATTACAATTAAACCTATATAAGACTGAGCAAAAGACAGATAAATTAGGAAGGGAACGAAGGAACGTTAACTGAAGAATTATACGGCTTGTAAGGCACCCTGCCCACATCTCAACCACTCGGAGATCGAAGGGGAGCGAGTGCTTCCTGTTGCTTTGTCTGTGTCGTCCCACGGTCATTTTCTCTTACTCGCCGCGTATTCCTCTGCGAGATAGGTGGGCGCTGCTTGTGTCAGCACAAACCATCCCGTAAGTGCGTTTTAACAGGACAGTTTTGTGCCAAGGTCTACTAAGATATTACTGACGTACTTCCGTCACGGAAGTAGTTATTTTTTTAAAAAAAGAATATACACACACAATGAAGAACTATAGATTTAAAATGTACCACCATCACTGGGCTCCGAACCCGCAACATCCTGAGATGTCACGATAGTAGCTCTGCGCTCTACCCACTATGTCACTGACTTTTTTCGTTGTTTTGTCTTTGCTGTAAAGATATAACGTCGATTTTTTCCACATATCGTACGTGTGTCGCCACCGACAATTTGCATCTAACTGATGGCTGATTAAAGCAAAGCTGTTTAGCAAGCAAAATTACTCTTAAATTAACATCGCCTCTTTTTCTCGGCACTCTTTGTTCGCAGCGGTGATGCCGCCATCTAGGAACGATGGAGCGAAGCAGACGGCCGTGCCAATGGTTGCCGGCAGTTAGCGCTTCGGTACTCTGAGCGTCTCGATTGCAACTTAGCGGCTTGGTGGCCTGCCGCCGGCGCGTTGCTTCGGCAATTTAGAACAATCACGCGCGCTACATAATTTGTCTTGTGTGGCCAGTTCTATTACGACGCTCTCTGCTCCAAGAAGGCAAAAGGCGGCCGCCTACAAGCAAATGATGCTCCTCTCGCTCAATAGGATATCTTGCTCACAAAACGATCCGCTACAACCCCTTCGGTTTCGCTTGCAAGGTGTCACCGTTTGCGGACGCTCCTGGTTTATAGCAGGTTTGCACAGGACTCTGCCGCATGCAGTGCAGTGTCTCCGGAGAAATGTGAGTCGTTCGAGAACTTTCGCTTGTGTACAACTGTCGAGGAGGCATGTGCACTGTCGAAGTGCAGCTGATGTCTACCTGCAAAGTGTTCACATGTCCGGAGTACACAACCCCTCTCCCACCCCTCGATTCGCCAGATTGCCGCTTATGCATTCCACAGATACACGAACAGAAGTTTCACTTTCGTATTATACTGATTCCTATGACAGAGGGATCACCCACATTTTTTAGGGGCGAAGCTCCTCTTAGTCTAACCTTGTCCCGCGTCAGGCGTAACCGGCAGTATCTCCCGCGCTAGCCACTAAGCCACGATGCGCACATGGACACATGCACCATGATGACACTAAATACCCAACATTAACGAAAGACTTCCCGTTTCCAACGCTTTTGTGCTAGCGCGTTACGACCCGTGTAAGAAGCTGGTGTAAGACGCTGTGGCCTCTCCGCCTTATACTCTCTCAGCAGTCATGTGATGGCGTCGGCAAACGCGGTGCGCGTTCCGGCCTGTGTAAGGGGCTGCGTAAGACGCTGTGGCCTCTCCCCCCTTACTAGAGTGTACTGCACGTTTCTAACGCGTTTGTGCTAGCGTCCCCTTAAACGCGTAACGCGTTTGTGCTAGCGTCCCCTTAAACGCGAGATCCCAGCGTTCGAATACAGTGTTTCTCACGTCTTTACATGATGATCGACTGCGCGAATTACACGGAAGATTCACGGTTTACCGATGATTCCCTCCGGAGCTTCGCCCACTCATCATCATTCACCCCGTGGATATGCTGTGACTTTTTTTATCGGTGTGGTAGACGACAGCTTGGAATAGCTTTTGAAATAGGGTGGCATACAATGTAAATGTGCGCTTGCCACGGACACATAAAAATGTACAACACCTCTATATCTAATATGACAGGTGGTACACACAACATACTGGTTCGTTGTCGCACACGCGTGAAAATGACACATGGACGTATCGAAAGAAAGCCTCAGAAGTATTCCCTTAGGTCCCTTATCGACTGCTAAGACGATCCTGACGGCGGAGGTCTTTGCCCACCGACGTCATGTCTGTTCTGTTCACATTCGGTTGCTGTTGAGCGCTCGAAGTATACGTCAGCTAGGCTACTCAATTTCTTTGTTTTCTGCAGCATTTCGTTTGAGATCGTTCTCTTGTTACTACTAGTACTACTTCTTCTTCTTCTTCTTTCCTTCTATTTGCGGACGGTGGTCGCACTCGCTCCTCGGGGCAATGTACAACGACGTGTTATCTGTGTTATCTGATCAGCTGTTACATATATCAATTTCCATATATTTCATATGTGCTTGTACCATTGTTAGTTTTTATCAGTGTTATGAATTGTTATGGGTCTTATCTACCTATGCCGTTCTGCCGTTATTGTCGCGTTTTCATGTTAATCTTAATTATAAGAGCCTAATAGCTATTATCAGTCTTATCTATCTAAACCTCGTTGTCTTGATATGTCTTCGCTTGTATCTACGGAACTGCATACGTCTTTGCAAACTTCGATCTACTGTCATCAGTCGTGTTCGGACCTTATCTACCGTTATCTAAATCCACAGCCATCTATCAGCCTCCATCTATCTTTATCACTTTATATCTCCACCTACCTTCTTCTGTCTCTTTTTAGCCATTTCTGTGTCGTTACCGCTTAATTTATCCCGTAGAAATCTATCTATCTATCTATCTATCTATCTATCTATCTATCTATCTATCTATCTATCTATCTATCTATCTATCTATCTATCTATCTTTCTCCTCTTATCCATATGCTGACAATTGGCTCAGATGACGTACGTTGCGTTTATCGGGGGTTTCAATTTCTGGTGCCATATTAATAGCATACGTGCTGTTGACGCCGCAGGACAGCCACGTCCCGCGTCTCGCGCCCGTGCACTGTGCGATGTCGGTGCACGTTAAAGAACCCCAGTTGGTCGAAATTTCCGAATCCCTCCGCTACGGCGTCTCTCACAATCATAGCGTGGTTTTGGGACAATAAAACCTCAGAAATCAATCAAATCAATCACGGGTGGTCTCAAGGGGCACTTAAAAGCTTACACCTTAAAATGCAGATTTCATGAGGTAACAAGACGCCGTGAAATCAGTTCGACCACACGATGTTACCGTTGCACTCGCTGCAAAACAAGCCCCACGCAAGCAAAATAAATCGCGTCACTGTGCCCGAGAGGTAAGCTGTTCGGAGAAGATAAACCGGTGTGCAACTGGTGTGCAACTGGTGTGCAAATACTTGGAAAGAGCAAGCTATACAGCCGACGTATCAGAACAGATGTCCCTCGTATATCGACCCGCGCGCTTCTTTTTCAATTTGAGCCGGTTTTACGGGCTGAAATTATTACACGTATTTGTCGACAGGGCACAAGTTGCACCAGAATGTATCGCAAGTACGCGTAATATTTCAGGCACAAGGGCGTTGACACGCGTACTTGTTTTTGCATGTTTTTTTCTTTCTTCTTTAATGTGAGCGAGTTCCACCGAGTGAAGCTGTTATGCTCGTTGTCGCTAGGCGTATAACTCACGCCTCGTTCGCTTTGTATATACTAAAATTGGCATGAAATGGTACGACCGTATGACGGCTTATAGGTCACGACATCAATAAATTTACATGCTTGTCGTTATGTCGCAATAAACGATAGGGGAATGTGACCGTCGGCTTGGCCGTGGTACCAAAATAGGCGAGGAAGGGATACAGACATATATGACTAACAAGTCTTATGGGTCATGACCTCAGTGACCTGACACGCTTGCCGTTTACGTTATCACTACGGACAACTGTTTATTGCATCATGTTTGTATTAAACCCTATCGCCATGTAATACCCTCGATCAGGATCTTCAGGGGTACTTCTGAAATAGATGAGTATGCAACCAAATAAATGAATACAGTCACGTTTAGCACATACCCGCTATCCATATCAAACACCAAAATAATTGAAACGGCAACAGTGCAACACTGTGTACGCCTCACTACTAGCGAACTTCCGGAAACAAACGTGATACATTACAAGTGTGTAGTTTGGCTTTCGTTGCCCTGGGTTGCAAGAGCGTAATACTCGATCGACCCTTTTGACTGCTGAAGTCCTGACCACCACGTGGCAATATGAATGAATGGAGAGCTTTTTTTGTACTTGCCGGTCACGTCGCGTGCATGACCCTCTAGAAGTCATATCAGATGCGAAAACACGGAGAGTCAGTAGCGGAGCACGTTATCGAGACTGCATATATATATATATATATATATATATATATATATATATATAATATATATATATATATATATATATATATATATATATATATATATATATATATATGGCTCCATGACTCACTTTCAGAGCCATATACTCACTTTGTAAACAAGTCATCTCGGCCGTAAAAGGGCAAGTATCCACATCTAGGCAGATCAAGTTAAAAGAAACTTGGACGCAGCCTAACCTTCACGCACTATCTTCTATTCCCATCTCTGTGGAATGGAAGCCGACTGAGCTGGGGTGCTCTTTCGAGTCCAATTGCTGTGGACGTGACTGATCGAGGAATGAGCAAGACCTTGACATCTAAGCCTAGTGTGCGTGGTGAGCTATCACGCCCACGAAGCACACGAAGTTCGCTGTGACGTCGTCTCGGACGGACGCATCCAGAAAAGCTTGGAAGAGAATACGTGAGCTGTAACAGCAGCCCAATGCTCGAAATGCCACGTCCATTTGTCTGTCGTTCCCCTTAGGCCAGTCAGGTGTCTTCTCCAGGGTTCGGTCAGTTGTTAAAGAACAAAAGGAATATGTAATTGTTTCCCCGCCCCTCAAGACACATTAGACGGGTCATTGGACCTCTACCGTGCCACTGAGTACGAAACGCTATTCCGTGCTGGTACTTTATGGTTGGTAAATTCTGCCTGCAAACGCAGCACTGACCAGCCGAAGATTCGGAACTGGTCAGACTAGTCAGTTCTGCCTAAGAAGACGTAATTGGCAAATAAGGAAGGAACAGCACGGGATAATGTTCCGTATTCCGTGGTACGTATAGGCCTCCGTTTGGGGATCATTACCACACCTATACAGAAGTTGTTAGAGAAATCAATTAAGCTACACGTACTATTGTATGAGCGTGCTCTGACAGCCATAACTACACATGAATATCGCTAATAAAACACATAATTTTCGCACTCCACTCATAAAGCTCCGTCCAACATTTTTGGGCCTACCATAAGGCTCTCCAAAAGACGTTCGTCCAATATCCATAAATCAATTTGCTGCTTAACAAGATATCATGTCATGTTCGCAAGAGAGGTGTCGATAGCGCATATCTCAAACTTCCTATCACCTTTTGTTTATTTTATTAGAGTCGCAAACGTCTTTAGAACTCACCCGCAAGTCAGTTCAAATGTGTGCTGCAATACAATGATTGAAAAAGGTTGCAGTGATTACGACGCATTTCGTTGGTAAGGCAGTCACATTTTCCGATTCTCACTTGAAGGGAACGTCCGCGGTTTCACTGACCACGCTGACACACTGCGGTTATGTTATGTTAGCGGCGATTTCTGAAAAATTTTCCAACTAAAGAAATAAGAGCCCTCACTTCCGGATCACTGCCGATGTAATGCGCCGGAAATATTGTCTCTAGGTGCTAGCATCATAAATAAAAAAAGCACCCCCTTTTTTTTTATCTAAATGTCAGAACCTGGAAATATAAATGTGAGAACCTGCAAATAAACCAAACTGCTAAACTACCAATATGACTAACTAACCAGTTCTGCCTCTATTTTTACATCAGTATAAGCGTGCTCACCTTATAGCCAACGGTACTGAGTATCTCTTGCCGGAGCTTTTCTTAGCACGTCCGGGTACTTTGCCAGTGCGTAGGTTATGTAACTCAGAGCTGTGGCCGTGGTCTCGAAGCTACATCACATGGGGTCGCATTAGCAGCACACAACACACCCATGTTCTTCAGGTAAGGATGACTCAAAATCTCATGGGAAAGTTTGCTGATTTGTCTAAAAAAGAATACTGTTAATAAAGAGCGGGAGAGTGAATAACCAAATACTGGTATAAATTTGAGGCTTTCACGAGCTCTCTCTCTCTCTCTCTCTCTCTCTCTCTCTCTCTCTCTCTCTCTCTCTCTCTCTCTCTCTCTCTCTCTCTCTCTTTCTCTCTCTCACACACACACACACACACACACACACACACACACACACACACACAGTGGGGTTTAGCGAGACAATAAACCCTGATATTTCCCTTGTAGTCTCTCGCTCATCGCTGTATACTTTGCGGTTCCGAAAAATATGGATTACTTATAAACGTCACTGAAAGTTCGACTGAAAGTTCGACTGAAAGTTCACTTAAGTTCACTAAGTTCACATGATGAGGTCTAATGAAGTTAATGAAGTCTAATGAAGTAAATAAAGTCTAATGAAGTCACCGAAAGTAGTCGCGCAAACAACGAATTGGGTAGCCATTCTGTAAACATTTGTTTACACAAATGGACACACGAGTGTTGCCAGTGCAACACTCGTGTGCCCCACCAACATCGCTGAAATCTTCACGGCTGCCAACTCGGTATACTCTGCCTTGCTTAGTGAACGTGTAAGGATAAGAGCGTTGCAGACATTAAGTAGAGCGTGTACGACATTCATATCTTCCTCTAATGTTACGACCACGTGCGTCCATCAGAATATGATTGCGTTTCACTCAATTTATTCTCAAGCATTTACTGGCAAACAAATAATCAGGCAGGTAATTGCTGAAGCCGCTTATACCGATACTATGCCTCTTCGTATTGCTGAGAGCTGGCTGGGTTCTTCATGCGAGTCAATCGACTAAACAAACAATCTGAATGTTAGTCGGCCACCTAATCACTCGATAAATCAATTGAGCCTAAGACAGCTTGCTGTATACCTTATCTTTTACGCTTCAGAATAGCAGGTCAAGCCAGGAAAGCTTAGGCCGTCCCCTGTGTCGCCTATCGGCACCCCAATAATCGGAGAGCTGTGGGGTGTTTACGCCAGATATCAGGCGATGTGCGCGTGTTTCATAGATAACTTTTTTTACTTGGCAATACAACGACCAACAGAAAAGCGCAATGTCCAGAGTCGCCGATTTTGCAGCGGATCTGTTAAGCTGTTCGTCATGGCCCACACTTTTCTCGCCGACAGGAAAGTGTGGGCCGATCCTGGACCTTGTGCCGTCAATAAGTCAGTCAGTTATAAGAGTTCTAACACTCCATCTAACGTCCCCTGGCAACCACATAGCATAACCGCGCTCGTTTAGCATAGCTTAGTTACAGCTAGCGGGACCGCGTAAGGTGACTTCACAGATAATTAGTCATTTTTCCGCATTTGTCTAATGTATACTAGATTTTTTTTCTTTCTTTTTTGTTGTCGTTATTACTGTCCTGAACATCCCAGGTTGACAACCCACTGCAAGTCTTTCCATTCCAACTAAGACCGGGGGCATTCAAGAATTAATGTAGTTGCTTAGAAGTGGATTAAATGAAGACGGGGGGATGTTCTAACCGGTTCATGTGACCCGCTTCTTTCTGTAAGAGTATACACACGCATTTAGGACGTGACTTCGAATACAACACCACTTACGAAAGAGCGTTGGCCTTACCGTTGAGTGGTATTCCATGAGACTTTCCAATATTATACTTGGCTTCGGGCTGGGGATTCCAATGTTTTCGAAGTAAGTGAAATGTCGCTGACGCCATCTAAGAGGAAGGAACAGATGTTTGAGTGTCTCCTTGGGCAAAATAAAGGTCTAATTTAGGTTAATAAGCGTTAATGAAGTCTAATAAAGAGCAGTAAACGCTAGTGTAATGAAATGTCATGAGAAGTCAGCACTGGACGAGTCGGTGTGGAATCCTATTAACGAAATAAAAAAATACAGTGAGAAAAGACGTACGCGAGCAAGGGAACTGCAAACAGCCGCTCTTACTCTAAACTAGCAGTTTATTCTTGAAGAAACCCAATAACATGTCCCCCCCCACCCTCCTTTTTTTTTTTTTTTACAGATGCTTCCTGCTATTTGTTTCCATTGTGTCATTTTCTACTCATTCTTTTGTTAGACATAAACTGTTAGTTGCGAGTAAGCTCCCGTGTTAGTCGTTGCGTTGTTCGTCTACATCTTTGTGCATTCCTTTTCGTCGAGATAATGAAATTTTAACCAGCGAAATATGCACGTCGATGTTCTGAGCTCTGCTTGAACCAACCCTTAGGTTACAGTTTGCGATAAACCGCGTAACATCATAGCGCTTTCGTCTGTTTCACCCTGTTCCGATGTGCGTTGCTTATTCGATCATCGTTTACGACACATCGAACATTATGCTGACAAAATCCAACACAATCTCAAGTTGAAACGCCTCGCGTTTCGCACGAAGTTATCCGACCGTCATAAATCACCTGATTCTTGATTTTGACCCTGTGTTACACACCCTTCTCTTCTGTTCACTTAGAACCCTGCGAGGTTTTTTTTTTTTTTTTATCCGAGTACCTGCAATAAACTGAGCGCTTGCCTAAAGTACAAAATTCTAGATTCAGCTCCAAATGTTCTGCAGATCCATGAGTCTAACACGCACGTGCACATGCACGAGCGAAATGAGCAGGCTGATGCCAGCAAAAACAACACTTTTCGCAGAGCTTTTACAAATACATCAAAAATAGGACAGCCTAAAAGAGCGACACTGCACAGTCTTGCGAGCTTGTCCATGTAGACTAGAAAGACGTGTTTGCAAAAAAGGATGCAGCATTCCTATAAGTTTTATGCAAGAGGCTGGCTTCAGCGACACACGGTGAAACTACCACGTGGATAGGTGCGCAGATGGAGCGATTTCCGGCCAGGTATACCAACCCTGCCTGTGGGAACACGGTCACCACCATTACCTTGAGAAGCTATTTGATTTATTCCACTAAGCTTAGTTATCTGCTAAGTCACGAAAATGGGTAGCGCACGAGCGAGACGCGATGGCGTAATCTTTTACAAGCTCCACGAAACACTGCGCAGTTGTTGCAAAGCTTTGTCGCGCGACCTAGCGAGCAATATAAGTTATGGGGCGGGGATCATGGCCCAGTTCTAGTTCCATGTCTAAAGCAGGCAAGCCATAAAAGTCAAAACTGTCCCCTTCCTCCCCCCCCCCCCCCTCCCCCTTGTTCTTCGTCAATGCCATGAAAACAGACAAGTTTTGCTATAGAGCCCAAATAGTGCGGCATTCCAGCGACAGATACACTGCATGTGTTTCGCATACGAAGTCTTTGAACAGATGTGGCACGCTCTCTTTTGTGCACATGTTCATATACTATACAACGTTCGTCCCTTTAAGGCCAACAAGCTGCGGCGCTCAAATTACACGCGGTTCGGAGTGCGAGCAGACGAGAAAAGTTTTGATTAAGCTGTTTGTTTTCTGCGTGAATCCTTTTTATAATTCGGGTCACGTCGCTCCAACCTCATGGCACTTAGCTGTTTCCCCGTTGTGGCTTTGGAAACGTAATTAAAGCCAATAAGCATCGTTCCAACTTGAGTGGTTCGGGGAAAAAGAAAAAGAAGAAACACCGGTACTTCTCCGAAGCGAGTGCTTTAGGATAACTTCATGACAGCACTCTATATTATTTCGGAAAACGCGTATTATACGCTTTCTATCACCATTCACAAAAATACCTTAAAGCCTCAGAGTAAATAGTAACCGTATCTATAAAATACACTGTTAGGTGGTTCAAACCGGGCTTTAGTAAGGCCATAAATGTACTCATGTCCTATCGAAGAATCAGTAGCCTCATAGTTTTCCTTCGTCTTACAATTTGAACGCTTGCCTCAGCATATTTTAGATGGACGCTGTCAGGATAGAGAGAAAGCAAAGAAGGGAAACGCTGGGTGGTTAACCAGACGAGCGTCTGGTTTGTCACCCTGCACTGGGGGCAAAGGAACGGGGACTATAGAAAAAGGAAGAGAGGATAGAATGCTAATATTAAATCCCGATCATATATATTTACACGAAACCACAAAATTATACATGGGCACGTCGTTAAACAGTGAGCAGCGGGTCCATTGTTTTCTAAATTCCAACCCACCGCTGTGGCCTAGCGGATAGCACTCGTCTGCTGGCCTGAAGGTCGCGGGATCGAATCCCGGCCTCGGCGATCGCATTTCGATGGAGGCGAAATGCTTTGTGTACGGTGCTGTATCAGTGCACGTTAAAGAGCCCCCGGTGGTCAAAATTTCCGTAGCCCTCCACTACGGCGTCTCTAACAATCATATCGTGGTTTTGGAAAGTAAAAGGGCAGAAATTACTATTGCTATTTTCTAAATTCTATAGTCATCCCTCGCCTACAGTATCGTGATTACCAGCTTGTCAAGGAGGGCACAGCCTGCATGAACACGGATCCTTATTGAAGATAACAGGGCTGCAAACTTACAGTGCTGCAAACTGATCACCTCAGCGATCGATCACCTGTCGTCAATCTGCAGTAGCGGAGACACCCGTTCGGTTGTAGGTATAAACAATAAGCGCAAATTAGGACCGATACAGGCGCAGGTATGTTCCGCTTCGAAACAATTGTGGCTGTATTTCGCAGCAAACCCCTTTTAGCATGACGTACAATTCGTTCGGTGTTACGACTATGGTTGCTTGGCCACGTGAATAGGTACATGCCACGGAGCTCCCTTAGAACAGTCACCGACTATTGGCGTCCGACTGTGGGTCCCTTTCGCCGGGCTGGCTTCTAGTCTACTTTTACAGGTGTGCAAATAAAGTACTGGGAGTGAAAAAAAATGCGTTGGGTGGCAATGTTGGACGTCATAACAACAAAAAGAAGTAAACTTCAGTTCACTGCAAATTGACCGTACAGATGAGGAAATGACGTAAGACGAGAGGCTGAAAAACCCGCCGTATGGTTGACAACTCACGTTATGAGTTGCCACCAGCAAGGAAGCTGAGAGGATAAGAAGCGCGCTCGTGAGTAATATAGGTTTTCGCACTCCAGTAGCAGCGGCGCAGTGCAGAAAGCGCTTTATGCAGAGAGTGCAGAGAGCGCTGGAGAGTGAGAAAGCCGGCCCGCCAAACAAGGCTTTCTCCACTTACCACTGTGTTTTTACTACTTGCATAACGCAACGCGAGGACAGTCAAACGTGCCATGAACATAAATTTTCAGATATATTGTAACCTTCAGAACAAAACCGTCATAGTGATACTAAAGTCCCTATATATATATGGAGAGAAAGAGAGAGACTTTAGCATGAGTATGACGGTTACGTTTCGCACGCGATCCGATGCACCAGGAGCTCAGGCAGAATAGCCAAAATCACAGAACGCAACCACGGCAGCAGTGGACTCCACAAACCCGGCAGTGACTTTGGCACTCTCTAAGCATTCTGGGGGCCGCATTTACTAATTACAACCTTGCTGCTACGCATCCATTCTATCCTGATATGGGTGGTTTCGCAGCTGCACCTGCTGAATTTGCTTTAGTGTGCACCGCTGCATATATACGCACAAAGCGTAAGAATTTACCACACATGCAAACTTACCTTTTGCTACCGATGCGTGAACCAGCTGGGTGTGCAGGACAATGCGTTGGCGGCATTGTCGGTGTGGATCCATAACAACTTCTTTAGCGCAACACAACAGACACAAGAGAGAAAACAGGACAGTGCTATACGTTCAACTGACATTATTTTATTACAGAACCTCGAAGATCATGCACGGTGTAAATCATGCGCTACACCGCAAACGTGATCAGCAGAGCGTATTCATGGGACAGAATAAAAAAAACAACATTCAGAGCTAAGCAAGCTTAAAGAAGGAGCACTGATGCACTGAAAACGCAGTGACTGCATAAAATAGCCCTCTTGATAATTTCCTGGCGATGGTGTCACGGCTTTTTTTTTTTTTTTTCACAATGATAGTCTGCCGAAACAAAGCTTGACACTCGCAATATTTGCAATGCTGAGCTAAATGCGAGCCCGTACGACTCACTGGGTAGGGATCGCTCATGTTCGTTCAAGCATTCATTGACACAGCGCCCCGACTGTCCCACATACACTTTTACACGTGCGAGTGGAATCTTGCAAACCACACCCACGCTACAGTCTACAAAATTCCCGTTTTTTTTATTTATTTTTATTTACTTTGGAAGCGCGGCTGCAAAGTACCGCACCGCTTCGGGCGTCTTGTGCATGACAGAGTCACCTTTCTGCAGCTTGCCTTTCCTCTTCTGACGTAATATAGTTCAGAGACTGACGTCACCATCACACTTCGGTAACGCGCAGCCTGCAGCCTGTTACACTGTACACTAAAACTCTCGCAATAAAATAATTTCAGTTGAGAGCAGCGCTGTGTCCTGTCTTCTTTCTTTTACATGTTGTTTTGCGCAAAAAATGTGGTTATGGATCTGTTGGATGTGATAACTTCTTTCATTCTTTTTCGGCTCAGGCTTTAGACTGAGTTGGAGAGAAACTGAACGGCGAATTGAGTACCTAAATTGCTAGTTATTCTTCCCGTGCGGGTGGAAGACTCACTATGGGCGTCACCGCAGTCAGTTGCGAGCTGTTCAGCACCACAATTTTCATATGCACTTTTAGAGGATGCCTTAGTAACAAGCTCTACGTATTTACGTCATGTTTCGCGCTTACAGCGTTTACTGCTGTGTCATAGGTCATCCGACTCTGTGCACCTGCAGCAAAACTACATTAAAGAAGAGATACTAAATGTTTTACAGGTGGTTGAGAGTTGCTGGAATTTTTTCTGCCGTCGCGAGGCCTCCATATGGTAAGCACGGCACCAAGAGAAAAATAATTATTGAGTACCCTTTCACAGCAGAACGCGAGGATGTCATCGTACATCCACATCGGAAATCACGTAAGAGTGGCGCCATCTCGTTGTAACGCGGGTAACGGCTTCTGCTTGCCGACGCGGCCGCTATGGCCATGCGCGCCAGAGGGCGCGTCTGCTAGCTGTTTAATGTAGTTCGAATAAGATTGTTACTTCACAGCGGAATGATAATAGACAAGATATGTAGGCGAGGAGAACAATTTGTTGTGAAATGTGTGTGATCCGGGGAAACAAACGTTTGTAGGGGATAAAATAAAGGTAGAGCTTGGTGGCTCGCGGGCTACCTCCAATCCATCTATCCAATGTATACCATAGTCTATTAAGCTCGAATTGCTAACAAAAATTGCACAAGAGATTAATTTTTTAAACAGTGCGCAATTGCAGCTATATGTACCGACAAAGTGTGCAGCGCAGCCGACGCTGGAGTGTGGTCGCCCAGCGGGATATCTTCAACAGTGTTCATGTAGAGCACGCTATATTTTCCACAGCGCACACTTCTACGTGTTCTTCCACATTCACTCACGCTGCAAAGTTGTGCTCTCACCATTAGCAGTTCCGATGCTAAACAAACGGCTATTTTGTTTGGCACTCTACATCAGCACAGCCAAGGCGATTCGCAGTTCGTACATCTGTAAGCAGTGACAAAAGGTAAACTTTATATTGGCAGCGGTGCCATTTTGCCTGCGTATTGAGCAGGCAGCGTACTCCCAAGGCATGTGCCAGACTTACCATGAATTTCTCGTTAGGCTGCATTGTTGACGACTGTAGTTTAGATTGTTGTAACTTCGGCTGCAGAGCAGCCTGAAGAAACTCTCGCGGCTTTTTTTTTTTCTTTATTACAGGGGGGCGCCGTGTTTGCACGCGTGAACGTTGTTTTTGTTTGGTCATGCAGGCAAGAAAACCTTCGACACTTCTTGGACGTATTTGGGATGATCGCGAAGCAGAACACAACGCCCTCATTCAGTGCACGTGTCCGCACGAATAAAGTCTCTGGTATTGAAATGTTTTTTTTTTCTTTCTTTTTCTTTTCGCACACGCGAACGCATTTGAAGTTAAACCAAAAATACAACACTCTCTCGTAGCGGGACTGCTCGCCTACACATGTCGCGTTGTCCTGCCTCGGCTGGTAAACAAGACAGGTAGGCTTTCTCGACGATTTCATTGTGTCCCCAGCGACAATATGGCAGACAGCAAATATTGAGCATCGCTGTCACAACGTGGAAAAGCACGCTGATGTAACCGCGAAAAAGCTACAACCGCACACACCACCTATCGCTATTGGCCATCGCCCTTCCGACAGCAGCTCCGCAAGCCTTCACGTCCCGCTTTTGTAGCTATACGCCAGCACTGCGACGCGCCGGCTGCGGGCGGCACATCAAGCTCTCCCGTAGCGTTACCCGGGAGTTTCATGACCAGTAGAGTACTGAAAGACTAGTACGACTATCGTATTTTATCAAAGGCCTTAAATCTGAGCGACTTTCAAAGTCGAAATGCAAGACTAATTTTACAAATCTTTTGATGATTTTGTCTCCGAAGCTGCGGATGCTCACTGCGACCCTCAAGCTTTGTGGCGTGCCGAATAAACGGCAAATTTCATCAGGCTAATTCTTTGTTAGTGGAAGATTGCCATTGTTAAGGCACCCCTCAAAGGCCATATCACCACAGAGGTGCATACGAAGAGCCAGATTCTTGCGTGAATGGTGATCCTATGCTGCAGTCTCTCGGTGCCTTCGTGACTTGCACTCTCACAAGAGAAAGTGACGCTGCTCTTGCGCACTAACCGAATTCACCAGGTACTGTCTTGATGAGTTTGGTTATAAATATGTCGTGCTCGGCAAACTACAAACAGATGACCTAGAAAGTAGATTTGGTCAGTACAGACAAATGATAGGGGGGTCACCACCACATTAGCATAAGCCAGCTGTACGAAAGCGAAAGCCGGATTCGGCTACAAAGTAATCCTCCAGTTATGAGTACTGATGACCCCATTACCATTGATGCTCCACTGTCAGATTCAGCCACCCACATAAAGCCCGATAACCTTGACAGCTTAAGCACGCGCATCGACGTTTTTGCTCATGTCGGAGGCATCTGTCTGCACTCTCTGGTGAAGACTTTTAAGGGCAGCTACTGTCAAGAGAACCCTTCAACAGACATCTTTTTTTCACCTGGCGTAGCTGATAATGTAGTACACGGGCGATGGAGGTTGTCATCACAAAATTACGTTACTGAATTCCCTCGCTGAATTTTTATTTGCACAGGTCAGGTTTGGTTGCTTCCCCACTATGCCCCTTCAGTAATGAGGAGGAAACGATTCGGCTTTTTTTTTTCAGCGAAAGGAAATTCTCGAATCAATTATTCATCACCTAGGCCTCGAATTTACTGAAATGACTATTCTTTCGTTTGGAGGGTCCACATTGGGGTACAGCCACAGGGATGTCTGTTTCGCAGTAATGAAATTTCTAATTGATACTAAAGAAAATCTGAATTTTTATCATTTGTGCTTAGTCACACTGATGTCAAAATAATGTTCAAGTAAAATCAGTCTTGGTCAATCCCTGCATTGGGTATGTGCCAGCCTACCGAGGAGAAGAAGAAGAAGAACCCTACTGCTGACAGCTCCGATTTTGATTGTGATGGTGATGCCTATTCTTCAATAGGGACTCCAAATCGGGGTGGCGTGCAATTTTCGAGTGCCTATTTTGTGACAGTCGTGATGCATACAGGAAATGTAATGACAAAGCTGCTGAATCCTGAAAGAAATGCTGTGAGCTTTTTGTGGACGCGAGATCACAGAGATATTGTTCACAACCTTATGAAGGAGAGCCTGCCGAAATTTGACGAATTGGACACCTGTGAAAAGGGTCACATAACAGATTTAGTTGTGATTACGCTAATAAAACGTACAACAAATGTTAAGTACAATAACTATTGTAAACAGTGGAGCGACGCTATTGCTGTTGCTGAAGCTGACGCAGTTCTCGCAGAAGCGCGGAAATAGAAAACTCTTGCTTCAAAGTAAAATGCTAGTTCATCACTTGTGTTAATTCTTTGTTGTTGTTTTTTATTTTCTTGAATTTCTTTGACGACCACTGTCTCAGTAAGCTTGTTCTTGACTACTTCTTTTAAAATTTACTATTACTACTCCGTGCGAACTCTTAATAATACATGGCCTGTTGTATATTTTGTATATCTTGGAAGGCATATTATTGCTATGTATTACTTTTTCTTATGATTGCTACTCCGTTGAATCTTAACATGGTGTGAATGGTGCATATCGTATAGCTTCCACTGAACACGCTTTGTGTCATTTTTTTTTGTGCTCCTCGGCCTTTTCATTCCATCGCTATCGTATCATTTATCTTCATATCCTCTCACACGTTACTATGAAATGCTCGGAAGTGTTTGCCTGCCAGGTTATCGGTATTTGTTTTTATTGGTTGAATTATCGTATCGCCCAACTGTCATGCTCTCAAGAGTCAGTATTGTAATGAACAAATAAATTCTAATTTGTATTTTATGTATTTGCATTTTTGAGGTGTAACGTAGTGCAAATTTTGAATAAGCGGATCCTTATTTTCATTTTTTCGCGCCAATTTTCTGTGCCAACGGCACTCTATGCTATGTCCGGTTAAAAGACTGTTGAAGCTGCAGGCAGGAAGCTATGCTGTTGGGAGCATATTCTTCACGCCTGCGTTCGATACCTAAGTTAGCGCAAAGCAACACAATGCACACAGAAAGGAGGGACGAAGACTGGCGCTACAGTCTTCGTCCCTCCTTTCTGGGTGCTTTGTGTTGTTTCTTGCGCTAACTTTACTTCGGTATGGAAGACCAACTCGCCCAGAAATATGTTCTCCTAGAGTGCGTTCGATAGAGCTGTACAGCTAGCTGCCTCACAGCGAGAGGAGCGCTCCACGCGGTGCGCAGCCGTGAGATCGGTCTGACGGCCAGTGATGACGTATAGCTGACGTCATGTCACTCGACGCGCAGGCTTGAACTTTTAAGAGGTGTTGCTCCGCTTTACCGAAGTCTCCGTTTTGGCTCCTGTGAAATGTCGCGCCAATGCGGGCGTTCTTTCATCTGTTTTAAAGATTATAGTCTTTCTTTGGGCTGCATAAACGCGAAAAACTTCGTCCGTCCGTCCATCGGTCACTCTATTCAACTGCCCGGCCAAACTCGATTCAACCGGGCGGTCAACACCAACCGAGCTATACTATAGCACTGGCAGAACGGGATCATACACGTCAACATTATACAGTGCAGAGGAAACCTCAGGCCTATTTGAGGGAAAATATACATGCATAACCGTGATCCGCAGCGTTCCCTTGATTAAGAATACACACTGGACTGGCTTTTACGTTAGTAAATGAAAAAAGAAAAGACCAACGCGTTATAAATGGTGTACAAGAAACGCTACGCATTAAGCCAAAGTAATAAAATGTCCCAACACATAGCGCGAGAGCATGTCGAACGCGGGAAATTTGAATTAAATTAGCAAATCTTCCATTGCATCCATTATGGGAGGAGGGAGAGGGGGAGAAGAGAGGGTGTTACGCATCAGGGGTGGCATAAGACTATCGTCTTTCGACGTCATTTGCAGCGAAGCAAGCAGATATGCGGCCATTTTTTATTGTTGCTGTTATTTGAGTCAATCGGCATTTTTCGTTCACTGGCAATGCCACCGGCCTTTCTGGCGCACGGTCAACGTCACCACAATTTATTTCCTTCACCACGAGCTGCTTAACGCTACTGCCTTAAAATGTGGCGTCAAAAATATTCGGCGTCAGCACAAGGTGAACGAATACAATTTGGCAGACCAGTGAGGGGTGTGACTATGCATGTTGAAAAAAGAATGAATCAATGGGCACAAAAGAACAACTTTCAAGGGCACCCGTTGAATGCGCGCCCTGTTAATACGGGTGACAAAATGCCGCGGACGTAGCGGCGACGGCTGACATACAGAAATCCCTGCTTACGACTATTTACAAAGCTCGCACTACGAATCAGCTCCCGTTGCGTTCATCGGCTAACGTGTGCAGAATAATCCAGGGGCCTCTTGCTGGCGTTGATACCATCGCATACTGGCCGAGTTCCATGGTTCCCTGAAGAAAACAAGAAAATACCATATCAGTGTGGTAATTCGTGTCTCCACAAGGGCTGCGTTCTCCTACACCTGGCACATCACCGCTTATTAGGCGATCAGCGAGAATAGATTACGAAGAAGCAAGTATATAAATGGTTCCTAAATAAAGCTAACAAACAACTTTCTTCCTTTCTCGTTGTGGCCCATGCCTCTAGGACAGTACGCGTGGTGGCTTTTCTCGAAGACCTTTAATGGTGTGTTACATTTGCAAACTGATACATTTCCCCTGCTGGTCTAGCTCAGGCCACGGAGAAAGAAGTATTTGAGGAGGGGAAACTGCTATGCCGCGGCAGCGTGCGCCGGCGGCCCGTTAATGTAACGCCTTAGGATGGATGCTGGATGGATGGATGCTATGAGCTTCCCCTTTGTAACGGGGCGGTGACATGTGCGCCACCAGGCTCGTAAGAAGATTTAATAACTTGCCCTATGGCCCTATGGTGCCCTATGGCGTGACATTATCGGGCCGCCCGAGCGAGCGCTGTTTGCCCTGCTCCAGAATTCTTGCTCCGTGGCTCAGGCGATATGTTGCTGTGCGGACACCGCAGCGACGCGCCCTCTGTCGGACGAAAAGAGAAACGCGCGCGTCGCGCTGTGGCCTCCGCGATCGGCGGCGGCGGCGCGTCGAGGAGGAAGTTGAGCTTTCTGCGCATCCCGACAGATGACGTTGCCGGCCTGTTTCCCATCGTTTACATGTCATCCTATGGGCGCAACGCATAATTATCGCGTTACCGTCTCATATATTGCAAATTTTCTCAGTTTTCACCTGTAACGTCAATAAATAGGAGCGGTGGACATTTTAGCTGCAGTTAGTAATAAATGCTGAAATAATTACGTGCCGTACAGCGCTTGGAACGAGCTGCTTGCACTCTCATCAGAGCAGACGACGCATGCCGCTGGAAGCCATTCGCTGGCGTGTTGTGAGCACGCATGTGTAAATGGCCTTGCGAAGGAAGGGCGTGAGAGCTGCCGCGTATTCTTTGTCCTGTGCTGACTCTAGAACCGTCACTGGCTTCCGCAACGCGACGTCGCGCCGCCGCCGCTGATCGCGGAGGCCACAGTGCGACGCGCGCGTTCCTCTTTTCGTCCGACAGAGGGCGCGTGGGCGTGGTGCCCTATGGCGTGACATTATCGGGCCGCCCGAGCGAGCGCTGTTTGCCCTGCTCCAGAATTCTTGCTCCGTGGCTCAGGCGATATGTTGCTGTGCGGTAGACACACTGTACAAAACTACCTGAAAAGACGGCGGCGATGTTTCACCCGGTGAACGCCTGTTATGCGCAAGCGTGTTGGCGCTATCCTGGTCTTGTGTATTGCGTGTACGATGTCTCAGATGTTTTTTTCACGACCAGGCAGCTCCCGAGAGGCGTGCTTGACGATTTGCCGGTGTCTTTAGCAAACGTTGAGGAGAGTGCAAGTGAAAGCCTACTCCATCACTAGACAGTAGACACTCGTTCAATAAATTTGATATATTAAGTTTATCGCGTTGCAAATTTATAATCCACATTACTTCACTTTAATTGATATATAATTCACGTTAGTCCCATATTTATTCGTCTTATATATATATATATATATATATATATATATATATATATATATATATATATATATATATATATATATATATATATATATATATATATATATATATATATATATAGCAAGAGCTTGGGACCTCAGTTTCATTAGCCCGCCTATTTCGCCCACGGAACATATAAGCTTGCGCAAAAAATAACTTCGCGACTCAAAAAGACAGACGACCAGACATTTCATATTGAAATCATGTAAGTGTATATTTTGCGTGGTTATTTTCTTGCTTTCTTGTTTTCTTGGGGCTCGGCTAAAGCTAACTGGGGCAACCACATAAATAAATCCTATTGCTGTATGATTGACTCTAGTACATTCCCGCTACCTCTGTGAACTCGGTCACCTGCCTACTTTGTCCTTGTTCAGCGACGCAGTCGAGCACTGACTTGGGCGTTGCAGCGTAGTAAAAGAAGTCACAAAGTAACTTTAATTACAACTTTGGTATCTTAGGCAAAGAGTTAATATCAGGCGAGCCTGTAGGTATTTGTACGCAAACTGGAAGCGCAAAACTGCGACGACGCGAGAAACTTCTAAAGGCAGGCCAAGCTCTACTTCGAACTATGGTTTATTCTTGGGAAGTACTGCTGACTGACATATAGGCGGTTTTCTGAAAATTAACTCCAGTTTGAAGTATCGCTTGTGCTGTTTCATTTATGCTCTCGCTTGATCGCATTTTGGCGCCTCCCGAAATACCGGTCTAAAATTACGAAAGCGCACTTTGGAGACCTCCGCTGACCGCACAAGTGTGAGGTCATGCAGCTATGGGATAGCTTGTGTGTGTGTGTGTGTGTGTGTGTGTGTGTGTGTGTGTGTGTGTGTGTGTGTGTGTGTGTGTGTGTGTGTGTGTGTGTGTGTGTGTGTGTCATAGTAAAATTATTCGCACCTTCTGAGACGGGCCCAGTTCCAGCCGGTACTTCTGGACCATCCTGGCCACTGTGTACCTTATCTTGAGCAACGCCAGCCTCATTCCAACGCAATTTCGAGGCCCAACGCCGAACGGTACGTGGGCCGCTTTTGTAATCAAGGCCTCATTTCCTGCGGTATACCTAAGGTAAACAAAGGAAAAAAACAATAATGCATAATGCAATTGCGAACATTGGACATCCGTCAGCAACACATCTTTTTGAATAAGGTGTACGAACATCTGCACAGGACTCGTAGATCAGCGCGGATGCACCTGCAGGTTCTGTTTTGTTCGTTTTATTCTTGTTTTTTTATGACATATATTGTTTACGTCGAAGTAACAACGGCAGATTAGTTCTGCATAAGGTTCCTTCATCTGTACTGTTCAGATACAGTGAAACTAGGTAATGCGTAGCACACATGAGTCACTTTTTAAAAGTGTAAGTGGACGTTAAATTGAGCTTAGTGCAGGAATGCACTTACTCACAACTAAGGTGTATGCTTTGAGCTCGAGTGCTTATACAGCAAAACATGTTCACACATAAAAGCCAATCGCAATGCAGCTGGATTTGTTGATAACAGAATAAAAAAAAAGTTAGCCCAAATCATGGTAGCACGGCCAACAAACAACACAGAGCATAACGGGATTTTATGCTTGTTAGGTGCGCATATTTGAGGCTGTGTCTGTAGTGACTATTGAGCGCATTTTTCTTTTTTTTTTCCTGACACGAGAAAGAATTATTCTTGTAAGCGACCCACACTTATAGATTTATGGCTACAATGATCATGGCACAGTTTTCAGGAAGGATTAGCGTTAACGTTAGCAAAATTACGGTATCTTTTACGAAACACATGTACGTTTAGGCTAGCTCCCGATCATGGACTAAACAAGCAAAGCAGAGTACCCTACAACGGAGTCTGTATCACAATCTTATCAAATTACCAGCGCGGCTGCACTAACCTTAATCGAAAGGCTTATTACGTCAACACAAGCTGTTTTGTACACTACAGGACAAATGTCAACGAATGAGGTACGCACAGTGAAAATAGCTACAGCAGCATGTCTGTTTCTTTCACGCAAAACATGGTGATCGACACTTTCGTTTTCACAGTTAAAACGGGTACAGTGACTGCCATCGCTATTATTTTTATTTGTTTCAAAGGACACATTGTTTATTCAAGCGATGGGATCGCTACTGTGGCATTTTATTATTTGGAGCTGTACTTCTTTCCTGGCGCACTTTCTTTACCACTAGCTGGGGCTTTGAGTGAAGAGAGTGTATGTGATAAAGTGTCTGTAGATCTCACCCTCACCTATCAGGATTAAACTCCATAGGGTTGGCGAAATACCGTGGTTCCAATTGTATCTGGTACTGCGCAGCCATAAAATTTGTGCCGGCCTTAAACCTGATGCCATTGTACTCGAAGTCTTCTTTGGCTCGCCGCGTCACAAACCTGAAAGAGAAGATTAAGAACATCAGGGACCAGTCAAACACGATACGGAATATTTAAAAGAAAACTTGAATTATGAGCACCGTGGGCTGCAGCAAGGTTGCTGGCGAACCAATATGCTACTCCGTTCACATAAACTGTTGCACTGGAAAGGGTTTTGACAATGTGCTGTGCGCGGGTGAAAATAGACTGTTCACATCACATGAACAGTATAGACAGCAGTACTGCGACCAGAAGGATATTGACAAAACGTTCCGTAAACGTGTTTAATATAGAATCAAAGCAAAGAAGTCGAAATCTATGAGGGTATGATGTACGGGCGCATTACCTCGGTGGCAGAAATACTGCTCCCGTTGATCATTACCTATGTTTCTTTGCGGACGCCTAGCCAGTAGTACCATCTATTGAAGGAAGCGCGAAGCCCACCACGCCTGCCCGCTTGGCGGCTGATGGGCGCCTGTTCAAACATATCAGCTATTATTCCTCCGTAATGGTGAGTAAACCTTTAAAGCTTCCAATTAGAATTTGTTTCAGAGGTGATACGGATTGTCCACGATTGTCTAGGCAAAAAAAATTCCTCCCAACACGTGAAGCTGTTATAGGGTTATGTGCAGAGTTCTGTTAAACCTGGTTAGCTTTTGTGCTCGAATGCTTTAAGACTGAACAGCTCTTTCAGACCGCCTATTTTCTTTTATCCCTAAGAAGCACATGCGATTCAGGAGCCCTGGTAACAGAATATGCAGAGGATTATAAAGCAAAAAGGAAACTCTTGCTGTTTGTGTGTGACTTTCTTGATCGGATATGCACCAGCGAGGTGCCTCTAGAGCAGGCTGAAGACATATGTGTTTAACATACAGTTAAGCTGCTTGTTGCACATTTTGCTCAGCATCAGAGAGCGCACTGTTTTACTGCTATGTCCACCTTTTCGTCGGTTATTGTCGCACTGTGTCACACAAAGCGTACTCACGTCAGTCCCGGGGGATAAAGGCGTAGTCCTTCGTCCACTACGCTTTCCAAGTACTTCAGCTTCTTCATTACTGTTTCATAGTCCAAAGGACCCTAAGAATATAAACACGTGTAAACTGTTTCTTTGAAGGTTGCAGGATTCGCAACAAAAGCACAATTTTTTTAAGCAAAACGCGGGTTAGAACGTAAACGTTTTCAATTTTCCTGTCATGCAGTAACGCGAGACAATCGAGCAAGGCTCTGTGCCCCCTCCATCCACCTTCTTTTCTGTAGGCAGGGATTTCCTCGCCCACCCAAATATTTGAGCAAGAAGTGTTTAGTGGGCGTGGTACTTAGCCGCAAATGGTGAACTATATTTGCGCAAGGTTTTGATTTCATTGTTTTCAGATCAAGCTCACGCTCGATGTGTCATAATTATAAATATTCAGAATTCTGATAAAACAGTCCGCCTTTCCTGAAAAGCGTCTAAATTAATATTAATACACGTCCCCACAGCGTGTGATACAGGAAGGATGCAAATGCTACGACGTTCCATAGGCGTGCGCAGGTTTCTCAATTAAAAAAAGAAAAAAAAGGGGGGTGGGGAGGAGACGGTTCACTGAAACGCCTTCTTCTTCCTCTCAACCCCCTCACATTGAGGACATTTCGGTCAAAAAGAAGTGCGATGTATAGGTATGGGCCAGAAGGATGATCATGTGGGCGAGTTGGTGCTGGTTAAGTGGTATGGGGCAGATTTGGCGCCCCCTTCAGGTTGCTATAAGGGCACCCCATTTTACGTCCTCCCCCCCTCCTCCATTCCTGTGCGCAAGCCTGCTAATATGTCCCACTGCCTCATCATTCCTAGTGTTCGCATGGCAGTGGTCAGACATCTAATATAATGTGTTGTGCGATTTTCTGCTTTTGTGTTAGGACGTAACTTCAAAATTTGCAAACTGAAGCAGTGCTGTACGAACAGAATAATGACATTACGATGTGCACGTCAAACGGTGTATACAAATGTACAAAGAAAAAAACAATAAAAAACAGTCGGTCTTTATGTTGCGCTGTTTTCCACCATGACATCATGAATGAACAATAATGCCTACCGGGAATCAAGCAGAACAGCACTCCCTTCCTCCGTCAAATTCATTTTCTGTGTTACGTATAATACCACACTTAGTTCTGCGTGCATTTAGTGATGTCGTTTGAGGTGTCCTCTATCTGGGCGCTGTCCTGTATTCTTTCTGCATGACACATTCAATTCAATTCAATTCAATTCAGTTTATTTCGCCATCAAAACAAAACGTGATAGCCGAGGAGCCCGCGGTAAAAACTATCTATCGATAGTTTGACAACGCCGTGGACACCTACAACAAACAAACACCTTGGCGGTATCTTAGGCGCATGAAAAAGAAGGCATAAACATTTTAGACATTGGAAATCGGTTATACAATATAAGCTGAAAGAATACAAGCAAATGCAACAATAAGCAACAGCAACAACAACAACAAAAAAGACATCATTTTACAACTCCATGATTTACGTCGCGGATACAAAAAATGAAAGACGGCAAAATGAGATCTCTTGCACAAAGTAATCAGCATACGTGGTCATCATGTTATAAAAAAACTGACGTAACAACATTAGGTACATATTTTAATCAACGAAGAAACAATGCATTTGTTTAGGAATATTAAGGCTCTTCGTAAAAGAAATGTTCAAAAATTGCTTTCTTTGTAATATTTTCTAGAGTGATGTTCTTTCTGCATAAGTTATTTAGAAGTCTTGGCAATTCATTTTCTAGTAATTGCCAACCATACTGTTTTTATACGTTTGAACATTCCATTCATCAGTTTGCCGAGTCGTGTGGGTGCGCTCGCGTTTTGATAGGTCAGAAACCTGCCGCAAAAAGGATGTGTTTTGGGTTATTTCGCGTTTGAACGCTACAGATAAACGATATGCATATAGTTTTTCAACCGGAAGTACCTTATATTTATGAAAAAGTTCTTCAGTATGCTGTAGTCTAGGGACATTTGCAACAATGCTAAGAACTTTTTTTTTGCGGAATACTTAACTTCTTTAGGTTTTCTTTTGATGTCTTACCCCAAATAAGGTGGCAGTAATTAAGTTGGGATTCAAAAAGCGAGTGATATAACAACATCATGGTGCTTACACAACAACATAGGCTGCGATAAGGGCGTGGACTGGCAACACAGGCTCACACAGGCATCGTCATAAAATTTATTCATATAATACAGCTCCTTTCTGCCTGCATGAATATAACGTAACCCCATGATAATTACGAAGGTCGCAGGTAGGGGTCTGCATCTCTCGCTAAATCTGGCGCCACTTACGTTGATACCGGCGGCATCGATGACTTCTCGCCGAAGCTTTTCTTGTGCATCTTGATGTTTTGCGAGGGCGTAGAATATGTAGCTTAGAGCTATGGCAGTGGTTTCAAACCTGCGTTCATTCAAAAGAAGTTTGTCAGAGTGAACATGTACAGACATTCAATGAAAAAGAGAAATTAGACGGACGCGTTAAGAATGGTCATTACAACAAAGCACCTTATTAACGCCACGGCACCACGCACCATTGAAGTTTATTCACCCTCGATGGGTGATAATATAATGGTGTATTGCCTGATGCGCTGCAAGCACAAACATGTCTTTCTTGCGAATTATTCCTTTAGAATGAGGAAGCTCACCTTTCTTTTTCTTTTTTTTTCGTGGATCGAATTAGGAGTAGGGGAAAGGGGTGGGGGGTAGATGTTTAGAAGTAGTCACCAGGAACACAGGGGGCACCACCAAATGGGAGATGCGCGCACAGGTTACAACTTTCTTCGTGAATTCAAACGAATACTGTTGCGTCGAACCATTCAATAACAAACGAAAAATTACACCATCTCCCCGACGGGGACCACGGGGTGATGCGGAGCATCGCTGGGAGTTTCAACGGTGCATTTAACGGCGGTGTTTACAGGTTTGCAGTGTTTTCGGTGTTACCTTTGCGGTGAACCTTGCGTGTTATTACGTTGTTAACTTGGTTCGTTACCATGCATCGCGTGACCGTTGTCAGAGTGTGGGTTGATGCTGATGCGTACTTGCGTCAACCCACTCGCTGATGGAACTGTTGCTTCCATCACACAACACCATCAACTTCTTTCATCGGAGTAGGAGGAGGTACTACTGAAGCGAAGCGCGCGCGCGCGCGCTCTCTACCCGCTTTATTTATTGCAGCAGCTGTTGGAGAGAAGGAAGGGAGAGGTGAGTCGCGCATGCGTAGCGTGAGTGCGGACGACGGACGCGTGACATACCCGCGAGCAAGAGATGCTCCGCATCTAAAAGAAATGAAGGAGGCCGATTTCTCGGGTGAAGAACCAACTGGATAACATGTTCAGCTGGAACGCGTGCCTTCATGTATTTTACTTTCACACACGTTTCTCAGTCTCAGTGATATTTAAAGTTCGTTGCTCATTTCTTAAGCTCTTCTAAGGTGCTGTCACAACTTCGAAACATGCCGAATTTGAAATCACGGGTCCTAACGGAATGTTCAAGAGGGAGTAACAGTAATTGGTTCGCCATGCGTGACTTTTTGGCAGTTAGCCTTCAGGTTGCCATCTTTTCTTACTTGAGGTAAAAATGCACTCTGGAATGAAACAGCGCAAAAATGACGGAGCACCAGAGAATGAAGGACACAAAAATCGGCGCCGACCTACACGTTTTATTAGTCAAAACTGCGCAATATATACTGCGAAGTCTACAAAGAAAGAAAGAACAAAAGTGATAAAGCTATGAAAAGTACATAATCGCCGCATACAACGCACGCTGCGTTGGCACCCGCGTGAAAGGTAATCTAATTTTCAGACAAAGCTGTCGAAGGCATGCTCCCACACACTGTCCCAGCCTGTCCATTTTCAAAGCTTTCCGGGATCTCGCGTGTCAGGTGGTCCCGATGAGGCCAGACAACTGCGCAGTGGTGGAAATGAGGATCGCAGCCACAGTTTCGGCACGGGATGTCGAGGTGTCACTGCCGAGATTGTGGCTGTTTTCTACGGTTTTTTACGTCACGTATTCTGTGCGAGGTGAGCTCATCAAGTTGGCAGCGGTAGCTCACGCACGACGGTGGCTCAAAGCGCTCCCGTCCTGCACCCTCCAATTTTTGTTTTTATTTCACCTCAACTTCATCCTACGGCTAGCAACAATGGCGTCATTTTTACGTCCTTCCCTATACCCTGCATTATGCACTCTCTTATCCTCTTTCTATACTTGGCATGGAGGAGAGGAAGCCAAGGGATGCACCTTTAATCTGAAGAAAGCATTTTCAGTTCTTTAGACATCTGCTTCCGCATAAGCCTTCATTCCAAATCAGGCGTTGAACAGACACAGTTTAGCATTAGGCTAGACCGTCACTCACGAAAATTCGCGGTATGTCTAAGCGAAAATTTATATCCTTATATCATGTGCGTTCTATGTGTGTTTCGTGTGTGTTTCATGTAAAGAAGCTTTGGTTCTTACGACGGAAATTGCATTTAGCCTCAGAGTCGGTAAAACTAACAGCTTATTTAACCTACGTTCGTCCCACACTGGAGTATGCCTGCATAATCTGGGACCCTTATCAGTCAGGGTTCAACGTCGAGCAGCAAGATTTATTTTATCGCGATACTCTCGTTCAGGTTCTGTCTCCGAAATGCTTAGTTTACTGAACTTGCCCACGCTCGCTGAACGCAGGCGCATCGCAAGGTTAAAGTTCTTTTACCTTCTCACTAAAAACGAATTTAACATCAATAGCAACCAGTACTTGGTGGCACGGCAAGGCAGAATATCACGAAGAAGCAAAGATGGCACTTTCGAAGTACCTCAGATACACATTAACAGTTATGCGTTTTCCTTCATCCCAAGAACCACTAAAGAATGGAATGAATTACCGCTACTAACGCGACAAAGCAGCAATGCGGATCAATTTGAAGACAATCTCACACGACTTTAAAGATGCACGCACGTGTACGCGTTTTTTTTTCTATTTTGTGGGTGTCTTTGACATTCGTTTTCATTGGTAGTTCGTATTAGTTGTTTTCTATATTTATGGTACGGAATATTTCGCATATGTATACAACCTTCTGTTTTTGTGCGGTAACGCTCTCCCATGGTTCGTAGTATTTGATTAACTTGCATTAGTGGTGCTGTGTAATGTGATTAATGTATGGCCTGTATTGTTATGTGTCTCGTCATCTTTTGTTAAATTCTTATATTTGCTTATGCAGTATGTTGTTCTCTTTCAAGTGTTTCTTTTCATGCAATGTACGACTTGCAGCAGTATTGCTTCTGACCCACCTTGTAAAGGCCGACAGGCCAACAGTATGAGTAAATAAATAAAAATAAATAATAAAAAAAATGTGTGTTTTCAGGCTGGTAAAGCAGAGGAAACAACTGGAGAGCCAAGTTACAGCAAACAGGTTATTGTCCAGCAGTTCGCGTCCTTTTGTTTCTTACCCAGCGATGAAAAGTACTGATGCGGCGTTGATGATTTCTTCGGTAGTTAGAGCTCGGCTCCTTACACTTCCTGTACGAGAATAAAGGAGTATGTTTAAATAGTAGCATGCATGAACCATAATGCCTTTTTTTTTTCATAAGAAGGGGGGAAAGATTTCTTGCTGATAATACATCAACATTACGAGCACATATCTTGATTCGAATGAGACCAACGTAATAATCCTCTACAGATTTAGTCTTACTGTTGATATAAACATAACGTGCTAACGAACGCGCGCGAAGGAATCAGTATTAATTCGCGGCGCTACATTCCCTTCTCCTCGCATTTTTGTTCGTTCTTTTCTCTGTGGAAATCATACCTTGTTACTTCAGAGAACTAGTACATCCTCACATACCTCACGAGAGCTCAAATAGAACTTCTACGCTACTTCGTAATCATCAAGCCATCACGTTAGTGTTTCATTGAATCAGGGTCACACTCCTTCATTTTATCGCCTACTTTCCTTCCCCCTGTGTAGGGTAGCCGACCAGACCTGCGCTTGGTTAACCTCCTTGCCTTTCCGTTTGTTGTTTCTCTCCCTCTCTCCTATAACCACTGTGCAATAATGAACGCTACAACGAAAACGGAAATGAGAAAGCTCTGCATTCGACACTAAGCGCGAGCCGAATGCTTACATATATTTGCATGTATTCGTATACAACCTGCAATTTTTCTCGTGCCTCTAACTTGCAGACTTCGCGGCTGAGTCAACCCATGTTCCTTGTTTATGCGGCTAATGAATGAATGAAAGTCCTTTAATTATAAATGGGGAGGCACAGGTCCTCTGTGAGGATAAACGGGGCGTTGTTGTCGTCACGTTACAAAGTTATTCGCTATCTCAAGTAATCTAACTAGCCACGGAGTCGTGGGCGCTTGTACTGAGGCGGTGCGTGGTCAGTACTGTGGTGTATCAGTCTCCTTAAAGCGCACTAACCAGGCCACTCTGGCTAGCATATTTCGCAAATATTGGCTGCATGATAGGGTCCGTGAGCAGTGCTTCACGGTAGTTTGTGAACAGTAAAGGCTATATGGTCGTTCTGCCTGTGTCGAACTTCGAACATTGCCACATTGAATGGTGGAGGTCTGCGTGGCAGCACAGCCCGCAGTGCGTGAACTTCGCTTCGTGCTTTCTCCATTATGCAGATAATGTGCCTCCTCGATTGCTACACGGACTTTCCCTTCTCCTCCTCCAGCTTTGAGATCGGGAAAGAGTGGGCAAAATGAACTCGAACACGCTGCTAAGGAAGACAGTCTCTGCCCTGACGAAGACGACTACACATGTCTGGTCGTAGACTCCACGACATTGCTTGTTCACAGATTTCGTTTTTTCATCACTGATGTAAGGCATCTCATGTATGTGAAGCATTATACGAAGCAGATGTTTCCGCCTATGTCCATTCAATTCAATGAGCTTACTGTTAGCCCTCCCGTAATTTTGACGAACCAGCTATTCTACTTCTCGCTAGCTCCATTTTAAAAAGAAAGACTGGCTATAATAGCAAAGCTAAATTACCATTGTTGTCCCCACGTTCCTCTGCAGCCTCCACGTACTCCGCGTCGAGGAGATTTTGCAGTATGTCAGGTTTTCGCAGCTGCAGATGAATTAAACAAAACAATAGAGGCTCCAGCAAGACAATAGATCTGACTGTTGCTTTCATTTGGCGAGAGCAATCCGGATATTCTGGCTTACAATGTAGCTGATAAGCCTTCCTTGTCTACTGCGTTGTGTTTTATATTCTCCACGCGTTTTATGATGTTAAAATCAAGTACGCATAGCCCTCTAGTCATAGGTACTTACTGTCGGGTTTTCTATTATTTTAAATGTAATGAATAGATAGGCTGGATACGTTTATAAATATGCACGAACAATTTTTTTTTTCGAATTGAAAAAGAGAAGAGCCCCACGCGCTATGCTAGTCATGCTATCTATACACTAACGTTAAATCTCGCTGTGTTCTTTTACAGCAGAGAGGGTCCTAGAAGTGTGGTCTCACAGCTCTTAAAACCAGAGAATCATACGAGTTGCCCTGCAATGCGTGAGTTCTTATGATTTATTTATTTATTTCCAATACTGCTGCTCTCAGCTGAGAGCTTAGCAGGAGGGCAATACAAAAAGACAGTACAATAAGTGAAAGGTTTAGATAACAATCAAGTGTGCAAACGAATGCAGGTAAAGAGAGATTACAAGTTATATCATAACAACAAACAGTGGTTACATGAATGCATACAATGAAGTTGCATGCACTCATAACATCACTAAAGCAAATTGTGTAAAGTTGAATACCATTTGCACAATGATACAGCGATATAGCATCCCATGAAAAGTATTCAAAACAAAGACAGGAAGGGGTTGCAACCGAGAAGGGTAAATAGGGGATGGGGATAGGAATTATGGTGTTTGATTGGGACAACATTAGTTATTTGTTTCTTCAATTTCCCTGGCGAGTTCCGAGAACGATTTGGTGTTTGTGACAGATGGGTGTAGTAGATTCCATTCTCTAATGGCAAGTGGAAAAAATGAATATCTAAAAGTGTCATTACTAAATGAATATTCTGTTAGTTTATTCGCATGCTTTTGACGTCTAGGACGAGATTCAGAAAATGAAATGTATTTCGATGCGTTTATCTTGAAGCTGGTTGTTAAGGATTTGAAACAGAAATTTTAGGCGGGCTTCCTTCGCTCTTTCTGATAACGTTTTCAGATGAGATGCGTTTAGGAGGATAGTTGGCGAGTCTGTGTGCCTGTACTTACTGTGGATAAATCTTATGGATTTTCTTTGCACTGCCTCTAGTTTTCTTAAGTTAGTCTTTGTGTGCGGAAACCAAACCACATTGGCATATTCTAAAATTGGCCTTATGAATGTTTTATAGGCTAGCAGCTTAACTGGTGTTGGGGCTAGTTTTAAGCATCGTCTAAGAAAAGAAACTTACTTAATGCTGCTGTGGTAATATTATCGATGTGCTGGGTAAATTTAAGGTGTGCAGTAAGCGTAATACCTAAATATTTATGTGCGTTTACTTTAGTTAGCACAGTACCGTCGACCACATAATCGAAGTATGAGGGATCTTTCTTTTTAGTTATTGTAATCACGGCGGATTTTTTTACGTTAATTGACACCTGCCATAGCCTACACCACTCGGAGATTGTGTTAAGGGAAGCACTCAAGGCTAGGTGGTCTGTATGACTATTAATTTCCTGGCATATGACACAGTCGTCGGCAAAAATTTTAATGTTTGAATCGATGTCCGTTGCAATGTCGTTAATATAAATTAAAAATAACAATGGTCCAAGAACTAATCCTTGATATACCGCGCGATGACAAGACAATTCGCATGACTGACTGATGTGCTCGTGTGATGGCGTCATAATGTCTTCGCGTGATGACGTCATCGAAGACATATAACATTACGTCACGTGATGGCGTAATTTATGACGTCATGGAATTTTGTCACCGGACATGAACTTCGACATAGTATTGACTTCGGTATAGCCACCATAACCTGACTCCATATGTTTTCCCATTCAATGCACGTGAGGACACGTTAGCGCCTCTGTAATCATTCCTTTTTTTACGTTGCTAGCATGCATTCTTATTTCACGGTTGCATGAATCTCTACTCACCGATGGATCGCTCTTTCTCAGCTGGATGACCTTGGCTGTCTGTTCGTTCATGTTCTGAAATGTATATTCCCCGAAGACGGCGGACAGCCAGTAGAAAGGCTTCATGAGCGGCCCAAATGTTGTCGTGCTCTCTAAGGGCGAAAACGGTTTCTCAACCACAAGTTTTTTACACCGTATACTATAGCCTCACATATCCAATATACTATCAACGTCGATGCGCACTCAACAGAATTTGATTGTTCGCATCTTGCCAAAGCATGACGTTCGGTGATGTTCCACTGTGACTCTTGAGAAAGATAATCGTTCCCTCCCATTTGTTCATGAAAGCGAGAACCGGTCTCGGAACTTCCCTTTAGCATGTAAGGAATTCAGGCAGGTATATACCAGCGAAGACTGATCAACGAACGCACACGAACACGGTCCTGCACGCATTGTTTGAAAATGAACAACGAAATCAATTTAGACGAAGGCAGTAGGGTGGGATATAGCTTCAGCGAGTGAGTGAAGCAGTATGGTCTGAGTCAATTCGAGTCACTTTTATCACATCCTTCTATTTCTGCCGCGCATTCGGATAATGCCATGTTTGACCATTCGTGGAAAGGTTTCCTTCCATTTCGACCAAGATCAACGCAACAATGTTACAGTGTACATGCACGGACACTGTAACTGTAACCGTGGTCACAGACATTTGTTTTTTTTTTCTTTACGAAAAGATTTAAAAGCGACTAAAAGGTTAAGTTGAAAGGACAAGCCATACTTCGCTTTCTCCCCTGTTCCACGTGTATTTTAACTGTGTATCGGTACTCACTGGTTTGCGTTTAAACAGACCTTGTGAAAACACTCTGAACTGATGGCCGCACTTCGATGCAAATGCATGCCTTGAATGCGACAGTCACTATTCTCGCCCTACTGCGCTGCCTTTTCTCCCATGCAGGATTTACTTAGGCACTGCCTTCTGCACATTGTTCATTTAGTAATCTACATTTATGACACACGTCAATGAGCTCCGCGTTGACACGGTAAAAAAAAAAAAAGCTTGAATGAAAGAGGAATAATGTTTTCAACCTAGGCGTTCCTTAAATGAATTGAAAGGCACCCACGTGCGAACATGTGGAAAGGACCCTTCATGGTGCCCCTCAGGGTAGCCTTGGCGATGGTCATGAGTGGGTGATCAGGTTTCCCTTGAAAGTGCTCGTCTATGCCGAATGATCCTCTTGCCACGTAGTCCATGGAGAGTTGTTCTAGTTTGGGAAGCATTTGCACCTCTTCTCCGGTGTCCGCACACTTTTCCAACGACTTGATGAAGATACCCGCATCTTCTTCGATGTGTGGCATCATCTAAAAGATTTCAGTTATAAACGTAGGGGCTGCAGATGCGGATTGTCGAGTATGGCACACGCAGGCGATTCTGTGCTACCGTGCATCTATTCGCCTCGCCACGACGCATACTGAGCTGCAACGAACTTGCATCTATATAAACGCAATGACCGAGCTGTACGCCTTGCACCTCTGCAGCTATATCTTTCAGTAAGTTCGACTACATCTATGTGTAAGCACATCAGGGAGGAAGGGAGTGTGAAAGTGTATTTGGTTCACTAAGAAATCATTGTGTCCGTAATAGACACTTCATTTGTAACCTACGTGGCTTGCAATTGTTTTACAAAATAAAGAAGACACAAATTGACACAGCTACTACATGAATATAACGTTACGAAGGTTCGGGGTTTTCGTTAATATATATTGTCCTTTCTCGCCGTAACCTTCAGGAAATCTCTTATTTGCGGTCAGCACAATGACATATTTATCAGGGTCTACTGATTTCCAACAAATGCGCATTCTGCCAAATTCTTAATTTTGACAACTATTCGTTTGTTGCTCTACATCTCAGGGCGTTTTAGAACCTCAGTTTTGGACCACTTTCTTACGGCGAGCACGCTTGATTGCAGCGTATTCACCTGTTTCAGTTTGTTGGCACTCAGCCCATAAGTCACAGCAGACCGTAGGCTTTTCCATGGAAGACCTCCAACATGCATGATGGACTTCTTCAAAACGGGGTGCATCTGGTCACTCATCATAGTAAACTGAAAATACAAAGAAGCATTCAAGGCAGCACTGTAAGAAACGAAGCCATCATCTTGACAAACTCAAGGTGCCCGTCTAGGCTTGCAGCAGGCACAATCAAGACAGTCGGTTCCTATACACTTCGATGATAAGATGCCTCTGGCGCGGGAGATAACACTCAGGAAGCACTCAAAACACGCATATCCCAGGAAAGCTCGGTGTAAAAGCGTCTAACTCATGTGTTAAAGGGAGAGTGAAGTGAAAAACAATTTTTCTCGAGCGCCCTGTGTATGCTCCACCTCACCCAAGACTGTCAAGAGAAGGCAGCACTTTATTCAGACGCCTGCAAACGAACTTTCACTCGTGCCACGCTAATGCACCGCTTATACCCGACGATTTACAGCTACATCTGTCCACTCTGCAGTGTACCCGACAGCCTGGCGCATCTGCTCTTGGAGTGCCGTTGCCATGCAACCGGATACACACGCCAACCGATACACACACCGTGTGTTAAGTCTCTGGCTTAACACACGGAGTTTCAGAACATTTGATGGAGCGAATTTGGGCAGAATACGAAAAAAAAAAGAGAGAGATTGGCCTTTTGCCGTCACAAGGCTGAATGAAAAATCATTCGGGTAATTGGTGAGCCATCGCAAATCCTGTCTCGTGTGAACACACGTGACCTTCCTTTGTGGCAAATACAGAAACGATGCATCTGGCTGTGGTTTAGCTCTGATCTAACAGTAGAATCTGTCGAATGATTACTTTCTATATTTAAGAAATCATCACATTTCAAGCACATGAGATATATAGCACTACAGCACGCGAATGTCCGGTGACAGGCCTATACTCACCGAAATAGCATCCTTAAGAAATTGCAAGAGTCGGTAGGAAAATACTCACGCCCCGATCAACGAAGTTTTGAAAGTTGCGCACAAAGACCTGCTCTACCAAGTTTATGTCTCTGGTCACAACAAAAGGAGCATCACCATTGTAGAACCTGCGCAATGGAATTTCATTTGGATTCTTCAAAATTGCTTTGATGCGCCCTCACTTTCGACAGCGCACTAAAGCTGGTAAACACACTGTGTGACATTAATTTCTTGAGAATTGTGAGAATAACGTCACGAGACACTTACCCAAAGGTATCCCCATATTGTTCGAGCCATTTGCCAATCACTTTGTATTTCTCCTGTTGGAATATAAGCGAAAATTGCATTATGACACCTGTCGAAAGCCGTATACATTCAGAAAGCGACGGAGGGCTAGCTGGCATCTCGATAATGGGGGAGTAATTGCTCATTGCATATTAATGTGTACAATTTATAGAAGCCCTCTTGGCATTCGTGAGTAATTCGTACCCAGAATTCATTAGCGTGTGGATTGCATGTGTGTGTGTGTGTGTGTGTGTGTGTGTGTGTGTGTGTGTGTGTGTGTGTGTGTGTGTGTGTGTGTGTGTGTGTGAGAGAGAGAGAGAGAGAGAGAGAGACGAAAGAAGGTTATGTTTCAGTCTGCTGCTGTGATTGTTTTGTGCAAGTGAAACATTTCCCTCTGCGTAGTGCTTTGCAGCACGCAAATAATAGTTTTGTAATGAGTCCTCAAACAGATCTTCATTTCTTTAATTTTGGAGTTGTAATTGTAAAGTGTCATAAGGTCACAGTCGACCTGTAGCATTTTGCTTTGAAAATATGGTAAGATGAATAGTCTAAGATAGACCTGTCAGAAGAAATGTCGCCTACAATTCCGAGATGCCTGGCAGCGGCGTGAAGAAATAACAAATAGAACATGTGTTTCCTGCGACACAACCTTTTTGCACTCCTGCAACATGGCAAATCACCGGAACCAGTCGACTTACGTGTCGAACTTACCATTGATTGATATTCCCAGAGATTTCCCCATATCAGATTTGGCTTCGGTCCCGGAATGCCAATCCTCTTGAAATAAGAGAAATGCCAGCGCCGCCATCTGAGAAGGAAAGAACGGAACGTAAATTGTAGAAGGATTATAAACTGGACGTTTGTTGGCTCATGCTGACGTGGGTATTTTGATACTGCGGACAATGAGAGGCTACGACAAATCATCGGGTGAGTGCTCTAGTGTCTGGCCTTGTCCCAATATTTCGTTCTGCCCTCTTGCATTCGCATTAACATCGTCTTTTCTTGAAGTCGGCAAGGATCATGAGCAAAGGTCAATGAAGCTAAAAGATGTGGATTTTCTGTGCCGCTAAGCGTTGACAGAGCGCGTCGACTTTGTTATCATTCAACAGCTGGAGAGCTGCTGGGAGCAGGAGATGCTCCAGGTGTTTCATTTGTCTCCTTTGCTACTGCATAAAAAGTTATGTGATAATAAAGATAATTGTACGCATTCCAGGTTGTGCCAAGCTTTAATGGGCACCCACGTATCTGGACAGATAAAGTACTTCATTTCCATTAGCCTATGTGGAGAAGTGCTACGTCTATTCACTTAATTGTAACATCCTAACGAACAGCGATGACCATTACATAAAAGGCGCGGCTCAAATTCATTTCCGCACTCTTTTTATACACACAGAACTTATCTCAGCGACTGTTTTGGCTCTTCTCCGCCAGGAATTTCCGTAAGAAGATTGAATGTTGCTTTTGCGGAAATGTCAACGTTTATTTCCTTCTTTTTTTTTTCTTTTTGCACTCAGGCGCTTGTTCAATCTTTCCTGTGCACAGGCTCTTGCCAATTGCATAATCCCACGTAGACGCATAGCGGCTGTTTCAGATGACCAGGGCCGCATGCGAAATCACCGATTCACACACAACAGTACACATTCACGCAACACAGGCAAGCAACATAATATTGCAAGCGCCATGCGTGCCTTGTCGGCGTCAGGGCGCCTGGGAAGGACAAAGAACGTCTTCGTTGTGTGCAAAACACCGCCAACGCTCTCTCAAAGACCAAGTACGTATACCTGTTATTAAGTGTGGCCCCGTAAATTTACTGCAGCTGTTGCATTAACTGCTGAGATTGCAAAGCCCGTGAAAGCCCGTAAAATCACTACTCAAGGCGTCCAGCATATCGCAGTCGTTGTTCACGTAATCATTCATTTGGGAAATGTAAGGCAAAACTTGTCCGTGAAGACAATGCTTAGGCGAATATGGCGGAGGCATGTACTACACGTGATGATGATGCTGATTATGGTTCGGTTAGGAAAGAACGCTAACTTCTGCAGCCCATGTAGGGAGCACGGCTAAGTGTCCGTGGGGGAAAGGAAGTGAAAGAGATAGAGAGGAGAGACAGGCCGTAGTGGAGGGCTCCGGAAATTTCGACCACCTGGGGTTCTTTAGAGTGCACTGACATCGCACAGCACACGGGCCTCTGGCATTTTCACCTCCATCGATAATGCGATCGCCGCGGCCGGGATCGAACCCGCGTTTTTTGGGTGGCAGCCGAGTACCGTAACCACTACACCACCGCGGCGGACGTACTACACGTGAGAGTGCGGTGCCCCATAGCTCGTCGGCATAAACCACGAAACATCCTTTCACGTTTCTGAAACGGCGAAGACTGTCACAAGGCGCCCAGTGATGGCAGCGTGTGTGACTCACTTTGTTTTTAACGCAATCTTGCTGATATAACAGGCAGTGCACCCGTACGTTTGCGAGCAAGACGGTAAAAGTATATGCGTATTGGTCAATTTAGAACTCATCTTCAGTCGTGATCCCACAGATTTACAGAGACAAAGCATGCACGCTTGCGACTAAAAATTTAAAACGCGTCGATCATTAAGAACGAGGAGAGACAAATTTGAGGAGTATCGATTCCCGCGGATTCCCGGGCAGTGTTGTTTGTAAGGAGGCTCTTGTAATTTGCCATAGTCCCGTGCATGCGTGCGTCTTGTTATCTGTCGTATGATAAAGCGACAATCGGCACAACGTCTTTCTCAATGCCACACGGAGTTATCGCGTTATCCGCGAACATAGCGCACACGTCCTTTACCGCTTTATCCTTTGACGTTACCACCGTCCCCTATAGACCTATAGACCTAGGATCCTGTACGGTCTATACAGTCAGCTTGTTCCGATGTAGGTCTAAAGGCCTATATGGTCTATATACCGTATAGACCTATAGACCTACAACGGAACAAGCTGCACTTACGGTGTATTCAGACAAGCCGCAGTATGATACGTAGATGATCTGTCGTATAGCAGAGTAGCCTGGTGTTTTTGGTGCACGACGTCTGCTGAATTGTGTACACTAACGAAGGGACAAAGTAAGCGAGATAATGATAATTGCCGGCGTTTTAAGTGCCAAAACCACAATGTGGCTCTGACGCACGTTGTGGCGGAGAGCTGCGGAAAGTTTGTTCACCTGGGTTTCTTTAATGTCCAATGAAACTCCACAGTACAGTGACGCTCAGCACTTAGCCTCCATTGAAATGGCACCACCACGGCCGGGATCAAACCCGCGTCTCTCGGGCCAGAAGCCGAGAACCATAACGACTGTAACATCCTAAAGTAAGCGCTATTATTTCACTTGGCTGTCACCTGCATGGTTTCGGCAGATCACGAACGCTTATTCATCACGCTACTGATGTAGAAGGGGTTTCAGGTTCTTTCGCGCTTTGCTCCGCTTTCGCCGTCACTATATACGTAGTGAGATAGGGAAACTTACGCTTATATTCTCAATGCATTTTTACGTATTTTATTGAAATGATAAGTAGGTGAGGTTGGCGCCTCTAGGGTGGCACCGGTTACTCCCTCCCATTTAGCAAGCGAAGCATAATGTATCCGCCAAAAAAGGGGCAAAATCACGCAAAATATGGCCCTCAGTATAATACAGCTGATGTGCAACCCTTTTATTTTATTTTTTATTTAAAGAATACTGCAGGCCCTGAAACGGGCCCAAGCAGGGGGCAAATGTACAAAGTAATACAATTAGTCAACGCGAACAAACATTATGAAGTGTAGAGAATACATAAAGCAAGAAATAGCTGTAATAAATATAAAACAAAAGCAAATATGAAAAGGAGGAAGGAACAAACCATATAAATATAATGAAGCAGCTATGCGAAAAATAAACAGCAAAAATGGCAACACACTGAAATAAATGTAAAGCTCAGGCATACTTTAAGTTATGGTCATGTTGACAACATCGTGTCCTACGATTAGTTACACACATACACATGAAAAAATGAAGAAATAAAACAGTTTTATGGAGTCACTGCAATAGCTTATTAGACTATGGATCAGAGAACATGATAATCAATGAAGGTATAAAAAACAAATTATACACAGTAGGGTCAAACAGTTACACGCTCTAAGAAATCAACGTTAGACAAATCTGAAAGAGGTAGGTTGTTCGAATCTGTTATGGTGCGTGGAAAGAAGGAATATTTGAAAAGATTAGTTCTTGTCCGATAAGGTGTTAAAGAGCCCGCATGTCGATGACGTGTTCTACGAGCTGTAAGGGGTTTTAAATATTGACTTGGGTCTATAGCTAAAAAATTATTTTTGAGCGAAAACAGAAATTTTAGTCTATATATTTTCCTGCGTAACTGAAGCGTTTGAATGTTATGCTGTGTCATTAGACTAGAGGGAGAGTCACTGTTACGATATTTAGAGTAGATAAATCTAACAGCTTTTCGTTGAATCATTTCGAGAGTATCAATGTTAGTCTTTGTGTATGGATCCCAGACAATGCTGGCATATTCGAGTTTAGGCCGAATTAGAGATGAATAAGCCGTTAATCTAGTGCTAGAAGGTGTATGTTTTAGTTTGTGTCTGAGAAAGCAAAGTTTCTTGAATGAGGAATTGCATATGTTGGAAATATGTGTATTCCAGCTGAGGTTATTGGTTATTGTGATTCCCAGGTACTTATATTCGCTCACTTCTGTAAGTAGTTCGGAACCGAGTTTGTAGATGAACGACAGTTTCTTAGATTTCTTTTTAGTTATTGACATATATACTGTTTTAGTGGCATTTAATTCCATGCTCCATCGACTACACCATGAAACAATACCCTGAAGACCAGAGTTTAGCAAAACTTGATCCTCAGGGCAGTTAATTTCATTATATAGTACACAATCATCTGCAAATAATTTAATTCGTACAGGGGCATTAATTTCATTAGTGATATCATTAATGAATATTAAGAATAATAAGGGGCCAAGTACACTGCCCTGGGGCACTCCTGAAGAAACTGGTAGCTCACTGGATGAGTGATTACTTATTGAAACATATTGTCGGCGGTTAGTCAGATAGGCAGCCACCCAATTCACTATGTAAGCTGGAAGGTTAATTGATTCTAGTTTAGTAATAAGCTTCCTATGAGATACAAGATCGAACGCCTTCTTAAAATCTAGAAATATTACATCGACCTGACCGGACGCATCAAGAACAACAGCGAAGTCGTGAACAATTGTTGTTAATTGTGTAGTAGTGGAGAACCCTTTGCGAAAACCGTGTTGGCAGGAAGAAAGTATGTTGTTATTCCCTATAAACTTTACAATTTCATTAGCTATTATATGTTCCAGTAGTTTGCAACATGATGAGGTTAGTGATATGGGGCGATAATTTGTTACTAGCGCGGCGTCACCTTTTTTCAGTACAGGTACAACACGTGCCGAGAGCCAATCCTTGGGCAGCGTAGCTGAAGACAAAGACGCTTGAAATATGCGAGCTATAAAAGGCGCTAATGCTTCTGCATACCTTCTCAGAAAAACGTTAGGTATACCATCTGGTCCAGGGGAGGATTTAGTTTTAAGGTTGAGTAGCACTGAAACGACGCCTGGTATTGACACAATATCAGGTGGAGAGTTGCACGGAGTGCTGGTATGAAGCGTCGTAGTATCGGAGTTAGAAAAAACACTGTGGAAGTATTCATTAAAATACTGCGCAATATGTTGCTTTTCGTTAACTATAGTCCCCTCGCGTACAATGTGGCTAATATCCTTGTTCTTTTTTCTTAGAAACGCCCAAAATTTTTGTGGTGCAGAGCGAATAAATTCTGGTAGCGTGTGCTGGAAGTACCAACGTTTAGCATGCCCCACCTTTTGCTTTAAGTTATTTTGGATTTCTTGAATAGCTTCGCGTGAAGCACCCCGCCGCCTTGAGCGCTTAAGTCTTCTTTTAAGGTGCAAGATATCTCTTGAAATCCAAGGAGTAACTTTAGATGCTCGTTTAGTTTTACTCGGGATGAAATTGGTGAGGCAGTGATTAATAATTTCTTTGAAACGATGCCAAAGCTCAGAAATATCATGGTTTTGAAAACTATCAAGGCATATTTCGAGATAATCTAAAACGCTTTCATCATTTGCTCTACAATAGTCTTTAATGGTGACTGTGTTCTTCATATTGACGTTGCACGAGTTGATCGAACACGTGAAATACACTAGTTGATGGTCCGAAATGCCAGGTTCAACGGAGACTGAAAATTTTTCGATGGATCGACTTATGAAAACAAGATCAAGAATCGTAGCTGACATGTCATGAATACGTGTCGGATGTTTAACAACCTGTTGCAAGTTATGATAAAGCATAATATCGCGTAAGTAGTTCACGAGCAAATTTGATTCGGTAAATAAGGACGCGTTTTCCCAGTCAATGCCTGGAAGCTTAAAATCACCTATAAGAAACACATCACCTATAAGAAATACAAACCTTTGTAATGACGTATGTCATAACCCTTTGTAACTTGAAGTACGTCATAAAATTTCGGGCGCGAGGTCACTTAAGGAGACACGTAAGGATCACATATATGTACACAGGCACATGTATGAAGTCAAAGGTTTCTTATGCATGGTCTCTTAAGACACAGCAAAGCACAGAACGTGACTATTTCAGAGGGCATAAACCACTCGACCGGTACGTCACACACTTCTTGAAAGCGTGACATTTACGTCACATTATGATGATAACATGTTTGTGCCTTCAAAAAAACCTTCTCTGGAGTGGCAGGCGACAACCGCTGTTGACCATCATTAGCATTGCCCAATTCTGGAGTTAAATCATTTAATAACAGTTGTCCCCTCCCCCACCCACTTTTCTTTTTAAAGGTTTATTCGATTTTACTGTGTGACACATGCAACGCACTCGCTAGTGTCGCCGACCACGACATTTTTTGTCATTTTTGTTCTTTCTTGGGGGAGGGGGGGGAGGATGACCGGCTTCTCAGCAGGGCTTCAGTCAAGTTCTTTGTCTCTCTGTCCTATACGAATACGAAGAAGTAGTGGCGACACACTACGCACCATCGACAAGGAAAGACAGGTTGGGTAGTGTGGAATTTCCCCGGCAAAGAATACTCCGTTATCGTTCGGCTGCAACATTGCGCAACAAGCGTTATCCGCTGACTCCGAAGAAATGATACGTTGTATACCACGGAGAGGCCTCCATTACAAATATATACGGTGTGCGAGGGCGTACCTCGTCTGCGAAGAAGATTGACACGGAATTTCCTTCCACAGAATGTCATGGCACCCGTAACAGCAACATGGGCTCAATTCGATGTGTTCGGTCAAAGTCGGCATAATAACGAATTTAGAAAACGGTGCTAAAAAACGGTTAATATTTCTGTGATCGCTTCTCTTAACGTGCTCACCTCTCTTGACGTAGCTGTCTATGCGTGTGCTATTGCTTTGTACAAAAGTAATAAACATTGAGCGCGTCGCCTATCTCATTTCCAGCATATAAAGGCAGGCCTGCGTCAGCGCTCTGTCGGTTCATAACGCTACCCCCCACAACGTTGACTTTGACTCACATGAGAAGCGACGCCAGTAGCAAGGTGCAGAGAATCAAGAGGGAGACCGTGACCAACATCGCCGAGTCCACGTGAAGTATACAAGTGCCGCGACCACCGCTCTTTTGTTGCCTCGGGTGGCGAGGGGCAAAGCCGGTTGAGAAAGGCACTTCCCCTGCTCTCCGATCTTCCTTCTCGCCAGTCTAGCTTCTCCACGCTAACACTGCGCAGGGGGCAGAATGTCGGGCTGTCACGCTGCAGCACGGAGGTATGGTGTAACGTGTGCTGTTCACCGAAAACGTGTACCTGTCCCACGTGACGGCGCGCCTAAAAGAGGATGTGCTTAATGGGACACTAAAGTGAATAGGTGAAGGGGATTATACCTGTAACTTATATTGCGAGAATTCAATTGTCGCTAATTTTGCAGTTTTATGTTCAATACTAAATGGGAAAATGAGCGCCAAGGATTAGTGTTGGAATCCGTCGTGTATCTGTCGCGTTTTAGGAGGGACCCTAAAAAAGATGTACAGGAACTCTCTGCGGCCTGACGCACGGCCGTGCAGGTGCTCAGGCGACAGCGAAAGCCAGTCGCTTAATGACCGTGTTGAAACGGAGTGAGTGAGTGAGTGAGTGAGTGAGTGAGTGAGTGAGTGAGTGAGTGAGTGAGTGAGTGAGTGAGTGAGTGAGTGAGTGAGTGAGTGAGTGAGTGAGTGAGTGAGTGAGTGAGTGAGTGAGTGAGTGAGTGACAGTGCTGACTAGCAGTGTAGACTAGCAGTGTAGAGTAGCAGGTCAGAGCAAGTGAGAGCTCAAGCCTACCTCTCAGCCTTTTTGCAAATAAATCCATCCATCTCTCTCTCTCTTCTTTCTTTTTTTCTCTATCTGAAGGGAAGATGCTGGCGCTGCTTTAATCGTTGTTTCTTCATTGATATCTACAATGTAATACACTAAATTTTTTGCAGGACAAGCAAACAAATTGAGAACTGTCAAATAATCCTCGCAACAAGAACAGGGCATAAGTACATCGTTCACCAAACAGTGACAGGTTGTCAGTAAAATATACAAAAGGAAAGTTGTGCATAAAAATTTAGGCAACAAATAAAAACAACACTGTAACGGAGGAGCGAGAGTCAGTGTGCGCATACCTACACAGTTGTGCGTTACATATATTCACGTCTTAGCGTCCTCTGCAGCTGCAGCTCCCCTTTTTTTTTTCTTCGGACTTACTGCAGCTATCGGTACGTCCGCAGCATGCTTACTTTATCCAAAAACAAAAATTCACAGTCATAGTAACATCTTCAAGTAATATGCGCAGTTTCTATTCCTTTGTGATAAGGCCTGAGACATCGTGCCGCTTGCCAGAACCAATGGCCTAATGCTGCCAAAATACCACTATGGTTACAAAGTATCATATGGTTACAACGGTGCATCATGTCACTAGAGATGAAATATTGTAGACAACCTGTAATATACTTTCTCTGGTAAGGATACCGAAAAGGTGTGCAGTAGAATTTTACGGACGAGTGCTTTTTCTTTTTCCATGCGTTTCGGATGGACGCCGATAAACTTGTTTGAGGCATTTCATCGCGCTAACACTTTTGGTACACAGTTGGGTGTGGACATTCGTAGAATCTCAAGGACGCACGAGCCCTTGCTAGCAGTCATTTCCCCGATTATCGGGTTATACGTCGCCGCCAAAAACCATTAACAACTTTGCTTTTGTTGCTGTCTGAAGGTAAACAAAGCGATTAGATACAGTCTTGCGAGTACGGCAATCAGTCTTCCTTGGCTACAAGCTGTCATGCAGATATACGCGATGCTTCAATGATAATGACTAAAGTAGCTCTCGTTCATTTTTTTGATGTTTTTCCCACTATATCAAGCGACACCAGGACCAGTCCGAGAACGTCATGTGAAAAGAACAAGGAAGTGAGAATCGTAATGACTGCCGTCAATAACATGCCCGGAGGGCAGGCGCGTGAGACACGCGTTTCGTTATCGTGCTAATGGCCGAACTCTCGGCGGCAGTTCGGCCTAGAAATTACGCTGTCGGAAAAATGAAACAGCAGCGATAGACGCGTACCGTAGCTCCTATGGCGTTGGGACAGGTGAACAACGTGCCAAGTGCCTCCATGCTGCTCGTCAAATTTACGGCGAAGCTGTCTACGTAACATGTGCCGCACCGCCACGGTGGTCTAGTGGCTATGACACTCGGCTGCCGATCCGAATGTCTTGGGACGGAATCCTGCATTTCGAAGGAGGCGAAATGTCGAGGCCCGCGTACAGTGCAATGTCAGTGCACGTTAAAGAACCCCAGATGGTCGAAACCTCCGAAGTCCTCCGCAACGGCGCCTCTCATAGCCATATCGTAGTTTTGGGACGTAAAACCTCGCTGAGAAGCCAGCCATTGTCGGCTTTAGTAGAGCAAGCGGCGTCCGTCAAAACGCTATTTTCTGAGCCGGCAGCTTACGTAAGTTTCGCTTTGGCCGAACAGGTGTAAACGCGCACGTTTCAAACCTATAGCGGCGGATTCACCTCATAAGTCCTTCAAAACGCGAGATATTTGTTGATCTCACTCAGCTAATCAAAATTTAATTGAAGTTTATTCTCAAAATCCATCGTCCACTATTTAATCGAGGTAAGTTCAAGTATAGCGACGGATTCACCTTGCGAATTCTTGATAAAAGATCTCTCGATCTGTCATTCGCGGAAAATAGCATTACGCGATTTCGCTAGCCGACCGCATAGATTCCACGGTACTCTAAGAACGCGTGATCTCGTTAGCCAACTGTATGTACTCGCGTGCTTTTCTGAACACACGTGACTTGGCGAGCCAATAGCAGATGTTGACCCGACTGCATCAACCGTGGTTTGAACGCGCAGATGTCAGTGCTGCACATGATTTGAGATGGGTAGACATCGTATAATTCGCACCACCTAGGAGCAAGTTGCCTGCGAGAGATATTGGCACGAAGTCGACTGTGTAGCGAAATGGCGGAACAGTAGACTAAAAATAAGCTGGTGGCGAAATTTGACTTGCAGGTGTAACACTCGGTGCAACAGTGAGTGTTAAATGTAAACACAATTCTTAGGGCCACAGAAACATAGTACTTGGTAAGGGTTCCTAATGAAACAAGATAAGGCTTTTAATCACGGACACTGGAGAAGTATACGTTCCTGTTGTCTACTTCCCTACTTTTGTGTCCGTGCACGCCTCACTTCATTTCATTATAAGCATAATTCATTCAGAAACGAGACAGCTATACCCTATTGTTTTCCGGTGTTCAAATGCTTTGTTGCTGCTTATTAGATGCGAAGCAGCTCTTTGACTAGCCTGTGTAACGCTGTCCCTCCGTCCGTACGAACGCGCCGCAACGCGCTCCCCTCGCCGCAGGTGTTGGAGCGGTGCCAAGTACGTCACGCCACAGCTGGGCGTTGACGTCACGCTCCCCTCGCAGTGCGCGCTGACGTCACTCTCTCCCTCGCCTGCCGCGCGCTCGCCGCAGCGCCCGCAGCTGCCGCCTCGTCCGTTCGCCCGCAACGCCTGCCGCTACCGCCGCTCGCTCCGCTACCGCGACCGACAAAAAATTAACACCATCTTCCCAAAGGGAACCCTGATGGGATGCGAAGCACCCGCGTTAGCGCCGTTCAACCCGTGACGCCACCCGTGCGCAACGCTGCTGCTTCGCATCCCATCAGTGTTCCCTTTGGGAAGATGGTGTTAATTTTTTATCTTAGGGATAAAAAAATCAGCACCCTCGGCACCTTAATCCATTTTGTCTATAGTTTTGCTGTGGGGGTGAGCTCTTGAAAAAAAATGAACGTGTTCTTTTCTTTGTTCTCAGTATTTTACTAAACCTGCTTCATAAAAAATTGCAGTTAACGCCTGCTATTCCCTTAACCGCAGTTGGTTACCCGATCTATTTCAGGCGTCAATAATGAACTTATTGAAGCTGCACAAAGTGCAGCAAGTGTTTGCGTTTGTCATTCTGTTTATGGAGCAAAAATACTCCTGAGTGCTCGGGCCACTGAAAGACAATTCCAGTGGCACGTCTGCTGAGCCGCCTAGCTTGAGCGCGCTCCTTAGCACATACACAATCAACTACAGCCGCGCCTTAGCTCTTTCAATTTGCAACTTCGTTAATCTCGGGCAAACAGTGCACTAATTTGATAATAGATCTTTCCTGAAGCACAGCCAAAGAAAACAGGGCTAATATTAGAACTTGACGTTATCACTACTGCTAACTTACAAAGGTATGTGTACCTTCGCTGCGTTGCCTAACGATAATACACACTGAATGCGGTGCCCAAATTTGTTTCCGGCGCGCATGACCTCCATCCAACCTCGTCAACAGTAACCACACCAACCAGTTGCGCACTCGACTCGCCTGAATATCGTTGCCAGTAGCGCAGCCGACGACACCAACAGCACACCCACGATGAGCATATATTCAAGTTGTTGTCAGCGGTAACCTTAGCTCCGGCGACAGCGCCTTGTTTTTGCACACGGCGGCGAGAGATATACGTCTGCTGAAAAGCACCTTTCTCGCGTTCGTGTAATGCACCGTTCTCTTTCTTAACTGACACGTCGGCACGTGCATAAGTGACGAGCTTGCACGGCCGTGATGACTGACTGCGGCATCGTAACGTCACTGCTACGTTGGTTGGGAAAGCCGCTCCAAGAAAATGCAGAAAGAGAGAGGCGTATTAACAGCGACAGTCGTTGATCGTCGTGTCAGTGCCAGTTGTGTGTGCAACGTGTCTCTTTGCTCGTGTTCCTTCGCTGCTTTTTCCAAAAAACCGATCATGAACCCCCTCTGCCAAACCGAAGGTCTGCTTGAGCTGTACCTGTAGCTTGTGCAATTTACCGCAGGAAATAACAGATTAAGGGAGCTTGTACATGTTGGAGCGTACATGCTCGCATGTACATGTTGAGCAGATACAGCTCCATCTGTCAGGAACTTACCTTGAACGGTCATATTATTTTTTTAGTTTTCTTTTATTTTTTACTTGAGGCGCCGAAGTGCCTGTTTCGTCCTGAGCCAGTTTTAAGCTCGCACTAGACGTACTGGCAAATGTGCCGACAGATGTATTGGCATGTGTGTTGGCAGACGTGCAATGCGTAGCCCTTCGCGCGTTCTCACACGTAGCCAAACGCAGAGAGAAATTTTGGCTTACGATGGGTTCTTTACATTCACTATTAAGTTGCATTTCGTTGTCTGTAAAAGCACCAACAGTGTTAAACAAATTGGCAACCGGGACGTCCAGCTCTGATTTATATACAGCTGCTATACCGATTATACCAAGACCACTGGCGGTTAGTTAAGATCGCACTAGTTAGTTACATCCCCGTTAAGTTGTTTGCTTTTTTTTGTTTGCTTGTGTTGAAGCTTAAGTAAATCGAGGACACCACAAAGAGATTCACTGTTAAGCTGCTAACTCATGTGATCGCAAGCTAGCATCAACGATCTTGGTTTAGTCTGCGAATAGGGCGTTTCGAGTCCCAGCAAGCATACTCTCCGCACCAGAGGACATGCTTGACAGAGACAAATAGAAAAATATTTATGAAAAATAAAGTTTTAAAAGGACCATTTCAGTGGCAAATCTCGTGAGGAGCGTAGATTGAGTCCGCTTGTCAACACGCACAGCAATAAGTTGTCGTAGATTCTATTGTTGTTGCTGGCAGAGGTTCCTCTGGGAAAGGTTCTTTTGTTTGACATAGCGAGAGAGACCAAAGCCTGGTATAACAAGAAATGGATGAGGCAAAACCGGAGATAAAAGGTCAAAACACACCCCATGCCAGGAGAGAGAAAAGCTCATTTTATCTGCCGGGTCGGCCTTTGTCTCGGTTTACTTGCGGCAGTGGCTTTGGCCGCTTTCCTGTCCGACCTAGATAAGACAAGACTTGCCTGCTTAAAGTCAATACGCGGTGTTCCCACAAATCGATCGTGATGGCCCGTAAATGTCAAGCGTGACGCATATATACGTATCATTGTGCGTCACAAATGACCTGCTTCACGTTCGTTCCATTTGATGCGATTAAGCAACATCAGGAATTCCTAGTCTGCCAGACACATCGCTAACCTCTCTGCACTTATAGGGCAGACGGCCACCAATCTAGGAGGAATGTGGAGTGTTCTGGGATACATTACGGCTGCGTTACATCCGGACGTTGGCCATTCGATTGCGGAATGCATGACAATCGGCAAGTGCGACGCAGAGTCACAAGTACAGCATTGTGTGCTCGCGTGTGTGGTAACGTGGCTTTGTAGTAAAGCTGCTGAAAAATAAATTTCGCTCCATCCTCTCCTCCTACTGATCCGGCGCTCAATCTCTTCTCTGATGAAACTGTGGCTCCGACTCCGCAGTGATTTCCGAAAGAAGCGGCTGTTGCTACACGTCGCACATTTTAGCTCGTGTATTCTCTATGCACCTTCACATTATATGACCGGCGCAATGGAACGATGTCTGAAATGTCGTCCTGCTTGGGTACGGTTCCCATATTCACCCCAAGACAGTATGTGACACCATGCGCAAGCTCGTTGCTTGCCTGATGAACCGCTCATTGTGGCGAGTAGGGCATGTTGGCGCATGGTTACCGTAATGCAGCGCAAACGGCACATACGGAGGGACCGAGACGGCGCTTGTCTCTGTCGCCTAGCTCTGTCCGCGTGTGTCTTTTGCGCTACATTCATTCCGCTGATCTACCGCCTGGTGCCTTGGCGCTGCAATCCATTGTCGGCAAGCGGACGCGGTTCACAGCTGGCCTTCAGTATAGTATCACTATACTGCGAAAGCTGCGAACGCCATATCTCCACCAGCAGCCTATACATTTGTCTTACAGGTGTCATTGACAGCAGTACAGTCAATGACACCTGCACAGTACAGCACCTCTCAAGGACACGTTCTCACTTCTACCAGCCAAGCGGTAAAACCAAGTTTCCGAGCACTTCATTTGCAGAACTCATTTAAAACTTACGTCCAGCCTGACGGCTCCAAGCCGGGAGGGAAGAGAGGAGAAAAGGAAACCGAAAAGCAGGGAGTTAACGAGAGAGGCTTCCGGTTGGCTGTTCTGGAGGAAAGGAAAAGCGAAATAGAAAGATGAAAGGAGAAAAAAAAAGAAAGGGGTGGGGGGTGACCGTATAAGGACGGCCGGCACAAAATTCTTCCTTTTACCTATAAGGATAAGGTGATGTAGGCCCTATTTAACCTTAAGCTCGCCCCAGTAGAGATGTTATGCGAAGCCCGCATGCTGTTGGCGCTTCATAAGCGAGAGAATTCTGTGCTCGACGCACTAAACTCAACTGCTAGTGCTCCTCCATTACACGTGAACCCCATGGCGGTTTCTCACATTGTTTCATAGTTATAGTGTTCATAGTTATATTATTTATAGTTATAGTAGGTTGTGAGATAAACAAAATGCAGCTTGAATTCAACCTCCTTTGATAGAATCAAAATTAGCCTGAAATGATCCTAAATATTAAGCTAAAATGTTGTTTCTCACCAGTGACGGTATAAACGGTTTTATAGAGAATACTGAACCAGTGATTTTCTTCAAGAAAACCATTTATCGCAGCTAGATTTGTTTCTTCAAGCACTTCACTCCCTTTCTTTTTCCAGCGCTCTCCGAGTGAATTATATAATCCTTTATCAACGTGAACGCTTGTGTTCATTACCTTTTGTTCAGTTCACAAGCACAACGGCAATGTAAAAATTACACTTAATTCTGAGGAATGCAAATGTTATTAGTGTTCATGTTCCATCCAATAACGGAGCCTACTTCGTTTTTGCTTATGTATTTATCGACTCCTTTAGGTGATTTGACAATGGCAGAGTAAAATAAGAACATACAAATTAAGGACACAATGCTTAATCATAGCTGTTTATTGCATACACATAGAACGAAACAAGCGTAATCACCGCTGCGAACGGTTTTCAGTAGAAAATACGTATTTCATGCTTCGATTAAACAGCCGCACCTTACAAAAGTGCCAGTGCAATTCGTTTTCTGAAACTGGTGCGCTAAACCTTGTTTCAATATGCTTTGTTTGTACAGACGTTCGCAAGTGCCTATCCTTTTGTTTAGTCGTCCTATAGTACATGTCAAAAGTGCCATTGACTACGACATACTCGGGGTTCCTTTCAGAATCGTACTTAATTTGCTGCGCTGTAGGCTGGAAGGGCCAAAGGCTAAACTCCGCGAAAAAAGAAAAATCGATAGGTTCCAAGCGGCCGTTACATGGCAGGGACTGTACAAAGTGCACATGTTGAGATGTGGTCGTCCTTCGACATATGTGAAATAAAAATGGGCAAATTAGAATAATTTTTTTCATAGCACAAGTACGTACAAAATGTAAAAGTAGCGAAACAATATCATACGGGAAAAGAAGTATTATTGACGCCTCCTGCTTCTTCAATATTTTCTGATATAATGGAAAGAAATCTGGGGCAGTTCTTTTTATTTTTTCACTCATACTGTTTGTGTCGTCATGCGTGTAAAGGGGTTGCTTTCACAAATGCAACGGATGCTTTACGATTCTGTCAGACAATGTTTAGTACACTTTTAACCGCTGGCAAGATGCACGAACTGTAACATAAGTGTATCTTAATGTTAATGCACAATTATGATGTTCGGAAACACAGGCGTATAATGAAGTTCGATGGTGCACTGTCTGTCCCAGAGTATACAAAACATATGCTATGAGTAAACAACAGAGCCACTTATAATTAACTGATCAGACGCTTTACATGTATTTCCTAAAGTTCCACGTTTCCAATATAGTGCGTCATCATTTCGTTCATACTGCCTACTTTCTTATGCTTATTTTGTTGTAGCCCTTATTCATCTACAACTGCCTTACCCTGTTCCCCACTTAACGCCCTGACTGCTTTGCTAAGTAGCCCCCAATGCTACAAATTAAGTAAGCAGCCACCGGCATCTTCGCAGCTTCATACGGTTTTGGTAGATATGATCTCAACAGGCAGCATATTAGCAGGGAACGTCGTACGCGATAAACACGTGACAAAAAATGGAACAGTGAGGCAATGAAAAAGCTTCCAGCTCAAAGAGCAAATATTCATAATGCAAATCTCAAAACACATAAGCAGAATAACGCAACTACAATGATTGCCGACGTACCAGCGGCAATCGGGGACAGCACTTCGAGAAAATCGTGACGGAACACAATGCTAAGGCTCTATGTCAATACTTGTCTTTAAATTGCACAGTGCTAATTAACTTAGAACCAGGAGGAAGAGTTCGCCTGAGTGAATCACGATATGTGACGTGGTGAACGTGTGACTGGAATGTTAATTTGCTATTTTTTATGACATATTGTGTCTGAATCACGTGCTTTTTTTTTTTACTATGCTTTCCTTACAAGTACAGCCAAATGTGCAGATGCGTGAGTCCGTTATTCGATATCATTGCACGTGCAGTGCTTGTGCCAAAATTCGACATGTTAGACACCTCAGCATCGTCGGCGCTATCGCCTTCTTTCGTCCCTAGCGTTTCCACCAAATGTTACGTAGAACGCCTGGAGCTCGTCAGGAAACCTCAGCGACGTGAATGGCACATTATCAGCCATGTTCTTGCACTTAGCCAATTTTTTTGTTGAGGCGGTGAAAGACTACAAAGGGTCCTCTTGCTGGTGTTGACACCATGGCTCGCGAGCTCAGGTCCAGTTTTCCCTGGAGGAGACAAGAATGGTGCATACGACATTTAGTTGCATTTTCGGCACAAAAAAGGTCCGATAAATATATGCGTAATGCACCCCCGCGTTCTGATTAGCTGCTTGCGTTTCTTTATTTTTACATATTCCTTAGGGAAGCTTGATTTTGGCTCCAACGTGTATGTATGTATGTATGTATGTATGTATGTATGTATGTATGTATGTATGTATGTATGTATGTATGTATGTATGTATGTATGTATGTATGTATGTATGTATGTATCCGTATACGTACGCAAGGCCTTCGTTCGTCTCTGCAATAAAGAACAAAGGGCAATGTACCGTAGCTGTCGGGCCAAAAACGCAATGTTGTCCCTTCTTTAAAAAAAAAATGGGGTAAATACGTGTTCAGTAGGCGTCAAAGTAGCATTCCCTCCAGTTCGGTCTATATAACTTGAAGTTGCCCTTCTTTTAGTACATGTAGTTTGTACCTGTACTGCCGCCTATTCGAACGTTAAAACATTCGTCGTTTAAAAAAACATTCTCAAGGCACTTTCGTGTGTAAGAAGCCGCCTACATTGAATGATCACGCCAATCTCCATCATTGTAAGACGATGCTCCAAATCATTCAATCTTTAGGCCTGGCGAAGCAGCTCGGATAGCTGTATGTGGAAAATCGTTGAGCTGTCTGCTCCTTCATGTTTAGTTAGCTGTTGTAGTAGGACTGACCACCGATCTGCAAACTGCTATTCAAATTTGATTGATTGATTGATTGATTGATTGATTGATTGATTGATTGATTGATTGATTGATTGATTGATTGATTGATTGATTGATTGATTGCTTTAACGTGCCCTACGCCAACGCACAGTTTCGCCAGGCGCCGAGTATACGGCCCTGAACTCGCAGTAGCGACGAGCGCTCTCTAAATGTTTGGTCCAACCGCAGCTTCTCACCATCTGAGACGGGCCGAGCTCGAAGCGGTACTTTTGCAACACCTTGGCAATCGTGTATTTTGTCTGCAACGTGGCGATCCTCAGGCCGACGCAGTTGCGTGGTCCAATTCCGAAAGGACAAAATGCCATCTTCTTCAGTTTCGCTTCGTTTTCCGGGGCGAATCTGTAAGTGGGGCAAGAGGGAAGCCGGGAAACATTTTTATTGCGATTGCGATAGCAATAAACTATAGGCGCTACACGACTGCCAAAAAGGTATCAGACTGACAGGCAAATGATTGCCTTTGGCGTCTACAGTGACCGCGCGAAATGGACGGTTTTCGCCAGCGCTGGCGGCGTCCCGTTTCTGAAGACGAGCTCCTATCATTTACGGACATTTGAGCCGCGATGGTTACCGCAGATGTACGTTTTACGGCTGTATGAGCACGGCCTAGGTAGAAGCAATGCATTTAAGCACAGTCTATCCTTCACGCGTCAGCACATTCTCTGCTAATGTTCTTCTTCATACTCCTCATTCTCTCATCTTTCTATTTCTCTTCTTCTTTTTCCCAGCTTAGCCAACTGGACGTATTTCTGTTTAAACTCTCCGACTTCTGCTTTTCTGTCCCTCTCCCTCTTCCCCTGCGCACATTTACGAGGTTTTATGAAGTTTCGCACACTGAAAATAGCACTGGTCTTTGTTTGCAACATGCATCAGTACTTTCCATCTTGTGTTGTTTACAATTGTCGACAGACTTAATTCCTCTGTTAATCGTCCTCGTATACATAAAGCATCGTCACTTTGGGCTCTATACTCTTACCTGTCCGGGTCGAAATCCAGTGGATTGGACCAAAACCGTGGGTCTCTGTGGATATAGAACTGAGGAACCATGAAGCAAGTTCCAGCCTTGAACTTTAACCCCTTGTATTCGAAGTCTGCTTTGGCCTGCCTCGTAACAAACCTGAATGTTGCACGCAAAATAAAAGGGAAAAAAAAAGTGACTTCATGCTTGGCTGAAACAGAACATTCCAGCAAAATTTTCCTGGTGCTTTCATCTTCTAACCATTTTTCCTTTATTTTCTGTAGAATACACAACATTCGTTCGGTGTTACTCTGTACTCCGTTCATACATAGCAGTCAACGCTGTGGAGGCTAGCGAGGCTTCTTGCAGTAAATATGTGCTCGCACCAGGAAAATGCATGCCTGTTTCGCATACATAATGCGACTTCTTCAAGTTTTATGCTGAGCAAATTAGACGATCTCGTGCCTTAGAGATGATCAGCTCTGTCATACGGCTGCGAATATGTTATTTTGTATCTCTTTCCGTCCAATTGTCTTCCTATATTTATTGTTAACTTGAAGTCGTTCGCGTACCCCGCCGCGGTGGTCTAGTGGCTATGGTACCCGGCTGCTGATCCGATCGTAGCGTGATCGAAACCCGGCCGCGGCGGCTGCATTTCGAAGGAGGCGAAATGTTGAGGCCCGGTGCACGTGCGATGTCACGGCGCGTTAAAGAACCCCAGGTGGTCGAAATTTCTGGAGCCCTACACTACGGCGGCTGTCATAATCATTTCTTGGTTTTGGGACGTAAAACTCTAGAAATCAATCAATCAAACCGATCGTGACGCTTAACACACATGCCCTTGCTGTGCTCGCACGAAGCTTAGCAACGACTTCAGGCATCCATTCCATCAGACACGAGGATTATAGCATTTTGCTGACCGAACTTCTTGTGCAAGTCTCCGCAGCATTGATTGCTATGTACGAAACGAAGTATATCGAGCTTGCGAACGAGAGCTTTTGAAGATGCCTGCGAGACGTCTGCGTCCTTCAAGGCAGTTAAATATATGGGACGACTGGTCAAAGTAACGTTTCGTATATCAGCGGCCCGTGCATTTGAAGTGATGAAAACTTTGTATTTATGGTCCATCTTACCGATGAAAAGTGACTTGCCAGCTTCAGTCGTCCTGGAACGCGTTATTTATCTTTCCCCATCAGTTACTACATCTAATGCAGCTCTATGTACTTTCTCGTACGCGTTGTCATGCCACAGACCTCTTCGCATAAAAGGTAGCATTTGAGAAAAAAAAATATTATACCGTCCTATATAACTGTAATCACTAAGTGAAAAACTGTGAAATCTGCAATTGCCGTCTTACTTCGTCTGCGAATGATGCCTGCCGTTATCGCTGGCATTATTTGCTGCGTTGTTTCAATACTCACGTGAGACCCGGAGGGTAAAGTCGCAGTGTTTCGTTCATGACTTGTTCCAGGTAATTAAGTTTCTTCATTACTGTTTGGTAATCCAGTTCACCCTGGTGGCACGACCCAGAGAATAAGGAGAAGAATATATTGTAGGGGCTGATTAGGGACACGGCCCATGTCATATCAATTCATAACGGAACTAATTCAACGTTTATTAATGAGAGCTATGTTACTCATCAAAGACGAAAAATAGTATGCTGAAGAAACAATGCATACACTGCAGATTTTATAGCATACACCTGAATGCCTGCTAAATGCTGATTTTTTGGAACATGGCGCTGAAATCAAAAGCAAGTCTACTTCTAAGCTTCCAATATGTGTCTATTTTACTGTCGCATTCCTCTAGCGGCCCGCGAGCTCACAGTTTTACAGACTATGATAATCATTCAGTTCCCGTCATTGCCTCGTAGCTGTGTTGATTATATCATAGGAAATATGCATACGAGGCTCCTAAACTTTGGGATGGGACCCTTGATGATGCTAACATGTCGGTAATACAAGGAGTAGAACTCGTGTGAACAATAAAGCATGTATATTTATATGAAGTAGGAAATAAGAGCAAGCATAACGGAGATAAAGAGACATAACAAATGGTGTAGCTGCAAAATCTGAGAAATTAAGAATGAAATGATAATCATTTGGGTAGTATGCGAGGATGGCGTAGTAATAGGATAGCATGCATTAGTAGCGGGCCCTCAGATAGCATGCGAGGGTTTATTGGTCAGCAGCCAACTCGTATTAAGACCACGTACTACATTGCGCCTTCTGGCAAAAAGAGAATTCCACACTCACCGCAATGGCTACGAGTGGCGCTGACCAACACTCCCAGGTTTAAACGTACAGAAATGCGCAATAATGTGGACAAGGACATGAGCTCACTTGGTGGAGCATCGAATGCGTTGTCCGAAGGTCCTAGGTTTAGACCCTGCCGACGGCAGGTGTGTCTTTTCGTCCACATCAATTTATTTCCATTTATGTTGTAATTACTGCACTACAACTAGGAGCTACAATTATTTCCCTTATGTCTTCCTTGATCCCACTGTCTCTCGGACGCACTTGGTTCTGTGTAACAGGGAAGAAAGGCCTTGATCCCATGCCCTTCCGCTAAGTGCAGCATGCAGGAACGCAGGTCTAGCATGACTAAAGCAGCAAATTTCGTTACGATTATATCAGCAACCTTTAATTGAAAAGAAAGAAAGAAAAACTCGGCGGTCTAGTGTTGCTTAGCCAGCAAAAGATAGCTGCAATAAAACTTCCTTAAAAAGCAAAGGACGGCTTCACATCAGACGCCGTCCTTTCACTTACCCCTTGTGCGATGACTGCTTCAATTTCTTGGCGTGCCTTCTCTTGCACATCCGGGTACTTTGCCAGAGTGAATGTTAAGTAGCTCAGAGAAGTGACGATCGTTTCGTACCTGCGTTGGAGTGCAAATAGTTTAAGCGCTTATTTCAGAATTATCAGAGCTTTCTCAATAACTGAAAAACGCATTACCAAATTTCTTTATCAACTGTACGTTAATGCTTATGTTGCGGATTTCAAGCTTCCTTGCGCGGAATTGCTAGCCATTTTTTTACTATTTAACGAAGATCTTATAATATACCAAACAACGCTTGTTGTAGTTCATCCCCCTTCATCGCATTCGCTCACCCAGATCATACTTGGGATCGCCCCGCCGCGAATAATTTCTCTACCGTTGCAACATTCGGACGTTGGTCAATTGTTTACGCCGTTCCTATGTACAGCGTCGCGCTGCCAAGCGCACTGCTCTCGAATATCTGCTCTTAGAGAGCATGTACCTTAACACACGTGCTAGGAAGTACGTGTGACCTTGAGTGAGGTGCAACATTTTCAGCAGTTTGTTATTTTCCCCAATTTATTGTTGTTAACAGTGGCTTTATCCTTATATGAACTGAATGTGTCGGTGATGTCTACGGAGATTCGACCACCAAAGTTAACTTATTCAAGCGCCTAGCAGACCGTGGTTTTCTCCCGTGCTTCTGTAACATCATTTCGATGGCGCGGTAGTCATTAGACGTACGATTCGCTGTTGGGCAATAGTTGCACGACCTGCATGCTAGAATGGCGCACGCAGACGTGTTATACGTTGACGTTTTGCTTCTTGTTTTTTTTTCTGACATTAGCGAACATGTATTTATAGTAACTAATTTCACACGCTTAATAACTAGTTCATTTCGTTCAAAAAGAAAACATTTATTATCGGTTTTTGATTGCGAGTTAACGACAACAGGGGCAGAGCTTGTCTAATCGATAGGCGCGGTATTGCGCATTCCTTCGCTGGCAATGTATGTTCTTGCCACGCTCTCGTGCTAGCCGTATTCAGTTAGAATTGCGACACGAATGTGCCTTCCCAGGAGTCTTTCGTAATGCACGTTTCTGATCGCAGAGATTCCGCAAGCCTCAGCCACCTTCGGTTATACAGCACGCAGAAATCTCGGCCTGCTTGTATGTGGGTACATGCCCCCCCCTTGCTGCTTTTTTACCCTGCTGAATCTCAAGGTCAGCAGCGACCAAACGCTCGAACCATTTCAGTGCCAGCTGTTACGTGTGCCACGTTTTCGCTGCAGTGTGTTAAAACACGTAGGTTTTCTGGGTTTTTGCGCTTCTAGAGATTAGGATAATTCTGCATGCGCTCAACCTGCCACGTCGCATTTCCCCAAGCTGTGTGAAACGCACTGCGCAGCGTGCAAGAACCCCCTAAAGCCCTAGGGACAGCTTTCAAGCACGAACTCTTGATGAACACCGAAACTGAGTACACGTACGCTAGTAAATCCGCCGAGACCCGCTATGATCAACCCGAGCTAATATATTCGAGAGGGAACAAAGCTGGATCGACATTTACGATATTGTTAAACGGCGCACTTGAAGGCCGTAGGTTCGGTCCCTACAGAAGGCAGGTGTGTGTTTTTTTTTTTTTCGTCCCCTTCAATTCTTTTTTACTTATTCCGCAATTACTCCATTGCAGTTTTCCCTATGCTTTCCTTAGCTTACTTCTCCGTTGTCCTCATTAAGTTGATTGTATTTATAATAAATGAAAAACGAGCTCTTGGCCCATTCTCCATTCTTTTCTTTCGTTATATATATATATATATATATATATATATATATATATATATATATATATATATATATATATATATATATATATATATATATATATATATATATATATATATATATATGTGTGTGTGTGTGTGTGCAAAATTACTACAAATTGTTTTTGGAGCGACTGCAATTGACTTAACGTCGAGATGGCCGGTGAAACAGTGGAGCTGGTGGCATCAGTTCTCTCTTTACTTTGCCTAATTTTCCTTATCTCTCTCTCCCTCTCAACACAACTTGCTTATAGCAAGTTGTGTTGCTATCGTCGGTAAAACGCAATGAGATGCGTCCAATAAATGTGTTTTCGATGCATTTATTGGAAGACGACCCTGACACTTCGTGCATCGCAATGTAAGAACACGTGATGAGCAACGCAAATTCAAGAACGTGTCACTGGAATCAGGAATGTGTGGCCTCAAGTGCCGCAGTCGTCAATGCTAGCACTTTCCCTTGAACTTTTGCATGACCGATTTACTGAGCACACTGCGTCAGTTTCTCTTCCTCGAAAGTGCTTGCAACTTGACGGTAGAATTTCAATAACAAACTTAGCATTTCCTTTTACGTACCCAGCAATGAACAGCGTGGCAGCACTGGTTATCACTTCTTCAGTTGTTAAAGCTCTTGTTTTCGGGACTCCTGGACATACAAAATAAAGAAAGGGAACACAAAGTGAGAGAAAACACAGACACATCCATAATGAATATTAAACTCATGTTGGTATATACTCGCGCCTTGAATACAGGGTATAGAAAATGACTGCATCGAGTTAAAACATGCTATCCCATTTCGATATACCGATTTATACAGTAATGAGTCTCCGAACAAACAAGTAGTTCAGCTCGTGTGACGCCTTTGCGAAACCTCATGCATTACCGGCATTGTGGCAGGGCTAAAGCCTGCCGCACAGTAGGTAACGCATGAATTCAAGCTTATGAAAGGGAAAGAAGGTTGCCTAAGTCAAGCTTGGTCAACATACATTTTGGACGAACTCTTTTGCAAGACTTGATGAGCCTCAGTGAGAAAGTGTCCCTATTAGCAATTAGGTCGATGTTCTCGACTACGTTCTCACTGAACACATGTGTTTTTTTTTTTTTTCAAAAGGACAGATAGCTGAGCGAGTTGGTAAGGGTTGATAAGGTGTTCTTTTCACTATGTTCCTTTTTAATGCGTTACCGAACGTCTAGCAGGACTTCGCTGCTTGTAAGACCAAGTGTGAAGCATGCCCTCAAAGCCCTGCTTGGGGATTGTAGGTAGGCGCCACGCGTGAGCCTCAAGGTCACTGCTTCATCCAGGCATGCGCTACACATGTTCGAGTATATGCATGTAGTTCTTGCTTCCTTAATGCGGCTCACTGTGTTTTTCCAGGTCACCACACATCAGTTATATAATGTGTTAGCCTATATTAAGGCGAACACATTCGAACACAGGCGAACACAAAAATATTTCATATTAGAAATATTTTTAGAAGTCGCTCACATACACGTTCTTGGGCAAGCTACGCTTAGTGTGGTGGTCACTGCGGAAACCGGCCGCATTATTGCAGAGAACAAGTGTAAATGTTGAAGTAAAGAAAGAAGAAAGTCTGCTAAGTGACAGAGCTCGTGCCGTATGCTGTTACTTTGTTTGCTTTTATGCGCACGTGCGCTAAGTTTTTTCGTTCTTTTGTTTTTTCGGAGAATGCAGAGTAAAAATTGCCCAATTATCAATCTTGATATTGTGCTTAACTTCGAATACCGGATGTAGAGATGATGTGCGAACCAGAGCTCGTAGCGAAACTTCCTGTGAATGCGTGGAAATGTTGCTCTGTATAACGTACACTAACTGCGCGGCACTGACACACTGCTGTTCATGTAATTTATGATCACACTATCCACAGGGTAGGGCATGCCTTAACAACAGACGTATTCCACGTTTTCAGTGGTAGCACGTATACATTACTGATGCTGAATTTGTTTCATGAATGGTCATTTTTCACTTCAGCCCGAGTGGCGATAACGTTTCAAGTCAATATAAACTTGTTCTTCGACTGCGGTGGCTGCATGGCTGCGGGATCCGATTTATCTCTTCGCGAAATGAGCCACTACAATTAAAAGAAAAACAGGCTTGTCGCATTTATACACGCCCTTGAGTTGCGTTTTCAGGTTTCGCGCTGAATACATAAAATGTTGATGTCGCAAAACTCACCGTTCTCTCCTTTCCCTGAGCCAGCACCGGTTTGGCTTTCGACGTATTCCGCATCGATCAAGTTTTGCAATATATCTGGCTTTCGGAGCTACAACAGTTAAAGAGAAGAGACAATATGTCTCAATATCATCTTGCGCAAGCAAGAGAATTGACGCAAGCGTCCTCTCGATTGCGAGAACAAACAAAAAAATGCACTTCCATACAACGCCAAATGTCTGAGCGTAGAGCTGGACGGAGTTCAGCTCTAATGAAGCGCCACCAAGGCAACTTGCAGGACACGTAGAAACCCTAATCTTGCTTAAGAACTCACGCACTTTACCGATCTTTTTTTTTCTTACTTTCCTGAAAATATATGTGACAGCATCTACTCTGTCACCGAAATGTTGAGTCATCGAAGTTGTCGGATGGATTATAGAAGAACAAAGGGTATCGTGTTGCAAGATGCCGTTAAAATGTATATTTTAAAGCTTACAAAGATTCATCTTTTGAGCCAGTAACGTTGAGACGCACATCGTAGCATGCCACTTGATACCCTGGGAGTTGCACCGAACTGCTACACTGGCGCAGCGCAGCAATCACAGTATGAGATTGAAATTGAGCCACAGTGGAAGATTTTAGCGCATGTTTCATCAGGTAACAAGCTATGCAAGAGACTACAAGGCCACTTTCCTTTTTCTTTTTCACTCTTCTTCTCGCCACTGTATACAATACATTTAAAACCGTGATAGTTTGGGTGAGTTAGTATGTCATGACTTGGTTGATTTGTGGGGTTTTATGTCCCAAAACCAGCTATGATTATGAGAGACGCCGTAGTGGAGGGCTCTGGAAATCTTAACCACCTGGGGTTCTTTGACGAGCACTGACGTCGCACAGTACACGTGCCTCAACATTTCGCCTTCATCGAAATGCAGTCGCCGCGGCCGGGATTCGATCCCACGACCTTCGTATCTGCAGCCGAGTGCCATAACCACTAGATCACCGTGGCGGGGCAGTATGTTATGACTTACGAGCGTGTGCCGCTGCTCAAAGCGATCGAGGAAAGAAGGAAGGGGTAATCAGGAGGACAGAACACTCTGTTGTCCTGCACACTCCTTTCTTCTCTTTTCGCTCGTTCTGAGCAACGCCACACGCTCACATGTCGCTACAATACGCGCTTTTCTTGCCTTTTTATTTATTTTCCTTTTTTACCATCTGCGGTAACTACTTGCGCTCTCCAGTCTCCCAAGAACAAAAGCTGTTTTGCTTCTCACTAAGTCCTTTGGCAGCACACGTCTCTTGGAGATCTCGTGTTACCACTATCAGCTCAGCTATGCAAATCCTTGCCTGGAAGACACAATAGGCGTCTCTATAGAGTTCTGACGGCTTCCTGCTCTTATAGGACTCAAGCCTATGTCACTACAGTAGCTCAAAAAAGAGACAAACCAAGGCTCAAAAGGAGATAAACCAAGCAGCTGCAGTACTCTTCGCAGTCTTACTCTCGTCTCCAAAACAACTTGTTTGATATAAGCTGTTGTACGTGGGTAGTTAAGCTACCATAACTGTGCATCATGCGTTCGGGAGGCTGGTGTCCGCTTCTCAGTTGAAATAAAACATTGTTCATTTTCAGGGAACGTTAACTCTTTTAGGAGCATCTTTCCTATGGCAAGACACGCGAAGAACGGCTTAATCACTCTTATCGATCATTAAATGTAAGTCTGGCACTCTGGAGCGCGAATTCGTTGCTTACCGATGGATCCTTCTTTCTCATTTCAACTACCTTCGAAGTGTGGGCCGTTACCGTGTCAAAGACGAAGTCGCCAATTGTGAGGGAAAGCCAGCACACTAGTTTGAGGAGTGGTCCCAGGCTTGTGGTGCTTTCTAGGTGCAAAGGAAATGTTCAGAAAAATCGTCTCTATTTCATGAAGCCAGTGACAGATATCAACTGAGTGCACAAAAACAATATTTTTTTCCCTTTGTGCTCAGGTATTTTATCGGTATTTTATATTAAAAGGGTTCAAGTTCAAGTTCAGTTTATTTAAATCATAGTGATGTGATCAGGCACAAGTTAAAGGGAACACATTTCGCACGAAATTATCTTGTTAGGAGGTCCCGCTGACAGTTTTTACTTCAGAACCTTCTAAAGTGCAATTTATGCATTTATTTTATTTACACTTCACCTACATCGCCATACGGCATTGCGAAGGGGAGGTACACATGGGCAACAACATACCGCAGTTAGCAATCGATATGACAGTTACGACAAATGCAACGATACACAAGATACTTTAAAAAAAAAGGTCATTTTCTATTTTCTGTTGTCAAATAAATAAGTATTGATTGATTAATTAATTAATTGATTAATTAATTGATTGATTGATTGACTGAAAAAAACGTCCTCCCCCTTCCCCTTACCTACCACCTTACCCAACTGGCAAATTACCTCAATAAGAAACAATGCACTAAAGGTTTATGCACATCAAGAAAAAACAACGTTCTCTCCAGCTTAGCAGTTCGATGTAACATGTTATGCTTCGGTTATAACACCATTCTTTTTTTTTCTTTTTCTTTTTCTTTTCCTTTTTTTTTTTTGAGGTACTCAAACCTCCAGTTCAGCGCTGTAAAAAACTTTCAGATGAGAGTTGCTGATATATGTGACCATTCAGCGCTTAATACCAAGTGTAATGAAGAAGAAGATGAGGAAGGCAAGCAAGCAAGCCTCAGCGTTGGCGACAGTCTCGTGCCTCGAGCGAGCGCTTGCCCGGATTGTGCCTGCTTGACGCTCGCCGTTTGTCGGAGCTCGCCTTTGACGTTACTCGACGTCTTGACGTCAATAAACCACGTCGCATTTGGCCGCCGAATAGTCGTACATTCTTTCATATTTTCCCAACCGACAAATGGGGCAGTTTTCCCGTGCGAGCAATAACAATAGGCGCATGAAACTGCTTTTTTCAAATTACTTTTTTTTTCATCTCTGTCGCGCCCGAGAGTTACCGTCGACAGCATGCGAAGTAATGGTTAAAATAAAAAAAAAACCTGGACTCTTGCTCTGAAACATCATTGAAGCTTGAGGCCATTCTGCGACATAAAATTTTATCATTTTCAATCCCAGTTTTTCCGAAGTCTGCTGCGTTCCATACCAGTCACGCCGTACCCTTTGACCGAGCATTCGTAAATATATATTTTATTGCACGCAGCTGACTTGAGCGCAGCATATGCCGATAAATCACTGAAATTGTTCAGATGGTACGTTTACTGCAGGAAACAAGACGCGCAGGTGCTGCAAAGGTCATGATGCCTGCTACAGCGGTCAGGTCATCACGAACACATATCGAAGTTTAGAAAGCAATGAAAGAGGGAATCGCTACAGAACTTCAAGCCGAGAGAATTTTTGGGCCTTACGAGGGCCTGATGTGCACCTCAAAGTGGGCGTGTGCCCAGCGTACCTTTTCACCCTCTTCTGTCTTTATTTCCGCGCATCTATACAGCCACATCCATTATTGCTGGGTAACAAGCTCAATATGCGTCTGCTTTACAGGTTTACGTTCCCCTGTTTATCTGTATCAGGGACGCCTTTAACCTGCATTATAGTAACGTGGCACTGCATCACAGTGAATAAGCAAGGGGTGCAGCGTTGTTTGAGACATTGCTGAGGCCAACCCTTGATGTCTTATGCCATGGAACGAGACCAAGAGTTGTATTCTTAGATGCGCCGGCGAGTGATCTTACGGAAGTGAAATGCTATAACCCTCGAGGAGCGATATTCGGCGCCACACTGCAAAATCGGAAAAGGTCGATTTTTTTTTTAAATATTTCATTCACGCTTCTCAGAGCACGCGCATCTCGAAGAGACTACATGCTGTACCCACTAGACTCTTCCGTATAGCAGCCTTGAGTGAAGGAACCGAACATTCGTTCCTTCTCGCTTTCAAGGAACGAAACAGAACAACCTTTTTCCAGCATATAAGTTAAAATATGGCTTCAAAACATTGAATTCTGCCTGCGTGATGCGCTTCTGATCACACAGTAATGATAAGCTTCCCGTCTTCGTAAGCGTGTAACCTTTTCCAAACGCATATTTGTGTTTAAAAGCGTACCTTTATTGTATATTTACTTTTGTATTTATGTACTTTCTCATTTTTCATGCTACCTGTGCCCTTGCCCCTTCTAAATGGGCACCTTATTGTGGCGTGCAGTGTGTTGTGAATAGATCTGATAAAAAATAATATTTCGGAGAACTGGTGCAATGGCTCGTGCAACCCGCTCGGTCTGTCCCTTGTATCGTACTCTATTCCCTCTGTTATTGTTCCTAATAAATTCGCAAGTGAATGCATTCTTTAGAATGAGCGGTAGTCTTCACTCACGTGCGATCATGTGAAAGGGACCTGTCATGAGCTGGCAGCAAGCTGTCTTTGCCATGTCGAAGAGCGGGTGGTCCGGATTTTCCTGGAAGCGTTCGTCGATGCCGAACGCGCCTCGTGCCACGAAGTCCATGGAGAGCTGCTCGTATTTCCGCATCATTTGTACTTCCTCTCCCGTGTCGGCACACTTCTCCAGATTTTTCAGTAGGAAGTTCACATCTTCTTCGAAGAATGGCATCATCTGTCGGATGGGATTGACATAGCTTGCCTAAATAAAGTGTTCTTTTCTTAACAGCGAGGCTGTTTAGCACGGCATAAAAACGGTTGTCCCTCCGCAAAAAAAAAAAAAAAACTCGCCGCGCCGTTGCCTAGCAACCGCCGACGCCACAGCTGCGCAGCACCTGGCCTCGCTACCGTGACAGCTGATGTGACGTCATGCCAAGCTGTACATGCGCCCAAAGAGCAGCAACGGTGAAGCTGCCACCAAGCCGTGTTCACGAACGACACCCGCCGGACCTAGCTACTGCAAAAGTTGGTGTGACGTCAACAAAACCGCGCATGCGCCGTGCCGCGCCTGTGTAGGAGCCACGTCGAAGCTACCGAAACGACGAAGGCGTTCCTCTCTTTTCTATCTCCTTCACTCCCTTCCCTCCACCCCCGCGGACACTGAGCCGTGCTCCTGACATGGGCTGCGGAACATAGCGTCCTTTCCTTAGCCGAACCGCAATAATCATGGACGCGAACCTCTCTGCGCTGAGATCGGTGCGAAACGTTGAGAAGCGTTCGCTGGGCTTTGGAGTGCTTCGTTTCTTGAAGCCTCAGACCACGACGAAATACGTGCGGGGGAACCTCTGCTGAGAGGCGAGGTGCCACTGCTCACCGCTACCAGCACCGCTTGCAGTAACCGCGCAATCCTTGGCAAAAACCTAGAAAAAGCCAGGCGTACCTAGGCGCCGATCAGCTCCGCTGTGTCCAGCCTTGCACTATTAGTGCAAGCTACGCCCTTGTTTTTGAAGGGCTACAAGTTTACTAACGCTCCTGCTGAACTAGTTACTTGTTTGTTTGTTTGTTTTGTGAGGTTTAACGTCCCAAAACCAGTTCTGATTATGAGAGACGCCGTAGTGGAGGGCTCCGGAAATTCCGACCACCTGGGGTTCTTTAACGTGCACTGACATCGCACAGCACACGGGCCTCAACATTTCGCCTCCATCGAAATGCAGCCGCCGCGGCCGGGATTCGATCCCGCGACCCTCGGATCAGCAACCGAGTACCTTAGCCACTAGACCACCTTGGCGGGGCAGTTACTTGTGCGCCCTGCTGTAAGCAGTAAACAAAGCTAGCGTTAACTTCTGTTAAGATGAATGCCAAAAAAAAAAGAGAAATATAGCTACTGAAGCACAAAATAGCAAATATTCCTCTTTACATTTAAAATTGCCAAATGGTCCTGTTCTTTGAATATTTATCCTGTGGCAACATTTCTGTTGCAGCGCTTAAGCTATGCTTATATAAGTGTTCACCCATGTGCTCATGTATTTTCAACTCCCATGTTTGTCAGAAACACTATACAAGGAAAATTATCAAGTTAGAAAAGAATGACTAGCTGCCGCCACACATTCATCGTTGTCTACTTAAATATCCATATTGACATGAACATGGAGACTAGACAAGAGCCACAGAAGACTTCTTTCGGCCATCGAAAGAGTATTTTACAATATCTGGTAATATAATGGCAAATCAGTAAATGTTTTCTCCAGAATTTTTAAAAAGAGGAGCGCGAGGTACACCGTGGTCTCTTTACTTGTTGGCGCTTTCAATTCGAATGGTCCTTGGCACGGACGGAAATGAATCACCTCAGGGCACCTTTTTTGCTTTTTCAATGTTTCATGAAATTGTTAGATAGTGTGCCCTTACCCAACTTCAATGCATTTGCTACCTATCGCGCTTGTGAGGTATGTGGTCAGCTTCAATAGAATACATTAGTTCTTAAAGCCTATTGCATCACCGTGCTAAATACACCATTCAAAAACGAATATTTCCGTACCTGCTTCAGTTTCGCCGCACTGAAACCGTAGGCAACGGAGTTTCGAATGCTCTTCCACATGGGAGCGTTGACGTGAATGATTGACTTGCCGAGATAAGGATGCATTTGGTCTGTCATCATTGTCAGCTGCAAGAGAAATAAAAGTTTATTTGATTGATTTCTGGTGTTTTACGTCCATTGATTATTAGAGACGCCGTAGTGGAGGGCTCCGGAAATTTCGACCACCTAGGGTTCTTTAACGTCCACTGACATCGTACAGTACACGGGCCTCAACATTTCGCCTGCATCGAAATGCAGCAGCCGCGGCCGCGGTTCAATCCCGCGACCCTCGGATCTGCAGCCGAGTACCATAGGACCACCGTTGCGGGGCGAGAAATAAAAGTTCGTCAGATACTATCCATACATTAGAAGGACATGGATAAAGTATGAGCAAATACCCTCTGAATACAAAAAATACTGTTTGCCTACTCTAACTTCTCTTTTCTCATTGTTCACGGCTTAATCAATCGATTAAATAACGGCTGCAATGTATATTAAGCTTTCTTTTCGACACGACCATGTCAGTGCGACCTCTACTGACGACGTTTCTTTATTTAGTTCGCGAAGCCTTGTGAAACGAGGTATTAGGAACAGTAGCGTTCGTTGCAGGCCTTCCCACGATTTCGCACAATTTATTTGGCGCTTTATTATTGTGTACATGAATTAACTCATTGGCTAACTGCCGGCTCTCTTTGTTATGAAACAAAACATCCATTTGGCTGTCTTCGCTTAATTTTCTCGATCATCTTTGGCCAAAAGAAAGCTATAACTCGTGGCCATTAGATTGCGCAATCAGATATGTACCATATGACATCCGCCCGTTCTCATTACCTGGTATGTGGTTCACGCCTACGTAGGGTTAACTAGTGAGAATGTCGGCAACAGGAAATTGAAGAAATGTTCTACAGGGAAGTAAGAAAAATTGCAATATGCACATATCTCATTCTGCACAAACACTTTAGTCATCACCCTTTCGTTTAAAGCGCTTCCGTTAATATTTGTGCAAGCGCGAGAGAAAGGTTGGCTTAACACCAAGTCTCACGTGATCACCAAGTCACGTGATCTGCGTATGCGTGGTTTTGTTTTCTTATGATGTCTCGTTGAAAATGTAAGATAGAGGCGAAAGAAAGAAGGAATGTGGAAAACACGAGCATAGTAAGGCGATGGTAATATCCGGTTTTGTGGCGTATGCAGGGGGAGGAGAAAAGAAGATGGGAAAAGTGAAGGAAAGAGGGCAGGATCATTAAGCAAGTACATCACCTCAAATCAGGCGCGAGAAAGTGCGAGCACCATAACCATTTAATATCTCACTATTCGGTGCACGTGGTTTACTTACGCCGCGATTCATGAAGTTCTGAAATTTTCGAACGTAGACCTCCTCTATCAGTTCCAAGTCTTGCGTTACGACGAACGGCACGTCCCCATTGTAGAACCTGCGGGGGTATGCACGTTGGGTTAGCTGCAACCACGTAGTCCTTTACTGTAATTTTCAGAGTGTCATTCCTATATAGCAATGCACTTCACAAGTTATTTGTTACAGTTTCTGTTTCTACCGCAGGGGACCAGGATCATTCGTGTGCTCACTCCGGCTTCCGAGCGTAAGCAGAGTCAAGTACTTCAAGTTTCCTTAGCGGTGGCATTTTGAGCTGTGAGCCTGGCAGTCTGCGCTACAGTAATACATGCATCACAGACGCTTAGGTTCACGTTCAGTTATCCTAAATCTGTTTTGTGCTTGACCTATAACAACGTATGCGTTCGAACTAATTGGTACGCCGTACTCCACGAGCTTAGGAGCAAAAAAAAAATTGACGAGATAAACAGCTTTGCCTGAACAGTTTTCTGCATAAGGCTCATTGACCTAGAGGAGCTGCATACGGACGCAGAGCTCGTTCAACAAAAACGAGAGTGGTGCGTCCATGCTTTGGTAATTAAGCGCTATTTTAAGCTCCGAGTTCTTTGTCTTCAATCTCGTTCTGATACACGTTTTTCTTTTTCTTATTTCAAAAGTACATAGATATTTGCCCCGAGTTCATCTAAGCATGACTGTGCGCTTAGAAAAAAAAATGAGGGAGAAGGGAAGGGGGCACGCATAGTAGTTACCACTTACCCAAACATGTCGCCATATTTTTCGATCCATCCACCTACAGCTTTATAGAGATGCTGCAAAGAGAAAGAAACTGTTATATTTAAAGAAACCCCGCAACACTTCTTTAGCGTTGCCAGAAAATGCTGCCGCCCACTTAACATGTGAAACAAACATTGAATGCACTGCACGCGGGAGATAAATTGTGATTTCATTTCAATGAGAGCTAACAATCGCGTACTTTCCTCTTGGTAAACAACTTAGACGAGGGGACCAGTGAACAGACCTGTGGCATGCTCTTTGTTCTCTTTTACAGCTGTTCTTTTCCTTACTTCTCCAGTTCTTTCACTGTAGCCATTTTCTTATTATTATTATTATTATTATTATTATTATTATTATTATTATTATTATTATTATTATTATTATTATTATTATTATTATTATTATTATCTGTTGTAGGAAAAAGAGAAAGGCAGTAGCCTAGGTTATACGTATACCTCAACCTCTCCATAGCAATGCAGTCAGTATTGTTTTTTTCAAGTTGAATAAAGAAAAGTGAATCGCTTTCTCTCCCCCCCTCCCTCTCTCTCTTCAGAAATACTTCGAAAAGTACATTGTGACAGCAAGTCCAGGCTTAATCGAAGGACCCCTGCTTATTATTTTTTTTTTCTCCTACGTTCAAGCGAGGCGGCACTCGGCGTACTTTACCTGTGCTATTTCAAACACACGTGCCTGAGTCGGTAACTTCTCTCTTATTGAGGAGACTACGAGCATGTGCGCATCGTTGTTTCCCGAACCGCCAGTACGCTTGCCATTGCACGGTTTGTGTCGGCGACAGCTGTTTCCCCCAGGAATGAAAATTGGTGGGCCTGTCTGAATATCACGGAGTTGATTGATTGGTTCCTGGGGTTTAACGTCCCAAAATCATCATATGATTAATAGAGACGCCGTAGTGGAGAGCTTAGGAAATTCTCACCACGGGGGTTCTTTAACGTGCACTGACGTCGCACCGTACGCGGGCCTCAATGCATTTCGCCCCCATCGAAATGCAGTCGCCGCAGCCGCAATTCGATCCCGCGACCTTCAGATTAGAAGCCGATTGCCATGCCACTAGACCACCGTGGCGGGGCAATGTCAAAGGGAATGTAAAGCGGCAAATATTTAGAATTTATTACAATTTTCGTTACAAATTACGGGGATGTTTTTAGAAAAACAAGGGGGTATGCAGTGTGCACACATCCCGCTCTCCTCCTACTCCCGTCCTCCTGGGGATGTGTGCAATCCCTCCCACCCCACCCCCACCTTTCTTTTTACTTGTGTAGGGAAACCTCTGATCGGCGAGACTAAAGTACATAATGCTTTCTGTGCTATATATTGGGCACTCCGACGTCCGACAAAAAGCACTGGGAAGGCTTGTATACGGAGATTTCTTTTTTTTTTCTTCTTCTTCTTCTTTTTAAGCGACAAGTCCAGTGCACTTTATGCAAACATTTTTCTCTAATTTCCGACGGTGATCGTTTTCGATATCAATTTCTAAACCACTGTGTGGTCGGAAAGTACTTGTGGAAGCAAATAAAAGCATTCCCGAGTTTATGATAATTCCCACTTTGAAATAACATCCCGCTGGGAAGACAGAAGGAGTCAGGTGCTATGCCCTCGCCGGCGGAAGCAAATTCAAAAGCTTTCCTGCCGTTAAAGTTAATAGCAGATCATAAAGGCTAAGGGAGCGAGCAGTATCCGGAAGTCCCCGACTGTGGCATCGCTATTCGTGTTTTGGTGCGGTTTCGATTTTAGCAGTGACAGTTATCTGAACCGTTATTCTCGTGTTCTGACCGTGGAGTGATATTCCATAAGGTTTCCCCATAGCAGGTTGGGCTTGGGGCCAGGAATTCCGAGCCTCTTGAAGTACGAGAAGTGCCACCACCGCAATCTAGAATACAAAGCAAAAAAAAAAGACGAAAACATTGCACGCAGATAGCAAACAACACACATGTTGCTCACTTCAGTGATCAGGCACTGAAGCGAGAGAAGTCACTGACTTTCGATGACCTCACGAACCCGCTCCCATTGAACTGACAGTGACATTTCTGTATCGTTTGTAATTACAGTGCGTTGACTTTAAATGACTCTGAGACCTTTTGTGGATAAGGATACAGGCCCTGTATCAACAACAATTCGCGTAGTTTTGTCAAAAGCAATGTAGTATTTGGCAGGCGATTTCCCCTGAATTCCGCAAGGCGGTGTAACGAAATGCAACGGAAAATTAGCATCCACGCGTTTGTAGCACAAAGTCGCATGTAAATTCATATACAGATTTCCCAGAAATGAAAGCTTATTAGTTGACGAAAAATTCCCCTTGTCTGAGATTCCAACACGGTACCAACGCCAGTCCGGGGCGCTCCTACCAGATAGCCTAGCTATTGGCAGAGCGGGAGCGAATTGATCGGCATCTCGAAGCACATGGGCATGAATGGTTGTTGACGCGAATTGCGGGTTCGCCATTCGCGTCAACGCGACGCGACGGAGATGCCAATACAAGAGCTAGTCACCCCGTGACTGGGGAGATTGGCCCTCGCATACTGGCAGCCCAGTCGTTGGTTACAACGTGAGAATAAACATAAGATACATTTACAACCATCTCTGTCCCGCCTAGAAAGAAAAAAAAAAACTTCCATCGGCGCTCCGTCCAACTGCATCTTCGTATTTTGGTGACGCTAAGCGTTTTCGCTCGTTGAAGACAGTTTATTTACCCATACAGATGTACCTTCGTGCCGCTAATTTCAGGTCTGAAACATCAACGCCCTGCTATAATGTTATGTGTGGTCCTGAGATGACTGTTCTGCCAAATTTAACATTCTAGGCAGGAAGGACGAAACCTTGACTTCGAACTTACATGACCTGATTTCCGTTTGGAGCACATTCGCTTCAAGCGGAAATAGCTATCAAAAGCTCTCACACATGTGAGGCACGACGCAGTTCCGCGAGCGGATATTTATGTTTAGGTTGTACCTGCCTACAGATAGCCCTCTTAAGTCATAGCAACGTCAATCTCCTCCAAACTTATCTCGAATGAACGATCGCTGCTGTACTAAAATCTAACGATAACTGCCGTGCTTCACGTTTACACTCCAGCACGGGCGGTATTTTGCCATAGTCTGGAACTCGTCTGGTCGGGAGGCGTGATGAAGTAAAGGAAGAAAGAAACAAAACGCCGACCAAAAGGTTTGAAATGTTTTAAAAAGGCGTTTCGGCACCCGTACGGATGCCTTGTTCACATAAATGCGGATCGGCTAAGCGAGCTTAAGTCCGTTTTAGTACGTGGGCGGGGCACCTTGCGCGCGCTGGTGGAAGATTGCCGTCATTACCATTCAGCGTTTTCTGCGTGGTCTGTATCAGAAGCGATTCTAGATACTGACGGGAGTGTCAGTTTCTTTCCTTCGCGATGACACTCGCTTTTTCCTACTCAACTTCGTGGTTACACGTGTTTCGCTACCGCGTTGGATACAACATTCCTCTTTTTGACGTCATTCTTGTGATCCTTCAGCCATCTCTCCAAATTTTCACTCTCGCCAATATTGGCACTTTTATGTGGACAAGGCATCCGTAGGGATGCCGAAACGCCTTTTTAAAACGTTTCAAACCTTTTGATCGGCGTTTTGTTTCTTCCTTTACTTCATTTCGCTACTTTGTGTCACCTTACTATGAAAAATTACGCTGGATTTATGACGTTGGTAAATGACCTATCCATTCCAATGGAGGCGAAAATTACAGGCCCGTGTGCTGTGCTAGTGCTAGTCTGTCCCCCACGCAAAAAAAAATTTAAAAGAAATGTGGGGGTGCCCGCACCACCCGAAGGTATAGCAGGCTTAAAGCCAATCAGTAAAATAAATGAGGTGTGCTGTGCATTTTCAGTGAACGTTAGGGGACCCCGGGTGATTAAAGTTTCCGGAGGCCTCCACTATACAGCTTCCCTCACAATCATATTGGGGTTTCTGCCTTTAAGAACCCATGAATTAAAACCTTTCCTTCGAGCGTACCGACGCAACAGCACAGACGTACAACGCAACGCCTACTGTGCGCGTTACACTTAGTTGCACAGCATGTAAGCGATTCGTTCAATGAAGCTTCTGTCTACATAATTTGCAACACGTGCGCTGAATCTGCAGGTCTGTCGCCTTTTACTCTTTTTTTTTTTTGAATTCCAGACGCATGACGATAATGTGGAATGAGCAAACAAAGCCAAAGAAAGGAGTGACATATCGTAATGATGTTCGAACAACTGTGGCTGTCGCGGGAGAGGTCAGGCTTGTTCCGTCGAAAATGGAACAAACATGTCACTCAATCAACGTGTCACTTCTTTATGAGTGGAAAGAAACAATGATGCAGCGCGAGCGCCTGCTGTGATTCCTTTTGCGGGTCACCTACGATAAAATATCAGTGTATACATGTAGACACTGAAAGACGCTGTAGTAGTGGATGATTGACTTCGTAAGAGTAGAAAATGCGCTCAATTGCACTATAGTTTGTGTCATTATATGGGCACACGCTTGCAGTTGTGCAACACTCCAGCGAAAACGTGTCGTTCAGGTAGCGGTCATGACTAAATAGCTCCGCCACAAAACTCGACGGGCGAATGGAAGAACATCATCAAAAGGCTTTTGCATCTTCCTATTTTATTTTTCAGCGGCTCCCTTTAAGGGAATTTTTTGCAAGATCAACTTCGCTTTTGTTTGCTATTGACAATATCTTCGAGCGTTCTCCGACATACTCTGTTACTGTGTGCATGACGTGAAAGCACCCATAGAACCTGCAAACGTGCATTGCACTTAAAACGTGGGCAGCTTAATTAAGCCGGTATTTGGGAATAAACTTTGCTTTGGCACTTACGGATCTGTAACGTGAGTATTTGGCTCGTTCTAGCTGGAACATATGAAATTTAAGTTCAGGCCTTATCTGGCTACGCCGGGAAACCTAAATTACAACGGCTGAACAACCTCGCAACACTCTGCACCACAATTAACATCAAGGCATGCTCCTTTCTCGCTACCGCCCTTTGTAGGACAAGATGAGTGTCTGGCGGTTCTCGATGTCGCCACTGTTCCTTGTGGGAGTATTTTTCCGTATAGACCATCTTTCCTTAACAGGACTCAGCCTGCAGTACATCAACCTGAAAACGCCGCACTGCGCTTTGGTGCATGCCCCCCTCCTCTTCTTTTTTCTTCATGGACTGACGCATTTTGTCGATTTTGCAATCACAAGAGTCCCTAAGATATTCCTTTGCTCGAGCGTACGCTTGGGAAGTCGTCGTTGTAAATGCCTCGAAAATTGGATCACACCCGTGTTCACAGTTGATGCAGCGCGGATTAGTATAATTCTTTGTAGTTGATTTAACGGGTCTCCGCCTGTTCATCTCCACTGCCTCTCTATGCGAAAACGTAACAGCCAGGTAACTGGCGGCTAGGTTCGTTGTATTGATCTCAAGGTGTTCGGTGAGCATGCTTATTGTATAAAGATGGATCTAGCTAGCTCATTCTGACTAAAGCGCACCAGTTTTTTCTACTAGCGTGGCTATGCCGTGCGTCCGATCGAATGGCTTTCACGCAGGAGGGACATTCGGACACGCTTTTGTCCTCGACTCACTACTAACTAGCACGCTCGACTCACTTCTGCCCTCAGCCACCTGCGACATGACAGTGATTATGCGTGGGCCAATGTGCGACAAAGTGTAGGAAAGGATTCAGCTCAAACATGCGGCTTTGTTCCCCGGGGCCGCAAGGACACCGCTTGGCACCTCAACTAGTTACGTCACGATTAACTATAAAAGAGTAGCATCGCTGTTCCCGGCGGCTTTTATGGAGTGAAACTGGCTTGAATCTGAAACTAATTCTTTCATTGGACGGTTTGATCGCTAACTGTCCAATTTTAATAACACATGGTTTGTAAACAAAAGAAAAGAGCCGAGTCGTCATTCGCGTTAGCGTCAAATTTGGACCATTTTCGGTGTCTTTAAAGAAAACCTCTTGGTATTCACACCCGCGTTTTTTCCCAGCCTACTTCTTTTTTCTTTGAGGGGCAACTTGCGTTCGTTAATCTTGTACATTAAAGTTCCTTGTGCGTACAACATGCGTCTACATTCTCTTTACAACTAACAACATTCCTTCTGTAGACCGAAAGAGCAAGTCATATACAAGTCAGAACGCACTCGTATCCTGTATTCCTCCCACCGCTCGAACAGCCGATTATCACAATTGAGTTGGGCCTTAACGCTGTTCCATGGTGAAATACTGTCACACCGACGTAGCAGGTTTGATACGAGACTATATGATACGAGACGATTCGTCCCGCGATTGCGTTTTGACACGGTGTGGAATGGCGTCGCAGTGGGATATCGGTGAACGAGTTAAAGTAGCTTAGGATAGCGAAAACTCTCTCGGCAGTTACCTTTCGGACGCCAAACGTATCTGCTTATTAAAACATCGATGGCTTGTATGTAGTTAAACAGCTTACGTGAACAGCACCACTAGCAAAAACACGGCGAGTAGCAGCAGCACAGCAGTCGCCGACATGGTTCCTTCAGCGTGTCGCCGGAAACTGGGCTACGGAAAAGCGAGTGCGTAGAGAAGCGTACGCAGCTTGCAGCTGCCTTGCGAATTCCATCCAGGTGAACGGACCAGCCATAATAATTGGTTTCCTACGGATGTCAAAAGGCGTACGTGACACTGGCCCCTTTAAGAGCAGTCACTGTTTTTTTCAATGTCCTCGTATCCGTCCGTATATGGCCAATTTTATTATGCTTGCAGTGTCGCATACTGTAATTTCCATTAGAAATTAAACCGCACATCAACCTCTGCGTATTCGCGCTACTTTGGAGACATACTCTTGCAGGTTCTTTAGTTAGTTTCGTTATGTGTCTCAAGGGGCCTCGGCCAGCGTGTCGTAAGGCATTATTAAATGATAATTGTTGTACATTCCGTGTTACAATGAGGTGAAACGCGATATTGTTCCCACCGGACAAGCGGTGGCCATGCTAGACTGAGGTGCGCAACATATATCAAAATTCCGCCACGAGTTCGAGAAGAGGGAGAAAACAATGGTATGATCATACGCAGGCTGTCCATTCTCTTTAGTGGTACGTTGTTCATGTAAATACAGTTGCACATAACCTCGTTTTTAGTCGTATTTCTACGTGACATCTCGTGAAAATTCGAATTCACTGTGTGTGTGTGTGTGTGTGTGTGTGTGTGTGTGTGTGTGTGTGTGTGTGTGTGTGTGTGTGTGTGTGTGTGTGTGTGTGTGTGTGTGCGTGTGTGTGCGCGTGCGTGCGTGCGTGCGCGCGCGCGTGTGTGTGTGTGTGTGTGTGTGTGTGTGTGTGTGTGTGTGTGTGTGTGTGTGTGTGTGTGTGTGTGTGTGTGTGTGTGTGTGTGTGGAACAGGAAAGGCAGGGAGGTTAGCGTGGTCTGAACCCGGTAGGCTACCCGGCGCTGGTTAAGGGGAAAGGGAGAGAATGTTTTAGATGTGCGTATAGCAGTGTGTGCGTACATACATACATACATACATACATACATACATACATACATACATACATACATACATACATACATACATACATACATACATACATACATACATACATACATACATACATACATACATACATACATACATACAATTAACGTCGCCTCCCTTTCACTGCACTCTTATGATAGTTCTCAGCAGTCGCACTGCCATCTAGGAAGGATGGAGCGAAGTAGATTGCGGTGCTAATGCACGCCGGCAGTTAGCGCTTGAGATAGCCTCAGCGTCTCGATCGCAGCTTAGCGGCGTGATGGCGTCTTGACGGCGCGTTGCCTACGGTAACGTAGTACAACTAAGTCCACGATTTCAATCGCATACGGGCACCTATATCGTCTATACATGAATTCAAGCTCAACATTATTATATGTCGCCACATAGTTTCATCTTGTTTACGGAGCCGTGTACAGACGGGCCAGCTATTTTTCCCGCCAACTTAGTTCTAAGAAATTGTGGGCACGTGTTTTATCTTTATGTAAAATTTATGAAATTCTGTGTTCTTCGGAGTGTCTCTCTACTCGGGTGCGCACAACATCCATTATGCATTTGCTATTTTTGGCTGGATTCAGTGTCACTAATTCTTCTTAATTTTTATGCTTTTCGATTTGCTTGCTTCGCCCTAAGAAGTAGTCGGTTCGCACTAATATATCTTTTTTCTTAAATACATATTGCTATAAGAGGCAGAAGCTGATGCACTAGGGTTCTCGCGCCGGAAGGCCTCAAGCGCACCTGGTCAACAATTGTTGCTATTGCACCTCTCATATCGAGGAATGTGCAACACACTAACCAACGCCGTGTACCTAATAGTCTGGTTCTGTAAGCCACAGCACCTGTCTCTGTCTGACAGTGCACTTGGCGTAAATTTACATATTCATTTGCTTCCACTACCAAAACAACCTACGAGACTTATCTTCTAATAAAAAGATAACTCACAATAAAAAAATCTATCTCCCGTGACACTTGACGAGTGTCGCACACTGCCACGTCGCTTATTTATTTCGTTAAAGCTTTTGACGTTGACACGTGACAAGCTTCATGAACAAACAACGCGTCTGTGGCGTGATACTTTGTTCCCATTCCTGCACGCTCGCTTTTAATCACATTTCGTGCTTTGCTCTTAGCAGTACCACCGAAGCTAAAGTTGGAAGTGAACGATAAAAATGAAGACAGCAAGGAAGAATTAGGCAGGACAAGCTCTGAACGTGCAAATGATGGGTTTAGTGAAGAAAAGTTGCACCCCCTTCTTACTGAACTAGCAGTGTATGCGTAAATTAAGCTAGTTGAAACCGGCCGAAGCAGCACATCGGAACACTGTCAGCTTCAAACACTTCTAAAGGGTACAGAGATGAGTGATTTCGGGAGTTTTACATCCCAAAACCACGATATGCTTATGAGAGACGCCGTCGTGGAGGCCTCCGGAAATTTCGACCACCTGGGGTTCTTTGGCGTGCACTGACATCGCACGATCCACGGGTCCCAAAATTTCGCCTCCATCGAAATGCAGACGCCCGCGGTCGCGATTCGATCCCGCGACTTTCGGATCAGCAGCCGAGTGCCATAGCCAGCAGATCATCGTGGCGGGACAAAAACGTTCGGGGAAAGAGCGTGAACTGTCTAATAACGCGGCCTTTTTTACCTGTGATGAGGTGTGTGGAATCACTCACGCACCAACTTTTTCAATACGAAAGTGTTTTATGCCCGGATCCACCAGGAAATCAGTGATGTACTTCCGTAACGGAAGTAACTGCCTGAAAAGTAAACACGCATTTAAGAGAGGAGACGTACCACTCCCTGGGATTCGAACCCACAACCAGCCAGGGTACGACGGTAAAACAGGCCTTACATCTTTACTGCACCGGTGCACAATTTGCATCTAATTGATGTCCGGTTGAAGCAAAGGTATTTAGCAAGCAATATTGCTCTTCACGTCGCCCCCGTTTCACTGCACTCTTATTTCTCAGCGGTGGTACCGCCGCCTATTGACGTGAAGCCAAGTCGCGAATTGTCGTGTTAATATACGCGCCGGCAGTTAGCGCTTCAGAGTCTCGACACCTCTACCGCCGTGCAGGCTTCGGCGTCCTGCTGGTCCTGCTGACGCATTGCTTCAGCCACAGCCGCTACATAATTTGTCTTGTGTGGCATATATGATAGCCAGTTACGTTGCGACGCGCTCTACTCCAGGAACGTAAAGACGGCCGCCGACAAGAAAATGATGCGCCCTTCGCGCAGGGAAGTGTGCGTTCACAAAATAGTTCGCTGACAAACCATTCGGTTTATCTTGAAAGGTTTTGTCATAGGGAAGAGGGGCTTTCTCTATGGTTTCAACGTTTGCGGACGCTCCTGGTTTATGCAGGTTTGCACAGGGCGCTGGCGCGTTCAACGCAGTCTCCGGGGAAATGTGAGTCCTTCGACAGCTTTCACTTGTGTGGTACTGTCGAGGATCCCTGTGCACCGTGGAGGTAGAGCCGATGTGTACGTGCAAGAGGTTCACATGTGCAGAGCATCCAACCTATCTCCTGCTCTTCGATTCGCGAGATTGCTGCTATTACGCCAGATTCTTATGCTTATAAAACGAAGACAGGTTGCTCTTTCGCGTTATGCCGATGCCTATGACAGAGGGATCAACCACTTTCATTTAATGGCTCTGCCACCGAACGACATTATGTTCCTTGAGGGTAACTCTCCGTTCGCCTCTTGCCCCGCCACGGTGGTCTAGTGGCTAAGGTACTCGGCTGCTGATCCGAGGGTCGCGGGATCGAATTCCGGCCGTGGCGGCTGCATTTCCATGGAAGCGAAATGTTTAGGCCCGTGTACTGTGCGTTGTCAGTGCACGTTAAGCGTGTATCCACACGACGGACTAAATCCGTCTTTTCCGCGGCGGACGGCGCATCACGTGACCCGACGTCACGGTTTTGTGCCGTCCGTGCCGCGGCCGCGGACCTCGCGGACGGAAAATGCCAAGCTCTTTTTCGCATTGGGATTCGCGCGGACTAACACAGCAGATTTAGCCGCGAGTGTCATTGTAGGTCTGGCAACAAGCACTGCTTTATTTTTCTCGTTTGGTTTGAACTTAAAATAACTTTGCCACAAAGACGAAAACATAAAATCCTCCGATACATTTGCTAACAATGAATATGTTATCGATTTTCATACTGTTCGCGCCATCTATAGAGAAAAGAAACAAGCAAACATTCGTACACTATTATGGCCTCTGAGATTTGGTTGCCCTCGGGCTACCGTAGATCACCGAGCTCACGTTCTGCCAATACTCGCTAAGCCTACAGCTTTGACAAAACTAGTGCGGTTCTCGGAAACGGTGCCGAATCGTCATGAATACGTTGCTGGCGAAGCTTTCGGACACAAACCTAAAGCAAACACAAGCGTCAGTTTGGGGCTAACGCCCCGCGCAATGCGCGACGAAGAGCTTAAAGATTCCAAGCGGGCAGCTCTCGCTTCAGACAGTGCCGCCATGTTTATTTTTCTCCGGCGCGTCCGTCTGCTCGCTTCGTCCGTCGTGTGGATGCTCTTCGAAGCCGGACGGGCGGCGGAACGATCGTCCGCGGAAGAGATATCCGCGCAGCCGTCCGTCGTGTGGATACACGCTAAAGAACCCCAGGTGGTAAAAATTTCCGGAGGTCTCCACTACGGCGTCTCTCATAATCACAGCTGGTTTTGGGACGTTAAACTCCAGAAATCAATCAATCAAATCCGTTCGCCTCTAGCAAATAGGAAGTTGTGGTTCTGTAAGCTGTGATCAATATAAAAGAAAATTCAAGTAAAGAAGAAAATTGTTCAATTAGTAGCTCTATATGACGCATCCGATGTCAGAGCATGTGTTTAAACAAGAAAGGGGCCAATTAACCCTCATCTTGAAAGGTTAATCCAATGGACCGAACGTTGAAGGCGTACACATGCGGGTACGCCTTCAACGTTCGCCTTCAAAGTTCAAAGAATTGAATTCCCCCCGTGTTTGCCTAAGTTAAGGAAAAGTTCAGCAAACTCTAGGGACTGGTGCCACTAAAGACACTTAAATGAAACTTAAAGGTCGCCTAAAGCTGTTTTCTTTTTTTTCGCATGCTTCACAAATGTCAGTTCCATTCTTAGTGTTTCCTTGCTGAACACGAATGTGCATATGTCGCGTCTCCTTGAATAGTGACGTCATACCTTCGTCACGTGACTTTTCGTACCATTCACCGTGCATCACACCGTGGTTTTCGGCCTGGCGGGACGCATAATGCTTTAGCTTTAATAGCCATCGCTGTAGAGTTGTTGATGCGCCGGTTCACTTGGCCAGCCAACGTCTGGTAAACCTTGAAGATGCGGAGATAAATAAGAACAACCTCAATCTGCGTCTTCCAGGGTTCGCAGTCACGAGACTGCTTGTGGCATGACCGCGAGCGTTTTCCTTCAGTTCAATGCAGAATTTGCTGTGCTCAAACGTGCACTTACGCAGCCTTGAGCAAGGCGGCTGCATGCTATGCGTATCCGTCATTGAGGTGACTGACTACTTGTGACTGATGACTCGAAAAGCAATCGCGTTATATACTGTGAGTGTTATGGAATAGAAGAGCAATCGATGATCTACAAAACGTGGACAAACGAAGTTTATTTTGACCAATTTACTTCATGCCCTTCATAATTCACTACGAACAGCGGGCCAAAAAATAATGCGTACCACGCGGGAGTGTGCCGGAATAATGCTTAAGTCAACGAGTGCTGCTTCCCTCACGCATTTGGCATGTAGAACCACGTACACTGATGAGCCTTTGACTGAAAGCTACACTTTATATAGGCCCACATAAGTTAGTGCTGCACAATGTTTAATGCACACAATTAGCGCAGGGTGATGTTTGTGACATATCGATGATATATAGGTCTACATCATGGCGCAGAAGTCCGGTGAAACCGACATTGCGACCATGTGGTCGTGTTGAATTCTTTGCCTGGCGCCTTTCGTCACAACTCTTTCTTGCCCTCGTTCCAGTTCACTCGTGCATGTTCTGGTGTTCGGGCCGCCTTGCCGCCAAAAATTGGGTCTCGAGCCGCCGGTAACTCAACAACAAACGTTTATTAAAAAGAACTCTGAACACTGTTAAAATAACTCGGGAGCACTGTGAACATCGAACAAATACACGAGGGCACACGCACTCGTCCTTAAGCTTCGCCTTGGCGGAGCACACGCCTTCCGCGCAAACCGCAGTCCCTTGCCAACTCTGCAAACACACCACGCGCACACCACTCGCGCCCGTCCACCGGCGACTTCCTTGGCAGCGCTTCGGCTGTCGTCTGTACAGCAAGCGAGTTGCGCGGCTGCTGGACTGAAAGGTTAAAGGGTCCCTGAAACGTTCTTTTGACACTGTGTCACTGATTAGACAACACAATTGGGACATCATTTACACCATAAATAAAGCGAAGCACCTCGCGCTAAGGCAGCTATTTCTTTCGCCATTCTCCGTACCACTGCTGTTCCTCCTCAACTCGATCAGCTGCGGAGTTCGCGCTAGCGACGACTGCGCCTCCCACGTCAGCAGCTGTGCCGAGCCCTCTACTGCCTTTACTGAGGTCCCCGGCCTCGGCAGTGCTAGCAGTTGGTATAAGTGTTCTGTGGTGCTATCCTCTGTAATAGAGCGCCGGCGACTCGTCTGTACGCCGCCAGATGCCGCGACGATACCGTTGGCTGGCCCTTCAGTGCTCGTGACGTCACATGGCTGCGCTTCGTGGAACCAATGGCATGACCCGTGGGGAGGGCGGTTGAAAACGCTTTGAACCAAGTCGCGTCGATATCTCACTATGTGCGTATTTAAAACTTTTTAGTAAATTACACGCTTAACACAGAGTGTTGATATTGTTATGCTAATGATAAGGACTCGGGCTATCGGTGCAACTCATTGGCGCAAAATCACTGAAACCGTTTCAGGGTCCCTTTAACACGCATCGCCAGTGCGCAACACGTGTTGTCCTGTGTTACCAAGCTGGCGATGGGCGTGACTCCCACAATGTGTAACTAACATCATCTGCTTCTTTCAAACACGATAAAGTTGTATCCAAGGTCCCCTAGCAGGAGTCGAGACCATACCGTACGCGCCGATTTCCATGGAACCCTGGAAGAAATTGGAGAATTTAGTTTCATGAAAAGCACTATTCTTCTACACAGAAATATTTCTCTAAAATCAATACTTGATTACTGTTACATTGTTATTACTGCACGCCCTGCATGTAATACCGCAAGCAGCTAACTCGAGACGCAATATATAGTTTCCGCAATATTTCGACCTCTTTCTCTCAAAGAGCATCCATTTCAAGCATGTTTTATTTCCTGCTCGATATTTTTGTATTGTGGCTCATTTTGCGCTGGACTTCGTATGGGGGCAGTGTCTTGCCACTAAGATATCCCGGCCACGGCTAGCTGCCGCATTTCGATTGAGGCGAGATGTAAAAAACGTTTCTGTACTCTGGTTTAGGTGCACATGAAAAAACCCTACGTGGTAAAAATTACTCCGGTGCCCTCCCCTACGCAGTGCGCCTCATAATCATAGCTCATTTTGGCACGTTCATCATCATCATCATTATCATCATCATCAGCCTGTTTAGGTCCACTGCAGGACGAAGGCCTCTCCCAACGTTTTCCAATCCACCCTATCCTGAGCGAGTTGGTTCCACTTTATGCCCGCAAACTTTTTAGCACTTTTTCGCACGTTAAACACCATCAATTATCATTAGCCTTGTCAAGGTGCGGTGCTGCGGTTTTTTTCTGTCACCCCATATTTTTCAATGAGAACATTGATTGATTGATTGATTGATTGATTGATTGATTGATTGATTGATTGATTGATTGATTGATTGATTGATTGATTGATTGAAGCAGCGGTCTTCTTTTTTCCTGATACCCACGTGATAAGCGAAGTATGAAAAACAGCTGGCCCCCGTGCTAGTTTAAATGAGCATCGCTTGCTCGTCACACAGTCGCTGCCTTTATCTCTTGAGGCCCCTGTAAGGCATCTCTGTTGAGTAAAGTTGTATGCCTACTTCGGCGAAAGTACTCACCATCTGAGACTCTCCCAGTTCCAGGCGATACTTCTGCAACAGCCTTGCAACAGTGTATTTAAGGTTCAGCAATGCTAGCCTCATTCCAACGCAGTTTCGGGGTCCTATACCGAACGGTGAGTACGCTGTTTTCCTGAACAGGGCTTCATTTTCTGGTGCGAACCTGCAATCGCCACGCCAGCAACGTTCTACAGCAGCAGCGATTCCATAGTCCTTCGCACTCTGTAACCCAATTGAATCAACTGAAAATTGCCCTAAAAGCATTCAAACGGCCCTACGTCACATTCATACGAGTCATCCTTGAACATAGCCACCGTTAAATTAGATCAGTTCCATTCAACTACAGTTTATTTCGAGTCTTACCTGAAGAGACGCAGGCCAAAGGCTTGTTGTGCGCATGTGCGCTTTTCATTTTTACGCATAATTTCGCAAGTCCCTTTGCGTTCGTTTACTGTCTTCAGTGGTTTCCATTGCCCGTACGATAGTGCGCATACAATTGTGATGCTGAATTTTACCCGGTGTTCTTCGGTCGTTTTACATCTCTATTCGTGTTTTAATTCTTTGCAATGCAAAATGTGGTGGTGTGTGCCAATGAAAACTCCAACCTCTTTAATAAAGCATTTAGACAAACATTGTTAAAGTACGTTAAAATTGCATGCAGTGAGGGGGAAGTTCCAGAGAAAAAAACCCCGCTTCCTAGACCTTTCCTTAATTATCTAGCGGACATAAGTAGTACATATACGAGTATAGTTGACGGGGTTGAGGCGGAAACAGAATGTGGCGGCTGTGCTATAAGCCTATGCGAGAAACTTATGAAAGCCGCAAACTATATGAGAGCCGCAAATGCACGTAAATTTAAACACAGCCGTTAAACATTTTTTTTTTCAAGTTCTATTTGTTATCCCACCTATCTGGGTCAAACTCATCCGGGTTGGGCCAAAACTGCGGATGCCTCTGTAAATGGTACTGCGACACCATAAACGCAGTTCCGGCCTTGAACTTGATTCCGTTATACTCGAAGTCTTCTTTGGCTTGCCTTGTCACAAATCTGCGTCAAAGATATCACAATACTATACTCAATCATTCTCCAAGCTTGAAGAAAAAACTTCCTTTGAGGACCCCAGTGCCAAAAGGGGCGATTCAGGAAAGAAACACTGCAGAGGACTAACGCTTCTGAATCATCTCGTTTGGCGCTGATCTTTGTATTCGAACATGTGCAACAAAGTAACCCAACGATCGACACCCGTTCTGTAGCTTTAAAAGCGAGATTTGGCCTTTCCATCATCCCGAAAGTGCATTCCAGTTCAAGCACACCGAATTTACAGCGGGGAGGGCATCGTTATCTTCAACTGAAACATTCGTCTATCACTGGAACAGCGATGCTCGTTTTGTTCACATTGTTATCAGCACTTATATTAGGCCAAAGCGCTTGTTCTCGGCAGCACTCACACAATGCAGTCTGTCACACAATGCATCCCGCTATTTCATTTCCCTTATTAACAGTGTTGTCAGCTGTGGGCATTCGGCTGCGATAAGCGAAAAAGCAAGTGTCATCTCTTGAACACGCTGCGTTGAAATGCCGATTGGGTCAGGAAGAGATAAAGATGCCGACACGGAGCTTGCCAGAAGATATATCAGATTGCCTACTCTGTTGTGAGACTAAAAAAGAAAAAAGAAATAAAGGAGTCGCGAAAGTCGAATGAAAACACACCGGTGTGCAACTGTTCCTTCTAGCGAAGATCACGTTTTTTCGATAAACTTTTTCGTGTTATTTTTCGCCTCTTAAACCGTAATAGGTACGAACTAACTATACCACAGCAACACAGAGAGGTGTAGTGTTTCTCCTTCAGAGTGGAGCCCCATTTTTTCTTCCCTTGCGTTTCGTCCGAAGCATTCTGTCTTACAGCGAAGCTTTTTCTTTTCCAAATATTTCGTTAAGCATCCTCGCATGTCTTTCGCCATAGTGAATCGTTATCTCAATTTACTTCGTACAAAACGGCGTTATTGTCATTGTAAAAATTCAGTTGGAAAAGGACTCAAAACATAGCTGGTGTTTCTGCACGTGTACTATAGCCAAATCAAAGCAGTGTTGTATTGCAGTGTATGTGGGCATCTTATATCCCGCTCCGCTGAAAAACTGTGCCCTTACATTGAATTGAATTGAATTGAAATTTATTCCGCAACAGGACATGTTACGAGGAGGGCAGGTAAAAGCTGTAAGAACAGCTTGAGGATCCCTGACCCCCAGGTACACAGGGTAGCACAGAGGACGTGCGGCTAAGTACAACCAAATAAAAAGAGTGTTTCACAATGTGCATTAAAAAGCAAAAAAAAACACAAAAGGGAAGATTACAATACAGGCATAAAAAAACAAAATGAAAGATTACAATGCAGGCATAAAAAAAGGTAGTCACGAGATTCACATCATCATACAAACACAAATCGCAGCTGTTTTGGTGATATGCTGGATATGTCAATGTGATGTTCCCTAGTTATGCGGTTAAGAAGTGCAGACAATATAAACTTTAACATTTGATTTCCGCATTTTGTTCTACATTTCGGTATGTACCACTCTTCAGGATGACGCACATTATAAGCAGGAAAATTTTTCTCTAGGCTAGCTATTCTTGCAATCGTATCATTATTTTTCAATAAACCGAACTTATATAAACGACTTAGTTTGTAATCATGTATTGATGGAACCTGAATGATGCGGTGTTTTTTAAATAACTCTGCTGTGTGGTAGCGATATGGGACTTTACAGGCTAGACGCAAGGCTTTCTTTTGCAAGATGGTAAGTTTGCTAATGTTTCCAATTGTCGTTGTGGACCATACAAGAAAGGCATAATTCAATGAAGAAGAAAACAACGAGTTATATATGAGCATGTTAACAGAAACAGGAAAGTAGTAGCAATGGCGGCGCATAACGCCGATTATCCGAGATAGCTTAGTAATAATATGGTTTACGTGATCATCCCATGCCATGTTCTGTGAAAAATACACGCCTAATGATTTAAAACTTTTGACAACTTCAATTTCTGAGTTGTTTAACGAAATGATAGGAAACTGAACTTGTGTGTGGCGGGGGTGAAATAAAACAGCTTTTGTTTTATTTATGTCTAGTTTTAGGGAGTTTACTTCGGCCCAGGAGTTAATTTCAGACAGTGCAATATTCGCTCGACTACTCAGATCGCTGCTGCATCTGCCCGAAAAAAACAAACTGGTATCATCAGCATATATAATGTAATGGGCTGATTCATCAATACGAACATCATAAACAGTACACTTCCCTTTCGGTGTATGGATACGTACAACAGTCCCGGCGGATACAACCGCAGTGTTTCGTCCACAACTTGACCCAGGTATTTCAGTTTCCGCATGGTGGTTTCGTAATCTAGTGTACCCTACGAGGAAAACAGAAGGCAAATTAGAAGCGCTGCTACACAAAACTGGACGTTCTGTGTAGCATATATATATATATATATACTTTGACAAAGGCTGGTCCACCAGCCGAAACGTCAGTCAATATACTGTGCAAAAATCAACGCGCGTCTTTGTTCATATATATATATATATATATATATATATATATATATATATATATATATATATATATATATGTTGCTGCACCTACATTTGTGTACGTGTTGCGGAAATATATGCGGGGTCAAAAAGCCTTCCTAGATGTGCCTGTATTCGCCGCTAATACAAAAATTTAGCTGAATTCCCGGGTTCCGCATGGAAAATCTATGATATATTTGGGAGACACGTCGTACTGCGGGGTACTCCAATTTAACTTTGACCATCTTGGGCTCTTAAGCGTGTACCTAACTGTAAGCGCAGCCGTGTTCTTTTTACATTTCGCCCCACCAAAATTTGTCCGCGACGGCCAGCAATCGATGCTGCGCACATAAGCGACCAAAATGCATCCGAGCGACAATGAAGTTCTCAGTCAATCAATCAATCAATCAATCAATCAATCAATCAATCAACCAGTGGAACTTTATTTTCATGACATATGACATAATATAATGAAGATACAATGATTATTTCGACCGATAGCCTAAAGTGGCTAGCGGCCGCTCCAATACAATGTGCAATAAAGAATGTACAGGACAGCTTTGAGGGAAGAAACAAAAACGATCGCATAAATACAGCGAATCCACGTATACATCTTTCTTGTAAACAGGCATAAAAGAACACAATGAAAATGAAATCAAACAGACAGGCACTAAGCCTACGTGTCTTCACTTGATAGAAAAAAATGATGTCACAGATGCACGGTTCAGTAGCACTAAATGTCTACGTTCTTGATACTACCTTATTCGTATACGTCTAGTAATCAAGAAAATAGAATGTTCTTTGTTCGTGGGTGATGTTTGTAAGAAGTTGCAATTCCTCTGTATATAGGTAAAGCATGCGTATAGGACTTACCGATGTGGACAAGGCTTCCAATATTTCTTCGCGAACCTTTTCTTGAATGTCCGGATGCTTCGCAAGAGTGAAAGCGATGTAGCTGAGTGCCGTAGTAGTGGTCTCGAACCTGCGTCGGCAGTTACCATTGTCTGAGTGATTGTTATTGAACAAGTTGAGTGACAAGATGAGCAAGAGCAATGCTCATGTGGTCTGTTTAAGTTAAATTACTCTGCACTGGACGTAAGTATTACGCAAGCAGCTCCTTTGAAGCGGTTGCACGAGAGAACAGGAAATGAAGCTGAAAAAAACAATAAGAGTACTTCGTCGTGTTTGTCAACAAATTGCAATAGGTACACGAATGCGGGAGCTTCGAAGGCATGAAGTGGCGTGCGGCTCCAGATGCGCCTTGATGGAGGAACTCAGGTCTAGATTTATGCAATCTGTCTTTCTTTCTTACCCGCCGATGAAAACAACGGTTGCGCTGCTGACTACTGCCTCTGGCGACAGTTGCTTCTGCTTCTGCTTATTAAATCCTGTGTAGGAAAAAAGAAAGAACGGTGAAGAAACTGCACGCATTCTAAAAAACTTACATGATTCAAGCGTTCCAAACAGTAAAGATGACAGTGAAAGCGCACTTCCTGCATATCCTCTACACTGGCCGCTCTATCCGATGATTCAGTACGTGCGCACTGCCGGTGGTAAGGTGATATGTTGTAGTAACAGATGTGGTCAGAATAGCAATCATTATGAGAGTTAATTTTCCACGAGAAAGTAACGCTCCTCCGTATGGTAGTAAATGTGCCAAAACATTGCGGCTATGAAGAAAAAAGGGAAAGCTGCAATTTCATGACGACATTCTGAACAGGAATGGCGTGCTGAACAAAGCCACCTAGAGGCAGTAGTCATCTCTAGGACTAACTCCATTTTTGCAGGTAATTTACGCGACCGGAAACGGTCTGCTAGCTTTGCCAGATATGAGAAGCATCGAAAATATTGCGTAAGGACAGCTTAGAGTGCAGCTGTGCCCATGTTCCATGTGCTAAAGCTAAACTAGAAGAGAAGATCGGGGGAATACGGAGGTTTGATTCGACTAACAAATCGCTAGAAACGATGGAGAACAATTAATTTTATTTATTTATTTATTTATTTATTTATTATTTATTTATTTATTTATTTATTTATTTATTTATTTATTTATTTATTTCCGATACTGCTGCTCCCAGCTGAGAGCTTAGCAGGAGGGCAATACAAAAAAGTCAGTATACAGGAAGTGAAAGGTTTAGGTAACAATCAAGTGTACAAACGAATGCAGGTAAAGAGAGATTACAAACTATATCACAACAACAAACAGTGGTTACATAAATACATACAGTGAAGCTGCATGTACTCATAACATCACTAAAGCAAATTGTGTACAGTTGAATACCATTTGCAAAATGATGCAGCGATGTAGCATCCTATGAAAAGTATTCAAAACAAAGAAAGGAAGGAGTTGCAACCGAGAAGGGTAAATGGGGGATGGGGATAGGTATTATGGTGTTTGATTGGGACAACATTAGTTAAGTGCTTCTTCAATTTTCCTAGCGAATGTCGTTGGAACTAACATTTCGACAAGTGGACTTGTCGAAATGTTAGCTCCAGCGACATTCCCTGTTTTCCATCTTTTCTAGCGAACTGTTCATCGATGCGCTAAAGCTACCATACAGAAAAATTGGAAGATTTCCATAAAGGGTGAATTTTAAAAATTTTTCTTAAAACAAGAATTGTAATGATAAAATATGTCTCTTGAAAATAACGTGTTATTTGCCCTTCATTGAAATATAAGGTGGACTTTTAATAGGAGTGCCGCATGGTGCAAATTGTCTCTCCATGTGGACCGAAGTTTACATTTTCTGAAGTTTGTGATTTTTATCGCGTAAATATTACGGGCTCGAACGGTCCCAAAATATCTATCGCACGAAATGTAGCTTTCGTAGAATACAGAGCAATTAAAGCACCTCTGACCCATGGAGCCATCTTACTGAAAAAAAAAGTATGCAAACACAAAGAATTCTTGTAAAGTTTCCGGAGGTATATGTAGCATAAAAATAGAATAATTTTATTGAGTCCAGAGCACGTTAGATTAACATCTCTCTGTGACGTATTAATCAAATTTGGAATTTGCTCTATGAGCGGTGCTCTCAAAAGTTGTCTCTTGATGACCACTCAGACAACATTCTACAAAGTCCGAAAGCCTCCGACGTGGCCAAAAATATTTTTCGGTCTAAAATATTTCAGTAATTGACTACTTCCGTTGTCATGAACAAGCATGATTTTTTTTTTCGCATACGTTTGAGATGGTTGCCAAAATGGCTGGGTTTGGCATGGAACGACCCAATGGCGAATCAATACCGTTCGACTTTCATGATTTCATATCGTCATATTTTTCCGGTGTGTTGACGCCGACAATAACAAGGTCTCAGAGTTGCTCAGATCATCCACTAACACTGTGTTAAGAATAATAGGATTTGCAATGGAAATTTCACATCATTTCAGTCCAGTATACTACACACCAAACCTTATATTGTTTAGCAAAACGTTGTAAAGGGATAGTTTACGCACGTAATTATACGGGAAACGATCAACTAGCCTTTACGTTATCTTTATTTTTTGCGTATGAATCTACAATCTTCATCAGTAGTGCGTTCCTTGTATTATCTACAAAACGTTATTATCTACAAAACGTGCAAGCAATCGGGAAAATGAGCCACATAGCTTCAATTACCATTCGAGGGCCGCGCCCCGTTGCTCTCCTCAGTGCCACTGGGGCACTCCGCGTCAATCAAATTCTGAAGTATGTCGGGCTTCCTAAGCTGCAATGAAATTATACATGCATCAGTATGCGTCATTCGCATCCGAGTTTATTTTTACGTGGCCGAAGATGTGATTCAGTCTACATATGTCGGGCTTGAAAAGTTCAGAAGGGCGTTTAGTGAAAACACGTACGGAGGGATCTTCCTTTCGCATTTCGATTATTGTCATGGTTTCCTGGGCAAGGTTCCCGAACGAGAACTCTCCAAACATCGCCGTAAGCCAGTAGAATGGTATCATGCATCTTCTTAACCTTGTCGTGCTTTCTGAAAAAAAGATAACAAAACTGAAAAGCAGTTTCTAGCTGATAATATATGTGCAGCCGCAATAAGTGCTTGTTAACTGTGCCTTCGAACTTGCGACAAGTCGTGCAGAGCTTAAGGCACATCGAAGCTGGCCGAACCTAGATGAAACGCCAAGTCATTCATGGCAATTTTCAAGCTTTGTCGATTAGTGATCAATTATTGATTAGCTGTCGATTGGTTATTTACCAACTACCACATGCTATCGACATGCACCAAGGCTGTCTAGACACTGCGAAATCCTTCCCAGCATTTGCTAAGATTTGTTTATTATTGATCAATTATCGACTAGCTATTGATCAGCGATTTATCGGCTATCGTATGGTATCGACATGCTCCAGGACTAACCTAGGCATCGCCAAGTCATTCCTGACAATTTCCAAGATTGATCGATTACCTATCGATTATAGATTAGCTATTGATTGGGTACCAATCTGTTATCACATGGTATCGACATGCTCCAGGGCTAACCTAGGCACCGCCAAGCTATTCCCGGCATTTTCCAAGATTTATCCATTCGCTATCGATTGATCCCATAGTGTCGACATGCTCTAGGGCTAACAGCGCTGCCAAGTCATGCCCGGTGTTTTCCAAGATTTATTTAGAATTATCTATTGCCATCAATGGGCTATTGATCGGCTATCACATGGCATTGACATGCTCCAGGGGTAACCTAGGTACCGTCAAGTCATTCCAGACATTTTCCTACATATACCAATTATTGACCAATTATCGATTAGCCGTCAATCGCCTATCGATCGGCTATCAAATAGCTAGCATTTAGCTATCACATGATATGCAGGTATACATGCTGTAGGGCTAGCCTACGCACTGCTAGGCAACGGCGCGGAATATTCTGCAACGACGGCCGTTTCTCCTCCAGCTTTAAAAGCTTCGCTGTAGCCCCGCCACGGTGGCCTATAGTGGTTATGGCACTCGGCTGCAGATCCGAAGGTCGCGGGATCGAATCCCGGCCGCGGCGGCTGCATTTCGATGGAGGCGAAATGTTGAGGCCCGTGTGCTGTGCGATGTCAGTGCACGTTAAAGAACCCCAGGTGGTCGAAATTTGCGGAGACCTCCACTACGGCATCTCCCATAATCAGAGCTGGTTTTGGGACGTTAAACCCCACAAATCAATCAAAAGCTTCGCTGTTAAAACATTTTCCTCAACACGTACAAGGTTGGCTTGTATTACAGACAAAATTCAACCAATATTGAAGCAAGAATGACTGCTAAAATATTATTTCAAGCTTAACTTGATAGAACGTGCTAGAAAGTTGCCATCTCGACGAACATTTCCCCTGACATTATTGTGGCTTCAGCGCAAAGTCTCTTAATGGCATGAAGTACCGGTCTGCTAAGCAGTACTTACGGGTACTAAGGGGCCCTGCTAAGCACGAGAGCACGGATCCGGTGGCTACTGCGGCCGTATTTCTATCGTAGCGGAGTGAAAGAATCCTTATGTACTGCTCATCCAAGTTAAGTCTAAGAACGCTATATAGATAACCGACATTAATCCTGAATCTCACGTTTGAGCGTGATGTACCAACACATGATAGAAGGACACGTTCATGTTTATGTCGTTCATGTCACGCTATCATAGCTTGGTCGATTGACGCAAAAGCCTCAACAGACCAAGACATGATAGGGAGATTCGCTCAAAAGGCAGAGCACATCCTCCTTTTGTCCTTACATCCGAGACATTGTTGCCTAAATAAATAGCTGAATGAATGAATGAATGAATGAATGAATGAATGAATGAATGAATGAATGAATGAATGAATGAAATGTGAGGTTCAGGATTGATCCCGAATATCTGATGTTCTTAAACGTAACTTGAATGCACGGAGACGAAAGCCTCAATAAATATGGCGCAGAAATTGAAAACACGCCCCTCGCTCACTTGATATGTGCCAAAATTGGCATCGAAGGGCACGGATGTGTCACTGGTATGACTGAAAAGTCGTTACATCTTGTCGGTTACGTCACGACCAAAGATATTTAAATCACGTTGTGGCTCGTACCCGCATTCGATATGGCTCTATGAGCCACACGTGACTTAATTTTAACATTTACAACGTGTGCCAAATTATGTCCTCGTTATATTCGACTGCCAAAAGTTCCGGGTTCAAACACTTAGGTCCCGAGTTCGGCCATCGAACGTCTTGGCTTTCGCCATTACATCTACCTACGGCAACACCCGGTGCCTACCTACGTACGTTTAGACGCAGTCTAAATTATCACGGGCTAGCGCCGAAGCGTCACTTAAAAGGGCCCTGCAGCGCTTTTCTGAACATAGCCAGGAAACGGTGCCCATCGGTGATGGAAGCCCCTGTGAACATGCGGGGGAACCACGCACAGCTCGAAACCGCATGCTCTTCCGACAAATCACGTCACAAGGAGCACCGAGAACATCGCATGATGCAGAACGAGCCTTGATGATTTCATGATTGCCAAAGCACCTTCAGTAATGCTTGATTTGTTCGTTTTGAGTTACACAAATAAATAAAGAAATGTGTATCCTGCTTTAAGAACATAAAATAAGACAAGAGACGTAGTCGGCCCTCCTTGTGACGTCGCTTGTTGAAAAGAGCGAGTAATTTCAAGCTGTATTTTAAACCGGATTGCAAGTTCCCTCCCTAGAGCGATAATATTTGGATCACATATTCATAACAGCCCGCCCGACTGATTGTTACCATTCTCTGACTACGTTCAAGAAGTGTTATAGGGCCCCTTTAATGAACATTAGGGAACCCTACAGATTTTTTTGTTCATTTATTAGTAGCGCCCTACGTGGAAATTGTGTTTTATTCAATATTGACCGATACTGCCCGAGTATTCGAGCGGAAACATACGTGCGATCAAATGCAGGGGTCCCTTCATGATGCCCCTGAACACTCCCCTGGCGACATGTATGAGTGGATGGTCAGGTTGACCCTGGAAGTGCTCTCCGATGCCGAACGCCCCTCGAGCCGTGTAGTCCATTGAAAGCTGCTCGAACTCTGGCATCATGTCAATCTCCCTGCCCGTGTCGGCGTGCTGTTCCAAAGACTTGATGAAGATATCAGCGTTTTCTTCGAGGTGCGGCATCATCTAAGCAGTAAAAAAAAAATTGAGTCGTTTTATTAACAGAGGAGCAGCGGTATCTAAACAGCCAAGAAAACGAGTGGAACCGTTTCAGTATCGAAGATAAACAAGAATGGTTTTCAGAGAGGCTTCTCCATTCTTTGAATAATCAGTATGGAAGCGATGGATTAGCAGGAGACTATGATGCATGTTGAAAAAAAAAATCGGCACCCACACGTTTGTTTAGAGCGAGGCTACAAGGAAATCCGTACGGATTTCGCAGAAATCAAACCTCCGGACGAAAAATTCGTTCTGGTCTGGGTCGTAACCCGGACAAGATTTGAAGTTTGAAGTTTATTTGTGTCTTATACAGAAAGTGGACCTTCGTGCAGCACAGGGGATGCTTATTTTCCCTTTCATGATCGTTACTCCACCTTGCGGAATTCCACAGAACTTGTTTGCTATGGTACATGCAACTTTACTAGGCAATTCCAGGTCACGGAAAAATTGCTCATCAAGAACTCCAGGGCGCGAAAACACATCCTATTGATACGCACACACATCACAAAGCTCTTTGACCATAACAACCTGGGCCTCTCTGAAGAGTGTTGGCACCACGCTCTGGCTATCTCAGGATTACAGGACGAAGTTTGGGTCATCCAGCAGGCTCGGGAAACAACGGAAGGGCTAAAGGCTCACCGCGAACACCCGGGTGACCAAATCAGTGTCTCCAATGTGCAAGCTTTAAATAAAGTTCTGTCCAGTACAGCCTATGTAAAAGGAAGTGCTATCTAGTAAATTGGATATTAGATTTGCAAAACGTTTTCTCCGGTATGGATATTTTGAAGTTTGTTTGCCGAAATGCCTTTTCACCACTTTCGCGGTACATTTGCTTTTGTAGAGCTCAAACATCAACATCTCACCATCTTCAATTTGGCGGCGCTCATGCTGTAAGCGATTGTGCTTCGAATGTCCTTCCACTCCTGACCACCAACATGCATGAGAGACTTTCCCAGCACAGGATGCATCTGGTCTGTCATCATGGTAAACTGCGGATGAAAAATAAAGGCGCTTCATTGAAAATTCGAAGACTTGGCTGCCAATCTAGCATGTCACCCCGAATAGGAGCAAAAAGAAATGACGCACAAAACGCCCTGTATGTTCAACTACGTTATTACACCTGGTGTTTCCCGAAGTGAATTGAATGAGTGATTAAATTGACTAGCACTTAGATTAAAGCTGTTGGCGTTTAGATTAAATAGCTTGGCGCTCAGATTATTTATGTGGCGCTCGGATCAGTTTAGGTGGCACTTGTATTAAAGTGAGCGGGCAAACGTGTAGACCACCGTGGTGGTAGAGGGCTCCGGAAATTTAGACCGCCTGCACGGATAAAGCGCATTTCCGCCTCCATTGATAATGGCATCGCCGCGGCGGTAAGGAATACGCGTCTTTCGGGTCGGCAGCCAAGCACGATAACCACCTTAGCAACCGCGGCTGCTCAGGCTAGAAGATGGGAATAGTACCAATCGGCAAGTGGCTGACATAGATGACGTGCGTGTAATTGACGCGCACCTAATTTGTTTGGGGCTTGTTTTGACATTCTTCTAGTTTGATAACGTACCATTTTGTTCCTAGATGTATTTCTTGGCGAAGGTTTTGGTATAGCCTTTACAGATGTCAGGTCTCCCACATATAATCACAATTCGAAAATGAACAAAAATATGGTCGCCCTTGTGCAATATTGTCGCGGAATGTTCATACTATCAACTGATAGCACTTTTGCTTCGTACTATATTTCAAGGGGGAAAAAAACATTCTTTTTTTCTTGCCCCCTAATTCGTAATACAAATTTTTGTACTGGTGCTTCATTCACTCACACATAATACACCGAGGTTAAAATCCGATAAATATTCCGCACTGTTTACGGATTGCACAATAGCTTGCGCTAGCACGGGGCCGCCACCGCGGTGCTATACACGGGGTGCGGCGCTCGGCTGCTGACCTTGAAGTCGCGGGTTCGCTCCCGGCCGCGGAGGTAGCATTTCGATAGTGGCGATGGGCTAGAAGGCCGTGTACCAAGATTTAGGTGCCCTCTACAGAACCCCGGGTGGTCCAAATTTCCGAAACCCTCTACTACCCCGTGCTTCATAATCATATAGTGGTTTTGCCAAGTAAAACCTCGGGAAATATTACGAACACTACACACACAATGCCAGAAACCAGCGCGCAACATTCTTCTCGATTATTAAATGTTCTGTACCACGGAGCAAACTAGGCATTTCCACAGCGCACACATGCAGGCTCCTGAGATCAGCTGACGCTTGATTTATCTTACGCGTCTTTCACAAGTATTTACAGCGCCTGGAACCACACCAAGGATATAAAAGAAAGAAATTGAACATCATGTGGGCGATTACAATGCTCATATTGTTGCGGAGAATATAGGCCCACCCGTGCGGTCCTTATCGCTCAGGCATCCTGATCGGGAGCACCACAAAGGTCAACGACGAAGTAACACTGCAGATATGGAGATGAACCTCAACCCAATCGCTATATTTAGCCAACGTTCCTAGCTCGTTGCTCTTTTGAACGCTCAGGTAAGGAGGATGCATCTTCAGGGAAAATGAACTGCCGAAGTACAATAGGCTCACCCGATTTCACATAGGCTATCTCAACCCCCGAGCTTTGTTGTTTCCCCTCCCCCTTTCTTTCTTCTCTCTCTCTCTCTCTCTCTCTCTCTCTCTCTCTCTTTCTTTTTTAATTTTGCATGGGAAAGGAAGTACTAATGTTAACGAAACATCTTCGTGCGTGATCGTGGAGTGGTGCGAAATTACAACAAAGCAGAATCGAAACAGCGATCTCCTACAACCATAATTCTACTTCAGTCGAAGCGACGATGGCCAGAAATTATCTTCGGGTTGCTTGGCATATCCATAGTAATATTGGATCGAAAGCCAGTTACGCGAAAAAATGTCCGCGATTATAGCACGTCTAAAGCGAAGGCAGTCTCCTTGTACTCCATCCGTCATGTAAGTACACATGTTCTTTGAAATAAAATTGAATTTGCTGTACTCAAACACAATGGTCACAGTGATCGAAAACAAAGAAAGAGAGATCGGCTGAAGTTTTGTGACGGCGCTTTTCTTTATTACATTTAGTAGGGCCAGACCACCGTGAAACAGCTGGTATACTGGCGGCTGTTATTCTGCTTTTGATTTGTCACTATAAACGCACGGCAGTCGTTCACCGTTCTTCGCACAGAAATACAGAAAAGCACATTTTTATATCACAAGTAAAATTTTATAGTCTACTAAATGTCATTGGCAGACCAAAAAAAAAGACTCTATCATGTACGCCTGACCCTAAAAGAGAGAGAGAGAAAAGAGGAGAAAGGCAGGGAGGTTAACCAGATATTAGATTCCGGTTTGCTACCCTGCGCTGGGGAGAAGAGGAGGGGGTTAGAAAGATGACAGCCGAGAGAGGGTACAAGATTCAAGACAAGCACAACAAAAAACACGCGCACACACATACACACACACAAAGAACGTTCCACTTATAGACGTTCACGAAGGCCGGTAGATGTCAAGAAGCGCAGTAGCGCTTGCATGGCCTTCTTCTGCGACGTGATGTCTAGTCGATGGCGTAGGATGCCTTCTTCCGACAGTGGTTGGTCGTCCAGTTTGTTGAGTGCAAGGCGAAGAGGTTGCCTCTCTACGCTGTATCGTGGGCAGTCACATAAAATGTGCTCAATGGTCTCTTCGTGACCGCAGTGGTCACAGGCTGCGGTGTCGGCCATCCCTATGCGGAACGCATATGCTTTTGTGAAAGCGACGCCCAACCATAGTCGGTATAAGAGTGTGGCTTCTCCTCGGCAAGTCTTGGGTGGGACTCGAAGGCTTAAGGTCGGATCGAGAGAGTGAAGTCGGGAATGCGTGAAATGTGTGCCACCCCATTGCGATACAGTACACTTGCGAGCAAGCAGATGGAGCATCCGTGCCGCGTCCGTCCTTGACAATGGTATGGGTACTTGTTGTTCCATATTATGTGCAGAACGGGCGGCTTGATCGGCCCGTTCATTGCCTATAATCCCGCAGTGACTTGGAAGCCACTGAAAAGATATTTTGTGGCCTGCCTTCCCTGTATGTTGCAGCATCTCTGTAACCTGGAACACCAGCTGTTCATGTGGTCCGCGGCGTAGAGGAGACAACAGGGACTGCAATGCTGGCTTGGAGTCGCAGAAAAGCGTCCATTTGTGTGGCGCTTCATCTCTGATGAAATGAAGGGCAGTAAGGATCGCTGCGAGCTCTGCTGCCGTCGATGTTGTCGGATGAGTCGTCTTAAATTTTAAGGTTTTACCTTTCGCGGGTATCACGACTGCTACAGTGGAGCTGTCTGGAAGCACTGATCCGTCCGTGTAGATATGCGTAGAGTCCCGGTACTTCTCGTACAATAGAAGTAACGTGAGCTGTTTAAGCGCTGGTGATGATAAAGCGGCTTTTTTCTCAATTCCAGGAATTGTCAGGTTGATTTCCGGCTGAGCGAGACACCATGGAGGAATTGAAGGTCTCGCAGAAGGGGTGAAAGAAGTTGGTAACGAGTCACCATGTGCTGCTATCGTTTTGCAGAAAGAGGTGCGTGGTCTGTCCACTGGCAAAGAAGAGAGGTGGTGCCGAGGGGTCCTGGCGAGGTGCCTGATATGTGTCCTCAGCGCTTCCATGTCAATTTGGGTCGTGATAAGGTGGTCTCTAGCGATTGCTATTGTCGCCACTGTCGATGCACTCCGTGGTAGGCCTAGGCAGATCCGGAGCGCCTGAGCCTGCACACTCTGTATTGTACGTAGATTTGTTTTGCCCGTGTTCGTTATAGCTGGCAAGCTGTATCGCAGAAAGCCGAGAAAAAGCGCCCTGTATAGCTGCAGCATAGCACGTGTCGACATTCCCCATGCTTTTCCACAGAAGAACTTGAACAAGTGACAGATGCCCGTCAACCGCTTTTTCATGTACGATACATGAGGGCTCCATGACAAATCTCTGTCAATTATGACACCGAGAAATTTGTATGTTCGAACGTAGGGTATGATTTGGCCACTTATCATTACGGTGTAGTGAGTCATAGATTTGCGCGTAAAAGGCATCAGTGCACATTTCTCGGAGGAAATTTCTAGGCCTCGACTACGGAGGTAGATAGCAGCTTCATTGGCAGCTCTTTGAATTCTTGCTCGCAATTGTAACCGCGTCACTGCTGACGTCCATACGCAGATGTCATCAGCGTACATTGACAGCCTGACCGTGCTTGGAATGTGCTGAAGCAAAGCAATTAGTGTGATATTAAATAGCACAGGGCTAAGTACACCACCCTGGGGAACACCGCGGCAGCTATAATGTAGAGAAGTGCGGCCATCTTCGGTGCTTACGAAAAAGGAACGCATAGAGAGATAGCTCCGTATCCAGCGAAACGTCCGACCACCCACTCCTACCTCTTCGAGAGCAGAGAGGATTGCTTCATGTGTAACATTGTCATATGCTCCTTTGACGTCGAGGAATAAGGAAGCGCAGAGACGCTTACGGCTTTTCTCATGCTGAACGTATGTGACCAGATCGACGACGTTATCTATCGACGATCGGCCTCGACGAAAACCCGCCATGGCATCTGGGTAGCAGTTGTTGTACTCCAAGTACCACTCCAGGCGTCCTAGGACCATCCTCTCCATGACTTTGCCCACGCAACTTGCCAAAGCGATGGGGCGGTAGGATGAGAGTTCTAGCGGCGACTTGCCAGGCTTCAGCAGTGGCACGAGGCGGCTTGTCTTCCAGCTGATGGGAAGAGTACCATCTCTCCAGGAGCTATTGTACAGGTGAAGGAGAGCAAGTCTCGCTCGCTCACCTAAATGACAGAGAGCTCTGTAGGAAATGCCATCAGGTCCAGCTGCTGATGTGCGTCCGCACAAAGATAAGGCAGCCTGAAGTTCGTGCATTGAGAATGGTAGGTCCATGCGATGATCACCTGGTGGGGGACTGCTCGTCAAAGGCGGCATATTGCTGGGAGCAGGAGGTTGGCTAGCTAATCTGGTACAAAACTCTTCTGCCACGTCAGTATCTAGTCGCTTTTGTGAGAGGGCTAGGGTCTTGAATGGGAACCGCTGCACAGGTGGTGTCCGGAGACCTCGCACTGTCCTCCACAGCTGCGACAAAGGTTTGCGAGGATCTAGTGACTCACAGAAGGCAGTCCAACGTTGCGATTCGAGCTTGTCTAACCGCCGCTGGATCTTCTTTTGCGTGCGTCTAGCAGTACGTAAATCCTCTATTGCTTTCGTACGTCGGTACCTTCTTTCAGCACGCCGCCGGATTGCTCGAAGTCTTTCCAATTCAAAATCGAACTGTGTCGGTTTTACGCAGCATGCTAGAGTACGCACATTGTCGTGCATTGCGGTTCTTATTTCCTCCTCCAAGTCAAGTGGTGTATTGGCTTCGCAGCGTTCTTCCATGATGGATTGAAATTTGGTCCAGTCCACTCTTTGAATTGTATCTCGTATTTTAGTAGGAGCCAATCCTTTGATCGTGATATATGTTGGGATATGGTCACTTCCGTGCGTCTCTATGTCCGCAAACCATCTAACACGTCTGACAAGGCTTCGTGAGACAAATGCCAAGTCAAGACAGCTGCTGTACGTGGCGCCACGTAGGAACGTAGGACTTCCGTCGTTCAACAGCCATAGCTCCTCACTGGATGCGAAAGATACCAGAGCTCTGCCTCTCGCGTTGACCTTCGAACTTCCCCAGAGTGTATGATGCGCGTTGAAATCTCCGATGACGACCCACGGACCAGAGGATGAGGACAGAATATCCCGTAGTCGTTTGTGGTCAAATCGACTTGACGGCGATAAGTAGGCGCCCACAACAGTGAATGTAAGATTCTTCTTCTTTACTGTTAAGCATACGTATTGATTTTCGTCGTTAGCTGGTACTGGGTGATGAATATAGGTGAGGTCACGTCGAATAAACACCAAAACCTTGCTGTTTTCGTCGACAGTCGACGAAGGGAATGATTCATATCCAGATAGCCTTATGGAGTTCGTTAAGTTCGGTTCGCAAATGACTATGATGGGAAACATATTGACATACACATAGCGACGGAAGTCTGAAATGCGCGATCTCAGACCGCGGGCATTCCACTGAAAAATTGCTGCATTTCGGACCTCATTCCTGAAGAACAGTGGCTGATGGGCCATGATGGGTCTATTCAAGGGCTGCTAGCACCGGACTCAGAGCGTCCAGCACTTGAAGAGCACTTCTGGCAGACGGTGTATGCATGTTGCTCAGCAACACGCGAATGGCATTAATTAAGGGTCTCAGAAGAGCGACAACTTGCTTATCTGTATTCTGTGACTTCTCAGATGCCACACTGTGTTGCACTGTTGGCGACCTCTGCGGTAGCTCTGCTGCAGGTTGTAGAGGCGCCAGCGGTGGCCATTCCGTTGTAGACAGAGGCCTTCCAGATTTTCCCTTTCCAACATCGGTCTTTGGGGTGCTGGAAACGTGCGTCTGGTGTGCTGCTGATGACGGGTCTGTTTGACGGTTCTCTTGTGAAGATGATGATTGTTGTCGTGATGATCTTCGACGTCGACGTCTTCTTCGCCGGACTTTTTCAGCAGCTTCTCTGTGGGTCGAGCTGTCTCTGACCATTTGTTTGAGGACTGTGATCTCTTTCTTGATTCGAGGGCAGTCCTTGGACGAGGCACAGTGATCTCCTTGACAGTTGGGACACTTCATCGTAGTTGCACTACAGTTGTCTTCCGAGTGAGGTTCGGCGCATCGTGGGCACACCGCGGCATTTGTGCAAACGCCTTTCACGTGGCCAATCTTCTGGCAGTTGAAGCACTGCACAGGCCTCGGAATAAAGGCTCGTACCTGATGGCGAAAGTGGCCAACCTTCACGTAGGAAGGAAGACAGTCACCTTTGAACGTTATCCTCACACAGCGTGTATTACCGAGGCGGCCGACCCGCACAATGACGTTGTGTTCACTGGCTGGTTTGATGAGAAGCGGAAGGTCGGCGTTGGGTATTTCAGTGTCAATGTCATAGACGACGCCTGTCACCGTGGCGGCCCCCGCTGGCACGATAGATCGTACCTTGATGTTACCCAGCTGCGTCACACGCTGCAAGGTGTTCAGCGCGGACGGGTTCATCACATCGATGGCCAAGATGTTCCTCCTTGTGTTTAGTCGGACGTCCTTGATCTCGTTGGGCACAGTGTTTTCCAGATATAAGGAAAGGGCTTGCCTGTTCAGGACGCGCAGATTGTCAGCAGCGTTCTCTGGCACGAACAGAATGGAGTGAGGCCATCGCTGAGGCCTAGTTTTCACAGTAGCCGAACTTGACGCCGAAGATGTGTTAAGAGCTCTTCGTTTGGCCTTGCGGTGCAAGACAGGTACAAAGCCGTCTTCCGAGGAGTCGTCACCTGAGACGGAGTACAGCTCCGTGTCCTCGCTGTCGCTCGATGTGCTTCCACGCTTCCTCGAAGCGATTCCCGCAGAAGAACCGGAACCGGATGGTGCCTCGGGAAGTTGTACGTCCATCCCCGCGATGTAGCGGGCGGTGGACCCCGCAAACGCAGCGAGAAGTCAAGAAAAGCAGAGAGACGGGCCAGATGTGTTCTACAAGAGAAGCACTTCGTCGTCGTTCACCCTAAAAGTATTTTCGAAACTATACGCTGACTATGAAATGCTTTTTAGCAACAGAGGAACCATAAAAAATGTAAACGGTCACTTACACCACGGTCCACGAAGTTTTGGAAGTTCCGCACGTACACGTATTCTATAAAATCCAAGTCATTTAACACGACAAATGGTGCGTCGCCGTTGAAGAACCTGCGTGAAGCATGACATGTGAGATCACTTAGCTTCTCTGCTACGTCGGAATCTCTCAAGGCAACTGTGCCGCGACTGCGTGCCCTTGCATGGCAGGCAGCCTTTAGTAGAAGGCTGCAGTAAATGGGGTCGTAACACAGGATGACAACCAGCGGCAGTGCAAAATATTATATATGCCCGGTTTGTAGTTATAGCAGTCTAACAACTAACTGGTTACAAAACTGAACCTACAGTTCAGCTTTTGCTATTTCAATAAAGGGTACATTTTTCTGCAAAATAAAACACACACACACACAGACACACATGATGAAGCTGCCGCTAGTGTCGTCGTCATTTTTTTTTTCTTCCTGTGTTTTCTATGCTTCTGTTGGTGTCTTATTCTAAGCAAAACACGTGCTTTAGGTATTACCAACCGGTGTCAAAATCAGAATTGAAAATCTATTACAACGTTTTTACAGGCAGAGAGAATGTCAATCAAGAGAGCTTACCGCAGGCGAAATTTACTAGGCTTGCATTTAATTCGAACGCACCGTCGCAAGTGTGTTCCGCAATGAAACGCGAACTGGATATGCGAAGAACCTCACGCCTCAGCTATGCCTGCGACATCGTTCAAATAAGGCATCAACTTAAAGCTCCTTATAGCATGCTGTGTTAGTGTTGTAATTGGCTTACCCAAATACGTTGCCATATTTTTCAATCCATTTGCCGAGAACCTTATATTTCTCCTGTAGAGCAGAAGCAAGAAGCAGTGGTTAGAGGCTACATATATTACAATAACTTCGTTATTTACCGAAAAGGAACAATAACCGTGAAATATTTTCATAATTATCTGATTTTGCGTGGATGTCATTTATGACTGCAGAAAATCACGTTCGCTGTTCCTTAGAGCTATATTGCCTGAACCTATACCCTGTATGTGCTCGCTTTCTTGATTGAGACATGCAACTTCCACGGTGGTGCGCAGAACTACTCCAAGAAAATGTAGTATTGTAGCAGGAATAAAAATGTAAAACGTGCTAGCTGAACTACTTTAATTATATTTACACGTTAGCATAGCCGAGACAAATATCAACGCGCGTAGGAGCCGAGAGCCGTTATTGGGCTGTGAAAGTTGTGCAAAAGCAAGCACTAAATGGCGCTTAGGAGAAAATAAATGCTTAAGAAAGTGATCCACCTAAGATCAAGGATCCGGAAGATTGAGTCATAGTTGTATTACAAGGCAAAGTGTGTTTGGCATTCGTCTTACCATGGAGTGGTACTCTGCGAGGTTCCCCCATATAATGTTTGGTTCGGGGCCAGGTATGCCCAACTTCTTGAAGTAGTTGAAGTGATTGCGCCGCCATCTAAAATTTGTAGTGAAGGAAAAATAAATATTGGTTGAGTGCGCTTGATTCTGTTGTGGATACTATGCTTATACTGCCGCCCAAAAGCTGCAAACGACGCATCAGTGTTTGCATCTACAAGTGTTCTAGCGGGATCACCTAATCAGCGGTACTGTTACTCCTCTTCCGAGATAATGACATATTCGTAAAGGCAATTAAGCGGAGAAGAGCCTAAATGAGGAATAAAGAATTAAGTTCGCATTTACGTTCAGGTTTCTCTGTCATGAACATTCTACCAACACCTCAGTTAAATCCATTGCAGATGTATAAATCAGTTCGGTGTGCTTTAGACTCAGTTTAAATCAAATGCACCGACAAAAAACTCCGCCTCCACCATCCACCTTATCAAAGTGAATGTATATCGAAGCTGCGAAACAGGCACGACCACAGCAATTGGGGTCAAACAATCGTGGTAATGATGCAAGAGAAACAAAATCGCAACTGTCCACGTAATAAATTTGTTCACGATCTGTACCACTTGGTTCGTGGTTCCTTGCCGCTGAGGCGCGAAGGTCCAGCACTTACATACGGCGAAGGACACAAAGCACTCTCGGCTTGTGAGATGTCTAGATGGAAACAGTCGACTGTAACAGCTGGGATATCTTTCTCTTGGTTAACCCACGCAACGTCTGTTCTCATAAAAATTTTATTGCCTATTTTGGCTGTTTCTGGACTGATAGAGACTGCAAATTTTAACATACTGTCGATGATGGCATGTACCTGGGAGCGCAGGGAGGCCCAATTCGCGAGCTGCCATTTGGGCTCTTTCTGGGTGGGCACTGTTGCTTCGTTCTTTATCTTTAAGCTGAGGGTGTTTCACGAAGGCGGTGCATCTTATGCTAGCCGAGCGCTACAAAAAAACCCGATGAGCTGGAGGATATACTTACATTAGCAGAACTGTCACGAGGCATAGCGAAAGGGCGAGTAGCACGGCAGTCACCAGCATGACTGCGGGAAACGATCGTGGGACGCACGCAGCGTGGTCACGGCGCACTGCACCTTTTTGCGCCCGGTCTATTCTGCTTGTATCGATGATAACGGAGGATACGCGCCCGAGCGGACGTTGTGTCGAGGTTATCTTTGCGGGTTGCGCTATCACATGTCATAGCCTCAGGTTCCAGTTCCAGAAAGCACTCCTGAAGTCGATGAGCAGGTATCCTATCGGGTTCGTTCGCGCAATAGCCAACTGTTCCTCTTTTACTAATTAACCTGTGGAATGAGGGTGAGAGAAAAGTTATTTGATGGAATACAACGATTGCTCTCTCTCTCTCTCTCTCTCTCTCTCTCTCTCATTCTCTCTCGGTTCGTGCGTCATTAACACAGAGAGAAACAAAACGTTGTTGTGTCCAAGATAGGCTTCAGATTTACGGACAGTTAGTTATTGCGCACAGAATGCGTATCTGCATACGGATGCGAGCGCAATCCATTGAGGACGTCCAAGCTTCTAACAACAGACAAAAGGTTGTCGAACAAAAAATGCACGATTATCGGCTTGCTTCACTGAAAATGACGTCGAAGGACGATAATTTTCTGCCGCCCCTGATACTGTGCGTGTGTACGCGCACGCGAACGCGTGCGTTGACATAGCAATATCTATACAAGAGCCCAAACGAGGACAGTTCACAGCAGACAAATTCACTCGGAGACAGCTGAACACAATAGAGACAATCTGAAATATCGCGATGGATGGTAAGAGCGAGCCTCTTCTTACCAGAGCGTGAACTCGGCCGGATGGTCAGTGATATTACTGGAAGACGGTATCTATCACAAGCACTCAAACGATTACGTAGGCTCACCTGAGACTGGTAGTATTGAGGACACTCTGATTATGGGCTCCGATTATTTGGTCAGTCTTTTGAGCTTCTATATCGGCATGTCTGCCTGTTCTCGTGGACAGCGTCCGTGGGGTTGGAGGAAAGGGAATTAACGGAAGCAAAAATTACAGCATATCCACGGAGTGAATGATGATGAGTGGGCGAAGCTCGGGAGGTTCATCGTAGATCGTGCCGAGTTCCGGATTAATTTAGTTAACGCGCACGCTACGAATCCTTATGGTTCAACTATGCACAAGTGAACTCTCCCACCGGCACTTCTTTGCAAGTCAAGATCCAGTGCCTATATATATATATATATATATATATATATATATATATATATATATATATATATATATATATATAGAGAGAGAGAGAGAGAGAGAGAGAGAGAGAGAGAGAGAGAGAGAGAAATAAGGAAGGGAAGGCAGGGATGTTAACCAGTCATGAGTCCGGTTTGCTACCCTACACTGGGGGATGGGAAAAGGGGAATAAAAGTAAAGTGAAGGAGAGAGGGGGAATGCCTACAGGGCAGTGCTATACAATATCATAGGCGCTCGGCTAGGCCAGATGCTTTTAGAAAGGCCAAAAGCGCTTTCATTGCTTTCTGAGCCGTTGGACCGTGAGGACGGTATTCTAAGATTGTCTGTTCACAAAGTGGACGATCGTCGAGCTTTGTGAAGGACTCGGTCATCTCATGTACCAGGCATCTCGTCCAAGCTGGGGTCTCTGCTCTGCGTATCAGTTTCTCCAGAACACAGCATCGGAGCCAACTACGCCAGAACCACAACCGCAAAGCAGGCAAGCGCCCAGACTCTCTCCCTGAGACCCACCAGGCTTTTTCCCAAAACAAATCTTTTTTTCGCCTACTCATTACAGCAGCAATTGCAGCAACGTGAAATAGGCTCATCTGACACACAAACACAAATTGTGATGCCATACAACAACAACAAAAAAGGACAATGGTAAATCTAAGCTACAGACACAAAAAAAGGCAATACACCCAAGCCAGAGTACTCGGCGCCATCGAGTTCCTAAGAAGCAGCGACGTAAGCCGTCAGCATTGCCATTCAATTTGCCCTTTTTTAAAACCAATTCTGAACAGTACAGCAACAGTAGCAAGCTCCAGCGCAGTAATCGGCCGTTCTTTTAAGGACATTGCAACCACCCGAGAGGACAATGGTCTGCTTAAATTAAGAACTCCGAACCCGCGAGCTATACCATGAAAACTTTTCGTACTGCCTTTTACCACACTGACGCATTCCTTCTGTGAAGCGCTGTACGCTTCCTACAATATCGCCAGTTTACGTCTAGCACCTGCATCGCGTCTCACATGAATTTGAAGCTCTTATCCTCCATTTCTTTCTCTTCAGCAATGCGTTTCTCATTTTCTTCCTGTGCAATGCGTCTCTGATTTTTTTCTTCCTCAATGAGCTCCAGACACTCTGACAGCTCGTCATCGTCTGCCCCAAGGTTCTCGATAGCCTCGATGATCTTTGGCTTTCTAATTAGCTCCCGAACCTCCAAACCCATCCTTTTTGCTAACTCTAGCAAAAGCGGTCTTTTGAGTGCCTTTAAGTTCATGGTTGCTGCAAGTGCTGCTAATTCTTCACTAACACACAAATACTACTACGTTCCCGTTCTCAGATTAACGTGGAACAGTAGCTACCGAAATTACCACCTTTGCTAACACAAATCAAAACAAAGCCTGGTAAAATCTCAGTGAAGAAAAGCCAAGCACTCACCACCCTACAGCCATGATCCCGGCGGAGTCGATTCCGACGCTTGCACCATCCGTTGCGGACCGCAAGGATCTCCCATGCCGACGTCGGACCTCCGGGTAACGAATCTCACCGCTGTCATCCAGTTGTTGCGACTGGCCTGCTGGATTCGCCGGCCAGCGGGTAGCGTGTGGCGGAGCGGCGGAGACGACTTGCAGGCACTAGGGATTCGGGAGCCGAGAACCGAGGCAGAGGTTGAGGAAAACTTAAAAGACGTTTATTTACATATTTACAAGTGCGTTCTCTTCAGAGAGTTCTTTTCTCTCTGTCTATCTCTCCTCTCTCTCTGGGTCCCGCGCTTTTTGTTGCCCGGACTTCTCCACCATTGGCTCCTGGGCGAGGGAGGAGGGAGAGGATGGGAGGTCTCCATACTTGACCCGCCCATGGCCGTAATTACCAAAAGTCCGGGAAACGACGCCGGAGACGATCACATCACACGGCCACGTGCACGTGCGGAGACACACACCGGCAAACAGTTTGTGTGGCCCGACGCCGATAAGGTGGGCCCTCGCTGGACGGATCACTTCCAGATGTGCCGGACGGGGTCGACTCTTCGGCTCGGGACCAGACGTTCTTCTCGGCTGGCCTTCCTTCTGTGCTAACTAAAAGCGTTCGCACACACGAAGCACACCCGCACGTGCGGCACAGAAACTCATGTCCCCTGGCGGCGCCACACCGTCGCAGGCACACCTGCAGCAGCTTTGTAACAGTGGACACTGTTGCTTCGTTCTTTAACTTTAAGCTGAGGGTGTTTCATGAAGGCGGTGCATCTTATGCTAGCCGAGCGCTACAAAAAAAACCCGATGAGCTGGAGGATATACTTACATTAGCAGAACTGTCACGAGGCATAGCGAAAGTGCGAGTAGCACGGCAGTCACCAGCATGACTGCGGGAAACGATCGTGGGACGCACGCAGCGTGGTCACGGCGCACTGCACCTTCTTGCGCCCGGTCTATTCTGCGTGTATCGAGGATAACGGAGGATACGCGCCCGAGCGGACATTGTGTGTGGGCCTCGAGGTTATCTTTACGGGTTGCGCTATCACATGTCATAATCTCAGCTTCCAATTGCAGAAAGCACTCCTGAAGTCGATGAGCAGGTATCATATCGGGTTCGCGCAATAGCCAACTGTTCCTCTTTTACTAATTAACCTGTGGAATGAGGGTGAGAGAAAAGTTATTTGATGGAATACAACGATTGCTCTCTCTCTCTCTCTCATTATCTCTCGGTTCGTGCGTCATTAACACAGAGAGAAACAAAACGTCGTTGTGTCCAAGATAGGCTTCAGATTTACGGACAGTTAGTTATTGTGTACATGCAGAATGCGTATCTACGGATGCGAACGCAATCCATTGAGGACGTCCAAGCTTCTAACACAGACAAAAGGTTGTCGAACAAAAAATGGACGATTATCGGCTTGCTTCACTGAAAATGACGTCGAAAGACGATAATTTTCCGCCGCCCCTGATATGGTGTGTGTGTGCGTGTGTGCGTGTGTACGCGAACGCGTGCGTTGAGATAGCAATATCTATACAAGAGCCCAAACGAGGACAGTTCAGAGCAGACAAATTCACTCGGAGACAGCTGAACACAATAGAGACAATCTGAAATATCGCGATGGATGGTAACAGCGAGCCTCTTCTTACCAGAGCGTTAACTCGGCCGGATGGTCACTGATATTGCTGGAAGACGGTATCTATCACAAGCACTCAAACGATTACGTAGGCTCACCTGAGACTGGTAGTATTGAGGACACTCTGATTATGTGCTCCGATTATTTGGTTAGTCTTTTGAGCTTCTATAACGGCATGTCTGCCTGTTCTCGTGGACAGCGTCCGTGGGGTTGGAGGAAAGGGAATTAACAGAAAGAAAAAATTACAGCATATCCACGGAGTGAATGATGATGAGTGGGCGAAGCTCGGGAGCTTCATCGTAGATCGTGCCGAGTTCCGGATTAATTTAGTTAACGCGCACGCTACGAATCCTTATGGTTCAACTATGCACAAGTGAAATCTCCCACCGGCACTTCATTGCAAGTCAAGATCCAGTGCATATATATATATATATATATATATATATATATATATATATATATATATATATATATATATATATATATATATATATATATATATATATATATATATATATATATGGGTGGCCGGTGAACGGTTCTCCAACGCGAGCAGTCGGTATTTCTCAATAAAGAAACTCGCTAGGAGACGCTGCCTGCGCCAACGTTGTCTCTCGCGGGTGAGGGCGCGTTCTGCTTCTTTGCGAGCTCGTAGAGCGTTCATCTAAGATGATGATGATTGTGGTTCGGTTAGGAAAGGACGCTAATTTCTGCTAAGAAAGAGCGTTTCCATAGTCAACGCGCGCCTTTCGCTCTCTCTCTCACAAGACAGCAGATGGAAGAGTGACAGAGAGAGAAGCACGCGCCGGGAGAGAGAGAGAGGCACGTGCCGGGAGGCACGCGCTCGCCCTCGGCGCGTGCCTCCCGGCACGCCGGTTACGCCTGACGCAGGACAAGGTTAGTCTAAGAGGAGCTTCGCCCCTAAAAGCAATGCTGCAGTGGAGGTTTGCGGAAGCGTTGACTTTCTGGGGTACTTCGATGTGCTACATGAGGACTACAGGAATCATCTTCAGCTTTACACTGATGGCTCAACAGCAGCAGGCAGATCTGCAGGAGCTGTGACCTTCCCTGCCAAAGCAGTAGATGTGCTGTTCAGGACGTCTCATGGCACAACATCGACAGCCGTGGAGCTTGAGGCACTACGCACCGCACTTTGCGTGATCGATGGAGAGCCCCCACAGAAATGGGCCATCTTTACAGATTCCAAGTCAGCCCTTCAGTGCCTTTTATCGGCCTTACGGAGCGGGCCGCAAGACCAATTAGTGCTTCAAACACGACAGCTCTATCACGAATTAACCGACAAAGGCCATGACATCACGTTTCAGTGGCTACCAGGCCACTCTGGAATAATCGGCAACGAGCACGCAGATAATGCTGCGAAACGTGCCCACGAAATTGGAGTGCTGCAAGCCATCCCACTGTCAAGAACGGATGCAGTAAGAAAACTTCGCTCGCTTGCGCGTGATATGACTATAGCGCTGTGGAACACTCCTGGTCTTCTGCATACCCGTCTGCACCGCCTCGACCCATCACTACAACTTCGAGTTCCGCGTGGGCTTACCCGCTGTGAAACTACCGTACTTTGCCGCCTGTGGCTAGGCACGGCATTCACAAGAAGTTTCAGCTGTCGCATTGGACTGGAAGACAGTGCTGCCTGTATTCACTGCGGCTGCGAGGAAACAATTGTGCACGTCCTCTGCGATTGCCCTGGGTACTGCTCCCAGCGACAGACTCTCGCCACAGAATTGTCACGCCTTGATGGTCGACCGCTGTCCGAGCAAACCATATTGGAATGCCGGACAGACAGTGTCTCGCAGCAGAAAGCCACGAAGGCTGTGCTCAAGTTTTTGCGCGCAACGGGCCTCGTGAACCGTCTGTGACACATGCCGTGCTTGTGTGTGTGCGCGATTTGACCTCTCTCTTTCTTTATTCTTTTTCCATCTCTTTCTGTCTCCCTTCACCCCTTCCCCAGTGCAGGGTAGCAAACTGGATATTTTCTCTTCCGGTTAACCTCCCTGCCTTCCGCCCATCATCTCTCTCTCTCTCTCTCTCTCTCGATGTGCACTGAAAGCACACAGTGCAATGGCTTTAGCGTCTCGATCCCATTCAACTGCCACCGCAGCAGCCGGTTTCGAACTTGTACCTTTCGGGCTCGCAGTCAAGCACCGTGGCCGCTAGATCAACGCGGCAGAATTTCGATTCGGTTAAGGAGAGGACGCTGCCTTCTGCAGCCCTTCATCAGGTATCCGGCAAATTGATGGCCTGGGTTGTCCGCCGCAGTGGTGTAGTGGTTCTGGTGCTCGGCTGAAACCCCTCCCTTCCTCCCCTCCCCCCAAGAAAAAGAATATGGCTGATTTTCAGCTTGCTTCCCTGCAAATGACGTCGAGCGACGGTAGTCTCCTGCCGCCCCTTGTACGCGACACCCTCCCTTCTCTTCCCCCCCCCCCCCCCCCCGCCGTTCCCTCCATGTCACTCCTCCCATGATCGATGCAAAGGAGGATTTGCTGAATTCAAGTTTCCTGCGTTCGCCCTGCTCTCGCGCTATCTGTTGGGACATTTTATTACTGTTCGCCTACAGAGCCGCGGCTGATTTCTCATTTACTTAGGTGAAAACCGTTCTAATGTGTATTCCTAAATAAATGAACGCTGCAGATCACGGTTATGTACATATATTTTGCCACAAATATGCCTGATGCTTCCACTGCGCAGTATAATGTTAACGCGTATGACGTGTAGCACTGGTGGCACCACCAGTGCTAGTAGCTCACTTGGTTTTTGTAGGCCGGTTGAATCGAGTGGAAGACAGACAGACAGGCAGACAGACAGACAGACAGACAGACAGACACACCTTTTCGCGTTCAAGAAGCCCAAAGAATGAATATCGTCTTTAAAAGCGCGGGTTCGATCTCGTCCGCGGCGGTCGCATTCCCAATGGGGGCGGAAATGCCGGAGGCCCGTGTACTGTGCGTTGTCAGTGCACATTAAAGAACCCCAGGTGGTTGAAATTCTCGGAGCCCTCTAGCCACGGTGTTATTCCTATATATACCCACGGCCGGACTCGACTCTCCTCCCTCCGAGCGGAGGAGAGGAGAGTCGAGTCCGGCCGTGATATACCCTGGCCGCGGCGGCTGCATTTCGATGGAGGCGAAATGCTGAGGCCCGTGTGCTGTGCGATGTCCGTGCACGTTCAAGAACCCCAGGTGGCCGAAATCTCCGGAGCCCTCCACTACGGCGTCTCTCATAATCAGAACTGGTTTTGGGACGTAAAACCCCACAAAACAACAACTTCCACGGACGCAGAGCCCTGCTCTCGACTTGGGCTGCTGAAAACAGCGTCTTTTATTTTCCTTAACCGAACCACGATCATCATCATCATGTCCTGGGTCTGATAGCCGCGTCACCCTTTACCTCTCCAATAACTGCTATAGACGCCGCTTTGTCCAGCAAGCCGTAGCGAAGGGCTGTGGAAATTTGGTCTACCTGGGGTTCTGTAACCGTACACGCGGCGATGATGCTACCCTGCGTACGATCATCGTCGACTGCAGCGCGGTCGGCGCGCTGTCTACGATCTCCATTGGCGATAGCGCGAGCAGCGCGTGGAGCACTCTTGAGGCCCCAGCGCTGCTGCAGCTGTATCGCCCCGCTGGCTGGCATTCCGGGAGCGAAGCACCGGTCGCCATGTTCTCCGGCAGCGTCCTGCTGCCTGGCGGCGATGCGACGGGCGACTGCGTGCTGCGCACCTCGGATGGCGGTGCGTTCGAGGCGCAACGCGCCTTCCTGTGCACCATCAGCCCGTACTTTGCAGCGGTGTTCCGCGAGCAGTTCGGCTCGCAGAGGGACGTCGTCGTCGGCGGGGTCAGAGCCGTCGTGCTCGACGCGCTCCTCACGTACCTGTACACAGACCAGGTGGGCCTCTTCCGGACAAGTGCAGTTAGACATTGCAGCGGCGGCTTCGAGGGGACGCTGTTTCGCGTACACATTTGATGTTAGCAGGTTTTTTTTTTCTTTTACTGCACATGCATTCATTCCTAAATAATAATTGCTGAAACGAAGAAACTAAGGGAAAGGGCAGGGACGTTAGTGCTCACTTGGCTACCCGTCCCTTTAGAGTGGACGGAGGCTAGGGCGGACTAGCATGTCACGAGTGAAACACTAGGGAATGATGTCGCAAAATACAGGAGTGTTTTAATAACAAATTACAGCAGTAACAATTACACCTGCTGTTCCCCTACCTATTGGATGATTGTTGCAATGACACTGTAAAAATAATTTCGTGAGCACAATGTGGAAGGTCGATGGTTGTCACAGGATAATGATCGAACAGCGGGACTGCGATCTGCTTCAAGAACACGTGGCATTGGAAGGCAGAGTCATCTACGTAACTAAGTAGTGTCATTTGTGGTAAACGAAAAAGATGTATGCGATAGCATTCCTAGAGTCTTTCGGTGAGGTTTCGGTAATTGCATGCGTGTTTCCTAGTCGGAAACCCATCATCACGCGAAAACCCACGTTAACTGAACTGTGTACGCTCATGCTTTATATATACGGCCACAAGTACATATGCGCTGGGGCCCGAATCTATTCTCTGCTCGGCGTCAAAAGTAAGAAAACTGTACATGGATAACCTCGATGCGAGAAATGCTATCAAGAGCAGAATTCCGTTAATAAACGATTTGATTACTGTGTGATGACTCTGCATGCACTGCAACGCGTGCAGCTGTGCGTGAGCAGTGACAACATCCTCGAGGTGCTGCGTGCGGCCGACATGCTCCTGATTGAAGATGCACGGAAGCAGTGTTTGACGCTGCTCCAGAAGACCATGGGGATCCCGAACTGTCTGAGCTTGGCCACCCTGACGCGCCAGTATTACTGCCCGAGCTTCACGAACGCCGTGTTCTCCTTCGTGCGCGGGAACTTTGACGAGGTAAGTGCTCGAATGCCGTAGGGCAGCGTCAGTGTACTTTATAACTTACAAATTGATGCTCCAAGAATGTGCCCTCAGTTCTTTGGCAGAAAAAAAGCCATTTGCAGCAAAAATAAACATCACGATTTCTTACTTTTAGAAAATAAGTTATTCTTCACTAGTCAGTTACCCTCCCAGAGAGAAAAAAAAAGGAAAAGAAACATCCAACACTACCATTAGTAAAGGCTTGATAAGTCAGCCTGAGCGCCCGTTTCAGCCCTCTATACGTAATCATGCGTAAGCATTCTTTGGCTGCTTCACGCGTGGCTGTCCATCTGCCCCCGTAACCGACGTAACCTCTTACGCGTTACGATAACTGCGTAGATATCGCAGAGCGCCGGTGGGTGTCTTGGCCGGTCGCATTTTCTCACGTACTATTGGTCGTAATTAGTGCAGGCTAATGTCGCATCCTGTCGACGTAGCGAATGCTGACCTCGGCTAGCGCTTGCT
>CM023483.1:64126176-64445533 GCA_013339685.2 Hyalomma asiaticum
AATTAGTTGGTTAGTTAGTTAGTTAGTTAGTTAGTTAATTAGTTAATTGTTAGTTAGTTAGTTAGTTAGTTAGTTAGTTAGTTAGTTAGTTAGTTAGTTAGTTAGTTAGTTAGTTAGTTAGTTAGTTAGTTAGTGCGAGAATTGGAGGTCCGAGCTCGAGCGGCACAAATAACGATATTCATATGACACATACAAAGGGGTACACTTCAGAAAGAAAGAGAAACAAGAACACGCACACAGGACCCTCCAGTGAAACTCCGTACAGCGTTCGTCCGCTTCATTTGTAGACTAAAACAGCTCTAATCATAGATGTCACGACAGTAATAAAGCTTAATTATCTTGTTAAATTTGTTGATTTACCCTGCACTCACTGTGACGTTAACGAACATCCGAAGGTATGAGACACTGATTGGTCCCTGCGCGATAAACATCAGTACAATACAGCCTTTGGTCTCTTGGCATTTTTCTGTGTATTCCTGCCTTTTATATCGTGCGTAATCAAAGAATTTCACCTCGTGTAAATGTCATCACTGCATGTGCTGCAGGTACGGCTCGTAGATGAGGGGCGAGTCTTGATTAGCGGAAAATAACGCTACCTTAAAACATAGAAAGAGAGAGAGAGAGAGAAAGGGAATTGCCGAGTTTATCTATACAGACCACGTGTTCTCGTGCGTTCTATAAGCTGAAGAATCGATTACTAATTTTCCATTCCTCCGTTAGTAGCGTGGCGTTTGGAGAACGTGGCCCATACTTTACTCGTATTCATGCAATGACTTGGGATTATCCGCGATTATTGCATTCACGCACAGGTCAAGCAGCACAAATTCTCAGGGACATACGCATGGCTTCGCCTAATGTATGCAGTACCTTGGCAAATAAGTTCTCATCGAATGAAACAGTACACTTGGAGGCCAGGGCGGCCAATGATTCCTGCGTCATCGCTTTGCGCTGGGAATACCGAGCCGATTCGTTGTGGTACTCAATGAAAGAGAGAGATATCTTGAAGCATTGTGAATTAGTTTGGTCTCGATGCGATCACCCAGCGCACTCCAACAGCACAATAGCGATAGCAATAGACAATAGCACAAAATGCACCGGCCACCACGCGGTCCGATTATCTCGTTTCCGGCTCCGTACTGTGTGGGTCAAGGATAAAGTGCCTTTCACATGGAGGAATTTGCCACTTCAGAAAGGTCTACTACTTACACCAGGAGGTATTCATTTTTTAGCTATAGATTGATTTGTGGAGTTTAACGTCCCAAAACCAGCTGTGATTATGAGAGACGTCGTAGTGGAGGGCTCCGGAAATTTTGACCACCTGGGGTTGTTTAACGTGCACTGACATCGGACAGCACACGGGCCTCAGCGTTGCACCTCCGTCGAAATGCAGCGCCGCGGCCCGGGTTCGATCCCGCGACCATCTATCTGTCCTAGCTATTGAAGCGGCGCCTTAAGCCACGGAAGCTTGCTTCCGCAGCCACGCTGGAAAACCTTAAAGAATGACATGCGCGCAACCCACGCGCGTTCAAATTTACTCGATGGCTGCCAACTCCATTGCGTGCACAACTACGCAGTAAAACAATAAATGCTAGTTGAATAAATACTGTGTAAAAAAAAAGAGCGGGCAGATCTCACGCAGTGTTGGAATCGATGTCATGCGAAGCGGTCAGTGGGAAAATTTCCTATGCCTGCCTGCTTGCTTGACGCTCAGTCAAGTGTTGCGGGAAGAACGGTACGACGTGACGTCAGCACTCACCTTAGCTCATAGACGTTTGCTTTATTGAAGCTAAACACGCGCAATCGTACACGCTGACTGGCGCTGGGCATTGCTATAAGGACGGTCAACACACAGTATAACTGCATTACAACGGAAAGGCGGGCTAGTTGGTTTGGCTGCATAATGAAACTTTTGCGCACACAACACGAAGCCACAACGAAGAAGTACACAAGGACTAGCGCAGTCCTTGTGTACTTCTTCGTTGTGGCTTCGTGTTGTGTGCGCAAAAGTTTCATTACACAGTACAACCGCTGCTGAAGTTGAGCAACCACCATCACCACAACTGCTAATGCAACAGGCCTGTCTGTATGCGCCGCGTGGTAAGCGCCGCCGTGGACGAGTGTTAGCGCCATCGTTTAGCACATCAATGTCCCGAGTTTGATTCCCACCGACACAGTGTGTCACTGGTTGTCCTGTGTCATTAGGACACAGGACAACCAGTGAAAACACATTAGTTTCTGACGACACATTAGGTCCTGTGTCATTACAGCGCATTTGCCTCTGCTTGTCTGCCTCTTATGTACTCCTCTGGATCGCAAGCTCCAAAAGACTACGTCTTTCCCTGGCTTGACCCACGAAAGATGTGTTCTCATCAAATGTTCGATGTCTATTTTGGTTGGTCCTTCAATGTCATACGTTTTAACTTTAATAATCTGGCTCGCACTCGTATTCACCGGTACGCGTCACATGCGATTGTCATCGTTGTGACTTGGGTGACAAGTATATCATGTTAGCGGCATCATGATCAATCACTCGTGTACGTCATGCATTTGTACCCTACTATTCTAATTTTCGTGTGCACCAAGCGAACGAGGCTACCAGGAGGGCACCGAGACGTCGGCGGCTAGGAAGACACGGTCAAAGTGGCATAAGTGTGCCAATAAATGTTTTGCAAATCGTTGGCATAAGTAATAGATAAAACCTCTCTAATACTACTTGCCGAAGTTTCTTGTTTGTTTGTTTGTTTGTTTGTTTGTTTGTTTGTTTGTTTGCTTGCTTGCTTGCTTGCTTGCTTGTTTGTTTGTTTGTTTGTTTGTTTGTTTGTTTGTTTGTTTGTTTGTTTGTTTGTTTGTTTGTTTGTCCTCGCAATTTCTCACAGCAGTGTTCACCGTTTGGCTTCCGTATTTCCGTTAGAGCCCTGGACCAGTTCAAGAATCGCTGGCCTTCGCTATTCAACACCGACGAGTACCAGGAGGCCATCGAGCAGGCCTTAGCATTGGGCCCCTGCATGTGCTCTCCCAACAAGCTGCTGATGGCACTGCTTAAACCGGAAGAGGATCCGCAGCCGACTCCACCGGCAAACGCGGCTCCAAACATGGCCTTGGCTGCCGCCGCTGGCATCAACGAGGCTGGCAACCAACTTTTCGCTGAATTTTTTCTGGTCAATGCGGCGCAAGTAGCCGTGAATGCAGTGCCGCAAGGAGGACTGCAAGCCGGCGCTGCAACCGCAGAGCCGGCGGAACCCGAGCCTGCAGTCGGTGAGCCTTCACACTTAAACGGGTGTCGCTTTGCTCAGTGTAAGCGTCACTGAGGAACTTGCCTATTGTGTAATGTTCGGTAACCGCCAGGAACATTCGCGTATTCCAAGTCGTACAGCTTACTGAATGCGTCAAATTAATTGTCACGTCCATTGGGCACCTATGGCTTCTAGACATATGTCGTACAGCATTTTACAGCGAAATTGTCCATGGCTAGGTTCAGGTGAAAAGTACGCGTGTCGACAGAAAAAGTGGGCCGATCCTCGAGGCTGTGAGGTCAGTTATGATTCACCCGTGGCGTTCGCCACGTGCGTTTGCCGGTCAAGATTACAATTGCATCGAGGGGATCAAAAAAACTGAGGAGCCTTTCGCCGCTATGAAGTTCTTTTCTTTGTGGCCTGACATCTTTTTTTTTTTCGCATTTCTTTCTTTATTTCTCTTTACTTCCTTCTTTCTTTTATTTCCTTGCTGTCTTCCTTTCCCTCGTTCTTTCTTTCTTTCCTACTTTCATTTTTGATTTCTTTCTTGCCATGTTTCCGTCTTTGTAGAAAATCCAAGCGATTCATGTGACTTATGATGATGATGATGATGATGATCCTTCGTACATCCCATACGCCATCATCGGGGGATTGTTCAAGAGCTTAGTATCTTAGCTATTAGCAGATCAGGTTAACATCTTCATTTGCCAAGCACGCACAGAAGAGCGTGCACGTGTTATGGGCGCGTGTCTCGCACTTCGTCTACTTCGTGCACATATATCCCTGCTTTCGAGAGCATGTACGATGAACCGACCGTGGTTGAATCGGTTGGCGTGCTTGTCTCTCATCCCAGCAGTCGGCCGTTCGCAACCGGAAGAGGAACTCTTTTTATTTAATTGTTACACTATTTCTAGCGAAAGCGAAAAAGGAAAGCATGCAGAAAAAAAAGCAAGCAAGAAAAAGCAAAAGCCCACAGCTACGCGATAGCGGAGTGAACTCTTTCATAAGCTCCAACACATACGCGCCGGCTGGAACTTATAGTCTTTGCAGAAAATACTTCTTCCATTGTATGAATGACTATAGCGCACAGTCAAACACGTGTGGCACACGTATTCTCCCGGATCAGTTAAGTGTAGCCCGATGGTGCGTTAAACAAAGCATTGATGGTGGCTGTTTTATTTTCATTTAGGCGGTGCCGCCTGTACATTTGTGTGCGTCAGGACCCTTCAGCACCGAAAGAAAGAAATGAAGCTCATAAAAATTACAAATAGAGCATGGCACAAACACACAAACAGTTCTCATCAGATCAATGCAAGGAAGTTGGAACACGTGTAAACTATATTACCGAAACCAGTTGGAATGTCATCTGCTCGGTACTTGCTCCCACTGTAGTATATTATCTCTTACTCGAACGGTTGGTATCGATAAAGCCTGCTATTCAAGGGGACAGCTTCCTCGCACTTATTGTGAAAATGAAACACGTAGTGTCACATCTGACGTTCCAGTCGTTTAATCTTAAGTTCAAACTCGGTAACATTGACAAAACTTGTTCCACCGATCCTTTGTAATTGGCTAGCTCAGCCACAGCCAGACCAAATAGGTGCACAAGCAGCCGCCGCGGCTGGGATTCGATCCCGCGACCTTCGGATCCGCAGCCGAGTACCATAGCCACTAGACCACGGTGGCGGGGCACAAGCAAGGAGTGCGGCTTTGCAGAATGGACAGGATAACTCAAGAAGTTAAGGTGTCGAAGGTGGTCTGCTCTTTCTATGGCATTCATGACGCTCTTTAAATCTTACAGAATCCATGGATCTGAAAATAGCGCGTTGTGAGCGGTGTGGTCTCACGAACCCCGAGCGCTGGCTGCCACGCTTGCCGACCGAGTTGATCTACGTGATCGGCGGCTGGAGTGCCGGTCAACCCCGAGCCACCATCGAGACCTTCGACCCACAAGTCAACCGTTGGTTTGAGCACAAGGACAATGCCTTCATTGCAAGGTGTGTCCGGATGTGCTCAAGACTGAATGCATTGAAGGAAAACGCAGACAAGAACCATACACTGCATTGGTCTATATATAGCACTTCACAGACGGGCATTTGATCTGCCCCTCCTTGAATTGTCGCTTGATAACCTAGAAGGGCGAAGCAAAACAAATATAAAAAGAACCGGCACCACTTACAAGTTACCGAAATCAGCTGTTTGTACAGTTCAGAATTTTCAGACCTTGCTCGGAAATAGATCATCACCACTGCCCCCATCCTATTACACCCACTCTAGAGCAAAGGTTTCTGACACACTTGTCTAATCAACCCAGCCCTACGCTAGCTCCAGCCACAATCACCTCAAGCTTCTTCATCTCATCAGCTCATTAAACCTTCTGGCGTCCCGCCACGTTTGTTTCCCACAATTCGTTGTATCTGCAGGATTTCTTTCTTAGAACCCAGTGTGTTACTTCCAGTAGACACCGATTCCCACAGTGCGTGCGATCTGCAGGCTTTTCTCTTTGAAACAGTATGTTACTTCCAATGGCCAACGTTCACCTTGTCTTCCTACTACACGCCCTGCATATGCCAATTTATTCTTCTTGACGTCAATAACGATGTTGTTACCAGTGTTCGTGCGCACGCACGGGAGCGAGCGCTCCATAGAGGGAGCCAGTAGGTCCACTTTTCTGGGAGCCACTAGTTTAGGTATGACGACCATAAACATGTAGACTGCGCCGATACAGATTAGGCTATACGAGCTTCGCTTGAAAGTTTACGAGTTTAAAACACGGCTGTGTGAGTACTCCTTCCATAGCCCCTCTAGATAAAGAGTTGCGTTTCCTATCGGGGATGGGTAATCATCTTTTTCTGGCTCGACTACTCTTCGGAATGCCTATCAGGATTTTCCATTTTTTGTTGCTTTTCATACCTTTTGTACATTTACCGATGTGTCAGAACAATAATGCTTCACTTTATAGTCAGCGCCTGTGCCCATCTTTGCCTTCTGTGTCCTTGCGAAGTGAAGTACGCGTTGTCTTTGCCTTACTGATCAACGAACTATAGCTCGGGACGTGTTATTCAGCTTCATATTAATTATATCGCTAGCTGTTCAGTACTCAATAACAAGTACAAAAGCATTCTGTTCACTTCTGGCACCATTCTATTCGTGCTCTACTCGGTCGCAAAATTCACTTATCGCACCCCGCAACGCTCCTGCCATCAACCGTACTGTAATCACGTAAACGATCCGAGAGCTGTGCACGGAGGAGACGTTCTCGTCTGATATGAGCGAAACGCGTACAGGGCATACCACGGCGTAGTGTTGTTCCGGCGGCGAATCTACGTGGTGGGTGGCATGAAGATGCGCCTCTACCTGCGCACCATCGAGAGCTACGATTTGGACCGCGGCCAGTGGTACCACCACTCGCCGATGCACGTGCCGCGAGCATACGTGGCAGCGGCGGCGCTCGGCGAGCACATCTACGCCATGGGTGGCCATACCGGTACGTTACCGTATTCGGCGACGCAAGTCCACTTAGTGGGCCTAATCTATACAACTGCCAATCCCACCATCACGACACCAGCATCCATTGTAAGATATCGTTTTCGCGTTATAGTTTATCTTAAAAAATGAGACCTCAGTTACGTTTGCTTAAAACGACAGAAAGCAGAGCAGTTGGTGCTTATGCAACAAGTTTACGTACTTGGTATGCATCCATTCTTTACCAATGACCCGTACGAGTCCTCGCGAAGCTGTATAGCCAAAGGCGACAAAGGTATGGTCGCGTCGTGCGGGGGACAATACGCAAGAAATTACACGCAATAAAGGCTTGCGGATATCAGCGTAGCATGACATTCTTGATGGGAAGGGAGCGAACGCAGAGTATTCGAGAAAGGAAACTCAGGTAATCCAGATGACTGTAATTGCAGTGCGGCAGAATTAACCGAAAATGCGCTTTTTTCTCTTGTATATACTGTGAATAATTTGTCAAGACGGCAGCAAGCGTCACTGTCGCGTTAATCCGGATTAAGTTGGCAAACAAAATTTCCAGTTAAGATCGCCTCACTTCACGAATCTCATTCTATTCCTCATTTTCCGACGCAGGCGTTGAGCGCACGTCCACCGTGGAGCGGTACAGCCCCCGTACGAATCAGTGGACCATGGTTGCGCGTATGATGAGAAGGCGGAGTGATGGTTCGGCATGCACTTTTAAAGGTGAGCCATTTCCATCTCAGTATCGATCGACCGTCGCGGTGTTCTTTTATGAGGGATAAATATTTTTCGGAAACAACCGATGGTGATTGCAGTGCTCGAAGCAGTCCGTTTGTAGCAGAGGCGATATTTAGATACGATATATTTTATCTCATTAGGCTATATAGTAAAGAATAAAACCAGTCTGGATATATGTATCCATTAAGTAGCATACGTCTCTATCGGTGGTATATGTTCAGAAGAACCACCACAAAAATGGATGAAAAGGACAAACAGGTCAGTTCTTTTGGAATGTGTAATTAAGCTAGAGTTCCCTCGGTTACGTGGTCTCGTGGATCTCGCGTTATTAGTATTACAGACAGCTCGCTTCTTGTTTCGTCCGGTCTTGTTTAATCAGCATCGGTGTCCTTTGCCGTGCAGCGCTATACTTTGAGTTGAAAAACGATGTAGAACAGGGAATGTCGCTGGAGCCAACGTTTCGACAAGTGGACTTGTCTTCGTCAGGACGTAAACTGTCTCTTCAAGCGTTTTGCTTTCAGCGATGTTTTCATCGATTCAACCCTCCATCATCCCCTGAGCTTCTCTTATAGTTCGGATCTGAATTTAAAAAGTAATGTGACTTTATTACCTATATAAAAACGTTGACGGTACCGTTTGGAGCTTAAGCGACTCGTGCGCTGTATACCATGGACAACGTTCTCATTAAACAAGACTTGTACGTCTGGGCGAGCGAGCTATTATGGTTGGCGTAGGGAGTGCTTCTCATCGGTTGTCTGGGAAGAAAAAGTAGTCGTTGCCGCCAAGTGGTGGACTTTTTGTTCAGAGCGTTCAAAAGCGACCGTGGCAGCTGATTCCCTTCAGAGCGACACGTCTATTTTTAGTATCGTCGACGTCCTGTACGTTAAGTTGTAACGACGAGGACACCAGTTGTGTGTTTGTATTTCTTTACTTTCAGTAAAGTAGCCTGTTATGTATTCCATTTTTGAAAATACGTTTAGCATTTACGGTGACTTGATTACCAGCATCGCGAACGGCAGTAAATAATTATATGGTCGTTTTAAAGGCAGAGTTAGCCTGCAGGTTAGCCCATCTTCCTTCTTCCAATCCTTCCAGTCTTCATGCGCTACTCTGCAACTGTGCTAGGGAATTGGCGGTACGCACTCGTTAAAGATCTAGTACAAAAGGTAATAACCGCAGGAGTTACTACCTAAATGACCTCTTTACTACGTTTCACTGACATTTACCACTATAGAAGCCCACCATAGGTATACTAAACCGTTGCCGATAAGTATAGTGTCATGGTAGTAATGTTAATACCTATAGGCAGTTACTACCTGCAGTTACTGCGTAGGTAGTGAATGTTGCGTCAAGCTTTTACTACCTGAAGGTTAGTGAATATCACTGCTTCCTTTAAGAGTGCGTGGTCACCTTGCGAAAGAAATTACGGTGCAACTACGTAATAGTTCTTGCACCGTTTCGACCTTGTATATACGAATGGGTGCCTTCCATCAGTGCAGGTCGTAGCACCGTGTGTGTACAACGCGCGCAGGCCGGCTCTACATCAGCGGCGGCTTCAATGGTCGCAAAGTACTCGAGAGCGTGGAGGAATACACGCCATCATTGGATTCGTGGTCTCTGGTGCGACCGCTGCCCTATGGCCGCTGCAGCCATCGCATGATCCCTCACGGCGGACGGCTGTACGTCATCGGAGGCTTCGACGGACGTCGACGGCTGCACACAGGTGTTGTACGAGAAACGCATTCAATCAAGCTAGTCTGTACCTGCACATCGTATACGACAGAGGATGGTCCTCACAGGGCAGCATGGCCGTTATGATGTCATTAAAGCGCGCACTATAGGGACGTTTGAGTGTCAAATCCACTTGTTAAAGCAATGTGTTTTTAGCTGAAAGCTTTGTGTCATTGAAAGTCATCCTTCAAGGATATGTGGGCAGGAAACTTACGAAAAGAAATTTACATCACTTCAAATGCATATAGATTAGGTATAGCCACAGGGCTGTGTGAATACATGAAACTGTGGTAGATTCATTTGGTAAACTGCGCGAACACTTGTAATTTTGGGCGCTCATTTCCAACGCCGCGTGATATTAAGCCATGTCCGTAATTCCTTTACTGCACGAGGTATATACGATTACTATGGCCTAACGTATACAGGAAGTGCTCAATGTGCGCTTTAGCGCCGCATGTGTACTTGTTCTTGTGCAGTGCTCCGCAGTGATGAGAACCTTCCACTGAGCTGGCACAAGGCACCTCCCCTGCTCTGCGCCCGCAGCACGTTTGCCGTGGCGCAACTAGGAGATGACATCTACGTCATTGGTGGATTCAATGGTACTTATTTATTTATTTATTTATTTATTTATTTATTTATTTATTTATTTGTTTGTTTGTTTATTCATACATTCAGAATGGTCAGGAAGAAAGCGGTTGCGTAAAAAGAGATGGAGGGGGGGGGGGGGGCAAATTTGAAGAATTAATATGGAGGCATAAAATGGAATCGGCTTGCGCAGTACAGGGCTGGATGTAGACTGTTAGGGGAGGCCTTCCTCCTGCAGTAGGCGTAAGTAAGGATGACGATGGTGGTGGTGGTGGTGAAAACATGTATTAAGCTAACGGATGGACAGCAGGTATGCTGGTATACCAGCCCGTGAAATACTGGTCCTTACAGACACTGGGTCGAGGTCCTTAGTTCGGGACTCCAGTGGTGGTGGCCGCTGCCGGTGGGGCTGCAGTTGGTGTCCCCCCTATGCTAAGGCTTGCTGGGCCTGTAAGCCGTGGCAGTCGAGCAAGGTTGCCTTCCAGTCATACCGTGTTGGGTTGGCGATGTGGGGAGAAGGGTCAAGTTGGAGGAGCAAGCGTCCACTACGTGGTAGATGTCTGAATACACCGCGCTGCAGTGCGGGCAGTTGCCGCTAGAGGAGTGGTCAATATGGTTCAGAGCTGCCGGGCACAGCAACGTGTTTGTGCGATGGCGGAAAGCAATAAAAAGGTAGAGCACGAACTACAAGCATTATATACTTCCATATATGATGTCTAGTATGGTCACTTAAAATAGTTGAGATCTCCCGCAACGGTGGTGTACTGGATATGGTACTTGGCTGCTGATCCGAACTGCGCGGGAGGTAATCCCGGTTGCGGTGGCTGCATTTCGATGGAGCCGAAAAGTTGAGGCGCGTGTACTGGGCGACGTCAGCACACGTTAACGAAATCCAAGCGGTCGAACATTCCGGAGCCCTTTACTATACGGCGTCTCTCATAATCAGATCGTGGTTCTGGGACGTAAAAACTCGGAAATCACCAAGCGTCAAAATAGTCGAGATAGTAGGAAATTAATGAACGGGCTTTAGGGAAGTTTAGTGTGGTGTTTTATCTAAACTGTTACGAAAGCTAGTTGACTTGGATGCCTGGAGTTTCTAATCAGCTGATGTGCGCAGAATGAAAGACTGTCAACAATAGTGCAGATGAAGCGGCCGTCGCGTTTTTTATGGCGGTGAAAATGCTACAAAGTCTTAAAACCCCAGCAGTTATCGTTAACATCGCGTCTGAAATAAGTTGATGCTGTCTGTGCGAGAAAGATGTAGGCTGGGAGAGGTTACAGGCGCAATGTTGTTCGAAGGCTAGCGGGGCCGCTTTGTAGCAGCACTCAATCAATAAAATTCATCATAGCTCACTAGTCATTACCTCGAGATTATATTTGCTTTAATATTTTAGATGCGAAGCAGCTTATGGCGAGGGCTTTGTCCGTCCATCCGTGCTCCCTCCCTCCGCCGTGTGGTGTCCACACCCGCACTGCGCATGCGCGTCCTCCTCCCCCTCCTCTCCTTGTCTCATTTCCTCTCCTTTCGGCATTCCTCCTCTCCTCTCCGAACGGCGCGCGTTGGCTATGGAAACGCTCTTTCTTCGATGAACGCTTTACCAGCTCGCAAGGAACGAGAACGCGCCCTCGCCCGCGAGAGACAACGCTGACGCAGGCAGCGTCTGCTAGCGTCAAACCGATGCAACTGCAACACCCAGTCAAACCGATGCAAACGCGGTGTGCAGCCCCCGTGCTGCTTCGCATCGACTCATGGTCCCCATTAGCGGGAGATGGAGTAATTTTTTGCCTCGTTCAAACGCAGGGACGGCACTGGTGTCTGACGTAGAGTGCTTCACGCCTGGAGAAAAGAGCTGGCGGAAAGCAAAACAAATCAACGGCCCCGCAAGCGCTATGTCTGCCGTCGTCATAACTGGTATCCAGGCGTTGCGAAAGTTCTCGGCACGTGGTGAGTGCTTTACTATGGAAGGAATGTACCAGTACCGAGGGTCCATAACCTGCAGTGCTTGCAAGGGAGAGGAGAGTCCAAAGTGAGCAGTTGTTGACTGTGAGGTTGCCCTTTTATCAGCCGTGACGAATGAGTACACGGTGTAATTTGATGCAGTTCTTGCTATCAGGGAGCAACTAGATTAGCGACCCTCTCGGCACGTGCACTCGCTACAACATGGAAGGTTTGTCCAATCGACGGTACTAGGCGGGTATAAGTAATAAAGTAAACAAAAGGCAAATATGGGGTGTATAAATGTCTGCGTGGTGTAAACGCGTTCGTGGTAATTAATAGCAGTTCCCTTTTCAGTGACACAAGTGAGAGAGAAAGAGAGAGAGAGAGAAGACAAAAACAAAAGCAAGAAGGATTCCGTGACAGCCTCCTTGTCCACTTAGCGCGAAGTATGGAAGCCCACTTTCTATGGGGCGAGGCCAGAGCGCGCGTTTCAGAAATAATGCTGTCGACAAATCGATAATGGCTGGATGATGCGGCCGAAAATTTCTAATCGAATAATAGCGCTCGAAAAAGGAAAGGCCCCGCCACGGTGGTAGTGGTTATGGCACTCGGCTGCAGATCCGAAGGTCGCGGGATCGAATCCCGGCCGCGGCGGCTGCATTTCGATGGAGGCGAAATGTTGAGGCCCGTGTGCTGTGCGATGTCAGTGCACGTTAAAGAACCCCAGGTGGTCTAAATTTCCGGAGACCTCCACTACGGCGTCCCTCATAATCAGAGCTGATTTTGGGACGTTAAACCCCACCAATCAATCAAAAAGGAAAGAAACTGGCTCCATAGAACCAGATAGCATGCGCAATAACTTGACGAGGGCTAGTTGGTGCATATCTAGAGCAAAGAGTAACAGCGCAAAGTAACACAGACCACGAAGAAACGAAGACCACAGGACAAGCGCTGACTGCCAACTGAATGTTTATTGCGTGAAAACCAGCCTATTTATACATTCTCAGAGAACATGCGCACAACAAAACACTCGCAATCACAAATACATTCGTTCTTTCATGAAGTCTATCTCCTTCTGTGATAGTGCAATTGAGGGCGAACTAACACAATTATCTCCTTCTTGACTGACCAGTCAAAAAGGAGATAATTGTGTTAGTTCGCCCTCGCTTGCACTATCACAGAAGGAGATAACTTCATGAAAGAACGAATGTATTTGTGATTGCGAGTGTTTTGTTGTGCGCATGTTCTCTGAGAATGTATAAATAGGCTGGTTTTCACGCAATAGACATTCAGTTGGCAGTCAGCGCTTGTCCTGTGGTCTTCGTTTCTTCGTGGTCTGTGTTCCTTTGCGCTGTTACTTCTTTGCTCTAGATAGCATGCGTGACGCACCCAACTGCTGCAAATTATGATCTCACTTTTTTCTGGTGCAAACATGCTGCCATCAGTAGCCTTACGCATCGGCAAAATTTCCCTCAACTCTCCTCTCTCCTTTCCCTCTTTCATTCCCCTTTGCCCTTCCCCAGCACAGGGTAGCCAACCGGAGATCTCCTCTGGTTAACCTCCCTGTCTGTCCTCTCCCTCTCTCTCTCTCATTGATGTGATTCAGACTACGAATGCGAACGTCTTGTGTACGTCTGCGATTTCTTCCAACTAAGCTCGGGGTACTGACAGTGTATTCGCTAAAGCCTCGAACCATTTCTGCTGCCATGTATTTACGCATTATTATACACTGTATATTTCGTGCAGCACCCGCGTTAGCGCCGTTCAACCCGTGACGCCACCCGTGCGCGTGCTATGACATCCTGCTTGAAGGGTTTGTTCAGGGCAATAGCAATCTCCATAAATATACGTATACTGCTGATGATTCGGAGTGACGATAGTTCCAGTTGCTAATGTATTGTAAAGGCCCCCCTTAAACCTAACTTTTTGTATATCTCGAAGTATAGCACTGATTTGACATGGCGCTCTTCGCTGTTTTCTTTCTTCCATAGGTGCCTTGCTGCCACCTCCGGAGCCACAGGCTTCCTGACAAGTCTAACAGGAGTCGTAGCACGAGCACAATTGAGCGGCCCTAGTTAAATTATTTCGTGTAATAAGTGCTTAAATTTTAAGGCAGAACAGTTAGCTATTAGTGGCTATTTAGTTCCATGTCCTACCCATAGCTCTCTCTCTCTCTCTCTTTCGGTATTTTAAGGTGCAGAAGAACGTGGACTGGTGTCTGGTAACGAATCCGACGAGAGTGCTCCCATAATGAGAGAAGAGCTTCAACACGCCCTACTTAGCTAAGCTTAGTTTAGCTCACCCTACGGAAATATGGCTATAACGTAGTGCGCGAAATGTCGTGATCCATCAAGCATGCTGCATTCCCCTTTGTGGCAAGCCTGCAGTGGTGATCTGGTGCTAGGACGACTTCTGACACGAGTCGTGTCGACCGCCTAACAGTGCCACAGAGCGGTGTAGAAGCCCGTGCACAATCTCCAACGTATCCCAGGGCATCGGACAACGAGGTGTCATCTGTTTATCGTGCAAGTGTGCCTACATACAGGCTCTGCTCAGACAACGACAGCAAGGACTTTCGATGACCGATATCGTGGACCGACCTACGCCCGACCCTGCTATAGCTTCGGCACACCGGCGTTGAGAACAAAGAATTAGCCTGCGCGTCCACTGCAAACGCGTGTATAGCGTGCGTATTTTCTTGCGCGACTAGAGGCATGTTTATATTAAACGCTGACAATTGCGTGACAAGATATGACTTACCTTTCTTGAGCGCTACGGCTACACGCGATTCTGACCGAATGAAGAGCGACTGCTCGCGGTTTCTGTGTTTGGTGTATTGTCGCCTTAATCCTTTGCGTAAAGCATTTCGGCACGCCGGTGTTCTCATGAAATCAGTCTTGCTAGGCCGGTCAAGTACAGTAGGTTCCCAGCCATGGCTGTCCCATGCTAATGTAGTTAGCAGAGTTGCGCCATCCAATTAACTTAGCCCGTTTACGTGAAGTCGAACACTTTGGGTGTTTCAGATAGTCGGATTTTACCATCAAAAAGCGCGCTTGTGGCGCTGCCTTCTGACGGCAAACTTCAACGCACTGAAAAGTTTACCAGATTCCGATATCAGCACCCAGCGAAAAATTTGATATCTCTTAGAAAACGCACTTTTATTTCCGATGTGCTTAACGCTTACATTAGCAGAGCGTAAGTAGCTGCGCTTGAGATGAGATGATAGACTTGCAAAAGGTCAATGCAAGCGAACTGTCGGTAACCATTAGTCGACGTTACGCGACACTAGCCGGCGTTTAACGAATATTAGTCGGTGCTTCTCAACAGTTATCCAGCACTATACAGAAGCCACCACCCGACGGTTCCTATCTATCCCTGAGAGAGGATTCCCTCTCGTCCTGCGCGGCTTTAGCGCATTTGTAGATGTGCTGGATCGCTAAACTGCTCTTGTCGATCTCCGCGTGCATCTGACGTCATATGTAACCTGGGTGGATATCCTATGTAAAAACCGTCTATCTCGCTTTTAAGGCGCAATGCCTCATATGATCTGCAAAAGCCATCATGTGAACGTTGTAAGTTTTGTACTTGCCTCAGGCCTGTTCTTTCCGCAGCCCGCTGGACAGCCGAGAGTTGTTCATCGACAGTAGGGCTGAGCAGTGCGGCCTGCTAGCACACGCGACATGCCCTCGAAATTCCCATAATATATGCTCCATCGCGGCTCCGGGTTCACATTAACAACGCGAAAGCTTTACTTCGCTATATTGGCGAATGTGCGCGCTCGGCTGCATGATTTCATTCCAGAGGCAGTAGGAGGCCAAGCAGACGCTGCCCCGGCTGGTGTCCGCAAAACAATGCCCGTAAAGCACGTGACCTTTCACACCGGAAGTGACGCCAGCGCTAACGCTGCGCTGCAGCAGTCGACGCGCTCCCCGCTCTGCCTGCAGCCGCTTTTTTTTTTTTTTTTTTGGCTGACTTGGGGAAGGCGCGCCCGGCAGGCGTTGCCGCAGCAACAGTCTGCGCGTGCCCCACCCCATCGCAGCAACCGCTTGCAGACGCGACGTAGGAAATGGGAATCTCCACATCCACGGAGAGAGGTAGTGACATAGCCCCGACCATAAGCTGCTTCGCATCTAAAAAAAAAAAAAAAAAAGCTCGGAGGGGGTGTCACGTGACAACCTTGAAGCCTAGTCATAAAGGAGAGAATCATGGCAAATGGGCCTCGGTTACATGGTAAGCAAGCGGTAGTCTAATGCGTGGCCAAGCGCCACTAAAGGTTACCGCGTCCAAGCAACCTCGACTGAAAAGCTCTCCATGTCGGAACGAGATATCCTTTCCTTTAAACCCATCTGTGATGGTGTGTCCGATTTATGACATCGTTCAGCGATTCCGGCATCCATAGGCCTAAAGAGACATGCGTAGCTCCGTGCATTCGAGTTGTCCATGTTCTAGGGTGCATGCCTCGATGCACGCTGCTGTGTACAGGGCGGTGACACCCACTGAGCACCGCGCCGCCATGTTGTGCCGAAGCACTTGACGCGGACGTCGCCGCTTTTGCAGTGAGGTGTAAATACAATAAAAACAGCCGTACACGTAAAACTGCAAAAGTGACACGATTGATCACATTCAGCAGACTCCGACATTAATTTTGATGTGTCTGCCATAAATCAGCCGTTTATAGATCAGCCGTAAAGCAGCGTCACGAAGCGTCATGACGCGTGTGCTTTTTGAGAGTTCCAGGCGCCGACATTCCTTGATCGCTTCTTCAGCCGTCGACACGCTATTAGGTACAGGCAGGTAGAAGGCACCATCAGCGATTCGTTTAAGAATATGGGCAACCTTATCTTGTTCTGTCATGCGCGCGTCAGCGCTTAGGCATTGGGACAAGATGTCCTGAACATACATCACATAATGCTCAGTTGAACGCCTTTCTCACACCAAGCTGTTGACCATGAGGGATGCCGAACAAGTCTCCGATCTTTTCTTTGAATGCGTCCAAACTGTTCAGTTCAGCATCGTGCGTTTCACACTAGACGTGTGGGGTGCCGCAGAGGTAAAATGTAATGTTCGCGGGCATGATAGCGGGATCCCACCTATTTAGTTCCGCTGATGCGCTTGTACAGATTGAGTCGCTTTTCGACGTCTTGCCCATTGATGCCAGAGAAAATGACAGGGTCATGTGGAGGGGTGACAGTCGATGTAAGTCGTGTTGTCAGCAGGTGTTGGGGCAGACGCTGCATCCGCCGTAGACGAATTATCTTCTCGAGCCATGATGGAAGGCTCTATATATACGTAACATCCACAGCGAGGCTCCGTGTCGGGAACGCGTACCCAGCACCTACACGAAACTGTTCCGTGGAGACAGAAGACGATATATACCGGTATATTTACAAGGGAACGCTTATAGGCACTTCGCCATAAAGCAGCAGCGCATGGCAGCTGTCAAATGTCGTCGTCTTCTCCACATGATTCGCTTGTTCAGTGTCATTGGAAATGGTCGGTAGCAATATCCTGCATACGCCTGTACGACAATTTTTTTCTTTCACTGCTAAAGCTTCAGATTCGGCCGGTGTGTCGCACGCCAACATTCCAGTGCGAGAGTTACTTTGCAATCGCGAAATGCAAAACCGCAAATACACAGGGGTAATATTTTTGCAGTGCAACGTTCGTATGGTCTGTCATCGGCGCACTCCTGAAGAATACTGTCAGATTTTCTAAAGGAAGCAACGCCTGAGGTCGGCCTAGCTGGTGATCCATATCTATAATAAACAGCGGCAAGGGGACAGCGCACAAGGAATGGAGTGCCAGAGACAAGTGCCTGTCTCTGTCACTCCTTTCTTAGTCCGTTGTCCGCTTGTGCACTGTTTATTATATTTTCTAACGGAGTTTTAGGGGCGAAGCTCCTTAAGCTGTGGGTCGGTTGTCACGCGTCGTATCGTGTAACCTACACCACTCACAATACCATGCAACGCCATGCAACGCCGGGAGGCTCGCGCTCGCCCTCGGCGCGTGCCTCCCGGCGCGCGAGCTCTTTCACTCTTCCATCTGCTGTCTTGTGTGAGAGCGAGAGAGAGACAGAGAGAGAGAGAGAGCGAAAGGCGCGCGTTGACTATGGAAGCGCTCTTTCTTTTGTCCGCCGCGGTGGTGTAGTGGTTACGGTACTCGGCTGCCACCCAAAATACGCGGGTTCGATCCCGGCCGCGGCGGTCGCATTTTCGATGAAGGCGAAAATGCCTGAGGCCTGTGTACTGTGCGTTGTCAGTGCACGTTAAAGAACCCCAGGTGGTCTAAATTTCCGGAGCCCTCCACTACGGCCTTTCTCTCCTCTCTATCTCTTTCACTCCCTTTCCCCCACCCCCACGGACGCTTAGCCGTGCTCCCTACATGGGCTGCAGAAATTAGCGTCCTTTCCTAACCGAACCACAATCATCATCATCATCTTAGATGAACGCTCTACCAGCTCGCAAAGAAGGAGAACGCGCCCTCACCCGAGAGAGACAACGTAGGCGCAGGCAACGTCTTCTAGCGAATTGCTTGATTGAGAAATACCGACTGCTCGCTTCACCGGCCACCCATATATATATATATATATATACTGGATCTTGACTTGCAATGAAGTGCCGGTGGGAGATTTCACTTGTGCGTAGTTGAACCATAAGGATTCGTAGCGTGCGCGTTAACTAAATTAATCCGGAACTCGGCACGATCTACGATGAACCTCCCGAGCTTCGCCCACTCATCATCATTGACTCCGTGGATATGCTGTGATTTTTTTCTTTAGGAAGTCGCTGGCTGACCAGAAAGAAAGCGCAGCTCTCACAGACTAACAGACTTAAGCATGCTCCAAGTTTTGTCGGCAGCAAAGATTCGCTCCACATGTGCGGCTTCATGCGCTTACGGAAAGGGGTTTTTGGTTACGATATTAACTGCGAATGCTCAGAGGAAATGACGTACTTCTGTAAAACTTGTAAATCGAGCGTGACTCAGCACGACTCGGCATGGGATGCCGTAGTGGAGGCCTCCGGAAACCTCGACTGCACGGCTTCTTCTTTGACGTTAACTGTCACACGGGCCTCTGGCATTTTCTCCTCCATCGAAAATGCGACCGCCGCGGCCGGGTGTGAACCCGCGTCCTTCGATTCCGCAGTCGCGTACTAACCCAGCGGCGGACTCCACGTACGCTATCACACGCGGAATGAACTGCGTGACCGGTGAGGTTAATTTATAAGCAACACTGGTTGGCGCTCTGTGTGCGTGTCTTCAGAAGTTTATTATATGACATGTATGCGGTGGCATGGCTGATGTGGATTTCTAGCGAGTGAGCAAGCATTATTAGCGAACTATGCCTTGCTTCGATGTTTTCAAAAGTAATGTAGAACGTTTTTATGTCTAAAGTTGGAACACTTGTTCTCCTACGCGGGGTGTTTTTGAGAAGAATCCGTAAATAAATCGCTAACATTTTTTGAACACTTGTGATTAGATTCAGATATTGGCCATCTATATACTCCACATATCACCCAATGAATTTGCCACAGGTGGCCTGTAACATGTAAACAACCACAATTTGGGAATTTCCTTTATAGTTAAAAATAAATTTTGGATCAGAAAAGGTATTCCATGTTTGCAGTGCGACTGTGAAAATCTTGAGTTCGGCCTCAGATTGGGCTTCGATGATTGTAGTCGCACCTAAAATAATTGCTACGTTCGAATAAGAAAGTCGCCCTTGAGGTCATTGCTCAGTTTCCTGTCTTTTTTGGCTAGTTGCAAACCTACGGTCTTACGTTCCGAAGCCGAAATCTTCTCCGCGTTTGTTACGGAGATCTTAATTGAACTCAAGAACAAAAGATGGGCGTGGTCACAGCATCTGGTGAGAAAGCAAGATGACCGATTGTCATCAAGGCCACCATAATGAATTCTAAGAGAAGGCAAACATGGCGGGGGACGGCAGGGAGTTAGGTGGACAGATAGATCAAGAAGTTCGCGGAGATGACTTGGGCGCCGTTAGCACAGTACCAGGTAATAGGAGAGATATACGGAAGGGGCATCTGCTTTTCAGAGGGCACAAACGGGCTTTTGACGATGGTGATGATGTTGACCCGTCTTTTGATGTTTGCTGCTCGTGCTGTTTTTCTGCAGCTTGTGACGCAGCTGCTTACCAGGACCGAGAAGATGATGATCAGGATCTTCCGCCCGGCCTTGTCGCTCCGGCTAGGATTCTGCCTCAAATGGTTCGCTCTGTTTTTGGTTGGACTTTGCCTCTTCTGGATTACTGCGCACAGGCACACCGACAGACTCGGGCGTCGTCTGCAGGATGGATGGTTCCTCTGGTCCTCATTATGGCAGGTGAACTCATGCAGCTTAAAATTTTAAAATTCGGTTTGTCGCAGAAGCAGTGGCGTAGCTAGATCGTCTTGCACCCGCGGCCTATAGGTATTCTATGAGCCACCCCCCCTTCCTCTTTATGTCAGGAAGGCGAGGACATCGACAATTTCCGGAGGGGCGAAGTTTCAACAGCAGCGTTGCTGCTTTAGGTACCGCGCATGCCTTCCCCCATCTCCATGACTCTTGTTCCGAGAGATCGCAAACGTGGCATGCAGGTATACATGCTATATTATTTTCTGGCCCAAATATTAGAAGGTGCCGCACTGAATAATCACAGCTGCACATTTGCTGTCAAACTCTAAGGTTTGGTAGCCAATACAGACGCGGCAAATACCGGGAAGTGGGGTATTTTGACAAAGTTATAATTAGAGATATTAAAAGCGATTTTTCATTTGTAAAACTGATGAAGCCCAACAGTCATATGCTGTCCAAAAATACATTAACAAACACCGTCACGGTATATCAGCTGTGGACAGCACTGAACAGAAACGAGAAATAACGTGTCAGTGTCGCTGTTCTCCCAACGCTCTTTTTAACCCTCGTGTTTCCCTACTGAGAAGGCGCCAGTGCTATATGACAACAGTGAGTTTTCTTCACCGTGACTCATAATGCTTTTCTTTATTGGCTGTTATTGGAAGCGTGATTATCCGAGCTGTGGTACCGCAGCAAGGTTCGGCGAAATTGAACACGCTATACGCGTCGATTCTTGGCGTCACTATGAAAAAAGAAAAAAGCAAGAGAGAAAAAAGAAGGCCGTTATTAAACACGTGTCAGGAAAGCCTACGTTACTGCGGGTCTGCACCAAGGGTGTTTAAAAAAAAAGTGAGTTTCGCCGCAAGGACGAAGCAATGAATGCGATAGCAAGAAATTGTAATGCTATACGGAGTGAGGCTCGCACCTTCAGGAGCAATATTAATTGTAGCAAATATGCACTTGCTAAGTGAGCGCCTCCCGTGGGCAGCGCGTGCTGGTACGAAGGGTTTTCTACGTTGTGTGTCACAAAGCTACACATACAAAGCTAGGGGAGGCCGCTAAATGAACAAACAGAAGATCAGCGCGAGCTATCAATTGAAGCACGCACGAAACGAACGCACAGATATACACCGAACGAGCGCGAATAAGCTGTCACAATGGATACTCTCAGTTTGAACAGCGCTCCTGTTGCAAAGGCGGCCGAAGCAGCGAAGGGAACTAGCGTGCTTCAAGTGTCGAGCTGTGACGCTTGATAGTTCGCGCTCATCTTATGTTTGTTCGTTTAGCGGCGTCCGTTGAGCTCGAGTGACTTTCGTACGCTCCCGCAACATCAGCTAAAGTCCCCGAGTTATTTTTCAGGGACTTTAACATCAGCGCGCTCCTCGCGCCATCTCGCTGGTAATGAAGAAACGCTCATAAACACCTACCGTCTCTGAGTCCTGCTAGCGGTAAAGGGTGTGTATATAATGCTCGCCGTTAGCTCACCGAAGGATTTGCTCTTTGTGGCGTAGTGGCTAGCGCCACACGCAGCGGAGCGAGAGGTTCCTGGTTCGATATACACACTTATACATATACGGTTCTTGACGGCGGCGACGGGGACGGCAAAAAACAGCCGAGACTGTCCATATAATTGCTATCGCAATAAATATGCTGGAGTGGCAACGCCCGCTGAACCTTACCGCGACGGGTGAAGCCGGCGTTAGCCTATGGTTCAGCGATAAAAGCTTGCCCGAGTGTCCAGGAACCAGTATCATTTCAAGCGTTCTTGATCTGCTAAAGTAAACTCTAGACAAATTGTAATGTAACAGCTCGTTGTTTTGGATCCATAAAATACCATTGATCGAGTATCAATGCCACGATATTGCACACAAATTTTCGGGATGGTCAAGTTTCACCCCAGCACCCGTAGCACAAAGAGGCACGTCAAGCAGTGTCTATCTAGCAAAGCTGACCGCTTTAAAGTGGTTAAGGAGCGTGAGGAAAACGCTTTACAGATGGTGGCCGCCGGCTTCACCTTTAGCACAAAATGTCCACAACAGAATTTTTTTTATTTTAAACCTCGTTGGTCTGCACTCGCAATCGTGAGGACAGCGAGATCGACGTCACTGCTGCATTATTTCGTTTTAAATGCCAAGTATTTCTTGGCGAACTTCGGCGAGTTTGAGCGTATCTATCTATCTATCTATCTATCTATCTATCTATCTATCTATCTATCTATCTATCTATCTATCTATCTATCTATCTGTCTAGCCGCCTACGATTTTGTGCTCCCCTGGCCGTTTCGCTAATCGGATGTTTACGCAAATTGGTATGCCACATCATGACTACATGACGAACATAAATCACAGGTAATAACATGAAAATCATGACATGCATGTCATGAGCGGCATGATTTACATGCCACGGTCTTGGTGCTCTACTGGCCGTTTCGCTAATGGGATGTATGCGAAAATTGGCATGGCACAACATGACTGCCTGGCGAACATAAATGGCAGGTCATAACATGAAAATCATGACATGGATGTCATGAGTGACATGATTTACATGCGACAGTCTTCGTGCTCTACTGGCAGTTTCGTTAATGGGATGTATACGAAAATTGATATGCCACAACATGACTGCATGGCGAACATGACTGACAGGTCATAACATGAAAATCATGACATGCATGCAATGAGCGACTTGATTTACATGCGACAGTCTTGGTGCTCTCCTGGCCGTTTCTTAATGGGATGTATACGAAAATATGACTGCATGATGAACATAAATGACATAAACATAACATTGCTATGGGACATTGCTATGGAACAACATGACTGCATGACGAACGTAAATGAGAGGTCATAACGTTAGAATCATGACATGCGTGTATGAGCGGCATGGTTTACATGCCACAGTCATGGTGCTCTTGCGGCCGTTTCGTTAACTTCATATCTACCAAAGTCGGTGTAGCGAGACGCGTCGCGTTGTCGACTTGAAAGATGGATACCAGCCTTTCATACAAACACAACACGAGACTTTATATACGAGACAGATAGTACATACATATTGGCATACACATAGATGACTTAGCTTCGGTTGGTAGGACCTAGGTGGAGCAATCGGTTGGTAGGGCCTAGCGGTGGGACCGTCGCTCTAATTCGGCAGAGCCGACCAGTGCATAGCACCTCTCCAGCGACTTCAACCACCGCCCGGACGCGTACTAGATGTCCCCTCTAGTACTATCCGCGCCCGAACCCCAGTTGGGAGGACCTTGGTGGAACGATCGCCTCCATTCGGCAGAGCCGACCCCAGTGCATAGCACTGCTCCTGCGACTGTAACCACCACCCGGACTCGTGTTAGATGTCCTCTCTAGCACTATCCACTCCGTCCTCGCCAACCTTCGGGCTACCCTCCAACCTACTGCTTACCTTCGGCCTTCCCAACCTCCGCTTCCAGTCTTGCTTCCAGTCTCCGGCTTCCGATCTCTCCTGCCAGGCAAAAGGGGCCACCTTATATACACCGGATGCTCCGCCCCTGAACCTCTCTTAGCCAATCACAAACGGCGATCGACACTCCGACGCCGCTCTAGCAAATGACAACAATACAGGGTACGCTTGCTGCCCACCACGCCGCGGGGGAGGCGAGGGCGCCAAACCAGCTGGTGACTACAGACATTCCTGGACAGGCTGCCTGAACTACTCCTTCCCTTGGGGCTTCCAAACACCTGTCAATCCGATTTCCAGTCACCAGCTGTACAATGCATCACAATGGTCGCCTCCTCCCCCACACGTTCACCACCTGGCCGTGCGTCTTATCCGGTGCCTCCTCGGCATACCATATTCTCCTTCGCATTCCGACGACCCTTACACCAATTGTCATGTAAAAGCTCGTTGTTTGGGATCCATAAAATACCATTGATCGAGTATCAATGCCACGATATTGCATACAAATTTTCGGAATGGTCAAGTTTCACCCCAGCACCCGTAGCACAAAAAGGCACGTCAAGCGGTGTCTATCTAGCAAATCTGACCGCTTTAAAGTGGTTAAGAAGCGTGAGGAAAACGCTTTAAAGATGGCGGCCGCCTGCTTCACCTTTAGCAAAAAATGTCCACACCAGAATTTTTTTTATTTTAAACCTCGTTGGTCTGCACTCGCAATCGTGAGGACAGCGAGATCGACGTCACTGCTGCATTATTTCGTTTTAAATGCGAAGTATTTCTTGGCGAACTTCTGCGAGTTTGAGCGTATCTATCTATCTATCTATCTATCTATCTATCTATCTATCTATCTATCTATCTATCTATCTATCTATCTATCTAGCCGCCTACGATTTTCTGCTCTCCTGGCCGTTTCGCTAATCGGATGTTTACGAAAATTGGTATGCCACATCATGACTACATGACGAACATAAATGACAGGTCATAACATCAAAATCATGACATGCATGTCATGAGCGACATGATTTACATGCCACGGTCTTGGTGCTCTCCTGGCCGTTTCGCTAATCGGAGATTTACGAAAACTGGTATGCCACATCATGACTACATGACGAACATAAATGACAGGTCATAACATGAAAATCACGATATGCATGTCATGAGCGGCATGATTTACATGCCACGGTCTTGGTGCTCTCCTCGCCGTTTCGCTAATCGGATGTTTACGAATATTGGTATGCCACATCATGACTACATGACGAACATAAATGACAGGTCATAACATGACAATCGTGACATGCATGTCATGAGCGGCATGATTTACATGCCATGGTCTTGGTGCTCTCCTGGCCGTTTCGCTAATCGGATGTTTACGAATATTGGTATGCCACATCATGACTACATGACGAACACAAATGACAGGTCATAACATCAAAATCATGATATGCATGTCATGAGTGACATGATTTACATGCCACGGTCTTGGTGCTCTCCTGGCCGTTTCGCTAATGGGATGTTTACGAAAACTGGTATGCCACATCATGACTACATGACGAACATAAATGACAGGTCATAACATGAAAATCATGACATGAATGTCATGAGCGGCATGATTTACATGCCACGGTCTTGGTGCTCTCCTGGCCGTTACGCTAATCGGATGTTTACGAATATTGGTATGCCACATCATGACTACATGACGAACATAAATGACAGGTCATAACATGACAATCATGACATGCATGTCATGAGCGGCATGATTTACATGCCATGGTCTTGGTGCTCTCCTGGCCGTTTCGCTAATCGGATGTTTACGTATATTGGTATGCCACATCATGACTACATGACGAACACAAATGACAGGTCATAACATGAAAATCATGATATGCATGTCATGAGCGGCATGATTTACATGCCACGGTCTTAGCGCTCTCCTGGCCGTTTCGCTAATGGGATGTATGCGAAAACTGGTATGGCACAACATGACTGCCTGACGAACATAAATGTCAGGTCATAACATGAAAATCATGACATGCGTGTCATGAGCGGCATGATTTACATGTCACAGTCTTGGTGCTCTCCTGGACGTCTCGTTAGTGGGATGTACACAAAAATTGGTATGCCACAATATGACTGCACGGCGAACATAAATGACAGGTCATAACATGAAAATCATGATATGGTTTACATGCCACGTGTTTCGTTAATGGGACGTACACGCGAATTGGCATGCCACAACATGACTGCATCACAAGCATAAATGACAGGTCATAACACGAAAGTTAGCACATGCATGTCATGAGTGGCATGATTTACATGCGACGGTCTTGGTGCTCTCCTGGCCGATTCGTTTATGGGATGTATACGGAAATTGGTATGCCACGACATGACTGCATGGCGAACATGACTGACAGGTCACAACATGACAATCATGATATGCATGTCATGGGCGACATAATTTACACGCCACGCGTTTCGTGAACGGCATGTATACGAAAATTGGCATGCCACAAGATGACTGCATCATGAACGTAAATGACAGATCATAACATCAAAATCATGACATGCATGTCATGAGCGACATGATTTACATCCCACGGTCTTTGTGCTCTCTTGGCCGTTTCGTTAGTGGGATGTGTAGGAAAATTGGTATGCAACAATATGACTGCATGACGAACATAATCGACAGGTCATAACATGAAAAGCATAACATGCATGTCATGGGCGGCATGATTTACATGCCAGGCGTTTCGTTAATGGGATGCATACCAAAATTGCTATGGCACAACACGACAGCATGACGAACGTAAATGACAGTTCATAACATTAGAATCATGACACGCGTGTCATGACCGCATGATTTACATACATGCCATGGTCCTGGCGCTATACTGCCGTTTCGTTAATGGGATGGCTCCGTCTACTGACCAGAGGGCGCTACGTAGCTCTCGTCGGACGGCTCAGTCGCGCACGGTGGAAACCGAGGCGGCAGCGACGCGCGCGTTTCTTCGCTGCTTTCCGGGCGTGCTGCGAACCACACGAACGCACGCGGCGTCGCCCTTTGGAACAGGTTGCCGCAGGTTTGGAGCGCGCGTCTCAAAGGAAATAAATCGAAAGAAGGTGGGACGGACGGTCGCTGCTGTTATAGAGTTGGGGACACGCATCGCGTTCGCGTATTTCCCTGTCACAGTCTGCCCAATTTTGCGTCTTCTCTCCGCCAGGCAGTGCATTCTGGCGCTGATGTCGCACATGGAAAACTCGACTGCACGGAGCCTATACGAAAATTGGTTTGGCACAACAGGACTGCATGACGATCATAAATGACAGGTCATAACATGAAATCGTGACACGCATGTCATTAGCGGCATGATCTACATGCCACTCGTTTCTTTAAAGGGATGTATACCAATATTGCTATGGCACAACACGACTGCATGACGAACGTAAATGACAAGTCATAACGTGAGAATCATGACATACGTGTATGAGGGGCATGGTTTACATGCCACAGTCATTGTGCTCTTGCGGCCGTTTCGTTAACTTCATATGTACTAAACTCGGTATAGCGAGACAACAATGCAAATCCATTTTACGTTCCTTTGCGTGCTTCGCATTTCCTTGATTCCCACTGCACGTGGGATCTGCCAATTTTTTATTTATTTATTTATTTATTTATTTATTTATTTATTTATTTATTTATTTATTTATTTATTTATACAGTCGGAATGGGTCAGGCAGAAAGTGGTTGTGAAAAGAGAGATGAAAGGGGGGGGGGGGGGGGGAGAGAAATTTGAAGAATTAATATGGAGGCATAAAATGGAATCGGCATGCACAGTACAGAGCTGAATGTAGATTGTTAGGAGAGGCCTCCCTCCTGCAGTTGGCGTAAGGTAGGATGACGATGGCGGTGGTGGTGAAAACATGTGTTAAGCTAAAGGATGGACAGCAGCTATACCAGCCCGTGAAAGACTGGTCATTACAGGCACTTGGTCGAGGTGCTTAGTTCGGGACTCCGGTGGCCGCTGTCGGTGGGACTCCAGTTGGTGTCCGCCCTACTAAGGCTTGCTGGGCCTGTAAGCCGTGGCAGTCGAGCAAGGTTGTCTTCCCGTCATACTGTGTTGGGTTGGGGATGTGGGGAGAACGGCCGAGTTGGAGGAGCAAACTTCTACTACGTGGTGGATGTCTGAATACACAGCGCTACAGTGAGGCCAGTTGCCGCTAAAGGAGTCGTCAATATGGTTCAGAGCTGCCAGGAACAGCAATATGTTGGTGCGATGGCGGAGGGAGAGCCGCTCATCTGCTTTCTTAAAGCCATTACAGCGGTGAAGGTAAACGCGATGACTATGCCGATAGAATTTCGTAATTTCATTTGAAGATATAGGCCTGATTAAAATCGGTTTCCTGATCGGGTGGGGAGGAGAAAACAGCCCGGTAAGAAAGAGCGCGCCCAACTGAGTCTGCTGCCTCGTTCCCTGCGCGACGTAACGGCAGGCAACCACTTCCCAAATGGTATCTAAGCTACGCATTGCTCCTTTTTGGCAGGACACGCCGTGCATAGCAAAGACAACCCGATTCGCAGTGAGAATAACAGAATGGATACCAACTGAGGGAAAAGGCAGCAAGGAACAGACTGGTTACCACGAGATGAAAGAGGTAGCAAGGGCAAGCAATAGGTTAGTTGGGGCAATGAAATGCAGTGATTCGCAGGCATAAAGCGGAACGAACTCGCTCAAGAAAGGTCGAACTAGAAATCGTTGTGACGGACCTTCGTGCTGCAGTGGACGTTAAAGTAGGGTAGTGATTATTATGGTGGCGGTGATGACGCACATGTTAATCGGGTGACGCATCATCATTGAAATAGGGCTACTTGTGCAAGTTCGACCCTTTTCGTTTTTCTCTATTTTCTTTCTCTTTGTAGGAATCCCTGCCTACGTCCGCGAACTACTGCGCATCCTATTCTTAATGTCACAGAATCACAGCTAATCGCCGAAGTTGGTAGTTATGACTGTGCATTCAAGAACGGCATCTTCAGTGGATAAGCAGGCTCGGATGAATTGTTGCAGTGTTGTCCTAATCGCAGCAGCCCAACCCTCTACCCAATTTATAACATAGCCAACCAAGGGGCAAAACGGTTATACCTAGACGTTTGATCGATCGGTCAATAGATAGATAGATTGATTGATCGATTGATTTTGAATTAAATCAAGGCGTTGTAATGGCCAAGTTGGTACACTGTTAAAACGGATAAGGAGACCAGCGGGAAACAGACACACACAGTGAAAAGAACACAACGGAACAGGGTGGCTTCCGTCGTGCTTCTTTTCACTGTGTTTTGGTGTTTCCCACTGGTTTTCTTTCCCGTTCTGAACGCTTATTACGTTTATTTGTTTGATTTATTTGTAGATACCCTAAAGGCCAAGGGCGTTACTGAAAGAAGCGGTTAAAAAAATAAAGATGTAGAACACGCACTACAAGCGTTATATACTTCCCTATATGATGCCTAATATGGTCAGTTAAAATATTTGAGATCTCCCGCAACGATGGCGTAGTGGCTACGGTACTTGGCTGCTGATCCGTAATGCGCGGGAAGTAATCCCGGTTGCGGTGGGTGCACTTCGGTGGACGCGAAAAGTTGACGCCCGTGTACTGTGCGACGTCAGCACATGTTAACGAAACCCAGGCGGTCGAACATTTCGGAGCCTTCTACTATACGGCGTCTTTCATAATCAGATCGCGGCTCTGGGACGTAAAACGCCAGAAATCACCAAGCATCAAAATAGTTGAGATAGTAGGAAATCAATGAACGCGCTTTAGCGAAGTTTAGTGCAGTGGTTTTTTTTTTTTTTTTCTAAACTGTTACGAAAGTGTAGGTGGACCTGGATGCCATTTTCTAATCTGCTGATGTTCGCAGAATGAAAGACTGTGAACAATATTGCATCTGAAGCGGCCGTCGCATTTTCAATGGTGGTGAAAATGCTACGTAAAACACCAGAAATTATCGTTAACATCGCGTCTGAAATCAGTTTATGCCCTCTGTGCGAGAACGATCTAGCCTGGGAGAGGTTGCAGGCGCAATGTCGTTCAAAGGATAGAGGGGCCGCCTTGCAGCAGCATTCAATCAATCAAATTGATCATAACTCATCAAGACATTACCTCGATTTTCTTGTTTTTTTTTTTCTTTTGCCTCGTTGAAACGCAGGGACGGCCCTGGTGTCTGACGTAGAGCGCTTCACGCCTGGAAAAAGGAGCTGGCGGAAAGCAAAACAAATCAACGCTCCCGCCAGTGGTATGTCTGCCGTCGTCATAACTGGTATCCAGGCGATGCGAAAGTTCTCGGCACGTGGTGAGTGCTTTACTATGGAAGGAATGTACCTGTACCGAGGGTCCATAACGTGCAGTGCTTGCGAGGGAGAGGAGACTCCAAAGTGAGCCGTTGTTGACTGAGAGGTTGCCCTTTTATCAGCCGTCACGAATGAGTACACGATGTAATTTGAAGCAGTTCTTGCTATCAGGGAGCGACTAGATTAACGACCCTGTCACGACACGGGGGAGGGGGGGGGGGGGGGTTGATGCGTTAGCTCCTCCCAAAAGGTGGCACGAGGGTTGGGCCTCTGGTGACTGGCTTACGCCAGTGCCTATGTGAGCGAGACAAGAGCCTTGTCCAAGCGAGGAGCAAAAACAATTTAATAAGATATAAAAGCAAGATACATAATGATATTAGGTTGTAATGGTTGGCGATACACTACATAAGAACAACCATCTCTAACAATAGTCACAAAACGCGGCATGCACGACAATTTCTACAAGTGCTCACAACATGATCGACTCTCAACTAGGACTAGAGTCCGCAGTGCACTATAAACTCAAAGGCAACCTACAGAAACCGGGCGCAGCGACAGTCCTTCCACAACGGACGACGCTTGCGAGGTACCTTTGAAGACGGCGTGACACAGTCAGTGGCGGGCTTCCCCGGTGACTGGCAAGGCGTGGTGTCCGGAAGCGGTGCTGGCTGCGTTGAACCCCAGGAGCTGCTCGGCGTTCTTCTCTCGACCCCAGAGCAGACTGCTCAAGGGCAGCTCAAAAGGACAGCATCGGGCCGTTTTTATAACTTTCTCGGGCTCTTTGTCTTCACTTTCAGCAGCCCCGATGGATGCCCGAAAGCTGGCACGTACACTCTTGTTGCCATGTAGTGGCTCATATTCTGTTAGCGGTCACCTTCAGCGGCAAACAATTAAAGCACGCACAAAACACCACTCACGTACGCACTGGTTGCCATCGTGGTTCACACTGTGCTGGGGGGTCACCTTCACAGACAGATGATCCAATAATACACAACGCATTCTCATGTAGGCACTTGTTGACACGCTCGCTTACATGTTGGCGGTCACCTTGAACGATAGACAATCAAATCATACACATAACACCACCCGCGTAAGCCCCGAGTCTCACATACATAGGTCGGAGGTACCTCCAAGTAGTTGACTCTGCGTTCCCTAGCGAGCAGTTTAATATTACATAGGAGAACAACAGGTTCACAAGGCCAAGCCACTTTGAAATATAGGTGGATCAAATTTCCAGCATGCTACCCTAACACAAGCAAAAGCAACGAGACGGCGCCTACGAGCTCTGGCCTCCGTTCTTAGAGTACAAGTGCAGCATAGTTGCCCGTTTCCACTTGGCGCCCGTGGAAAAAAAACCGTTCTCGTAGTACGTTTTAAGAATACATGCGCAGCATAATTATTGACATAAGGCGACTTTTGTGACAGAACCCCTCGGCACACGCACTCGCTACAACATGTAATGCTTGTCCAATCGACGGTACGAGGCGGGTATACTTAATAAAGTAAACAAAAGGGAAATATGGGGTGTATAAATGTCTGCGTGGTGTAAACGCGTTCGTGGTGAATAATAGCAGTTCCCTTTTCAGTGACACACGTGAGCGAGAGAGAGAGAGAGAGAGAAGACAAAAACTAAAGCAAGGATTCCGTGACAGCCTCCTTGTCCACTTAGCGCGAAGTATGGAAGCCCACTTTCTATGGGGCGTGGCCGGAGTGCGCGTTTCAGAAATAATGCTGTCGACAAATCGATAATGGCTGGATGATGCGGCCGAAAATTTCTAATCGAATAATAGCGCTCGAAAAAGGAAAGAAACTGGCTCCAAATAACCAGATAGAATGCATGACGCACCCAACTGCTGCATAATAACCATCTCACTTTTTTCTGATGCAAACATGCTGCCATCAGTAGCCTTACGCATCTGCAGAATTTCCCTCAACTCTCTTCTCTCCTTTCCCTCTTTCATTCCCCTTTCTCCTTCCCCAGTACAGGGTAGCCAACCGGAGATCTCCTCTGGTTAACCTCCCTGTCTTTCCTTTCCCTTTCTCTCTCTCTCTCTCTCTCTCTCTCTCTCTCTCTCTCTCTCTCTCTCTCATTTATGTGGTTCAGACTACGAATGCGAACGTCTTGCGTGTCTGTCTGCGATTTCTTCCGACTAAGCTCGGTCTACTTACAAGGTATTCGCTAAATGCTAGAACCATTTTTGCGGCCGCGTATTTATGTATTGTTACACACTGTATATTACGTGCGGAGCAAGCGCGAAAGCTGCAATAAAGTGGATGCAGTTTACACGTACGCGTACTATTGACATCCTGCTTGAAGGGTTTCTTTAGGGCAAAATCAATCTCCATAAACATAGGTATACTGCTGATGATTCGGAGTGACGACAGTTCCAATTGCTAATGTATTGTAAAGGCCCCCCTTAAACCTAACTTTTTGTATGTCTCGAAGTAGCACTGATTTGACATGGCGCTCTTCTCTGTTTTCTTTCTTCCATAGGTGCCTTGCTGCTACCTCCGAAGCCACAGACTTCTTGACAAGTCTAACAGGAGTCGTAGCCCGAGCACGATTCAGCGGCCCTAATTAAATTATTTCGTGTAATATGTGCTTAAATTTTAAAGACGAACAGTTAGCTATTAGTGGCTATTTAGTTCCATGTCCTACCCATAGCTCTCACTCTCCTCAGTATTTTAAGGTGCAGAAGAACTTGGATCGGTGTCTGGTAACGAACCCGACGAGAGTGCTCCCCTAATGAGAGAAGAGTTTCAACACGCCTCGCTTAGATATAAGCTTAGTTTAGCTCAGCCTACGGAAATATGGCTATAACGTAGTGCGCGAGAGGTCGTGATCCATCAACCATGCCGCATTCCCCCTTCTGGCAAGCCTGCAACGGTGATCTGGTGCTAGGACGACTTCCGACACGAGTCGTGTCGACAGCCTAACAGTGCCGCAGAGCGGTGTAGAAGCCATACACAATCACCGACTTATCCCAGGACATCGGACAACGAGGTGTCAACTGTTTATCGCGCAAGTGTGCCTACATACACGATCTGCTCAGATAACGATAGCAAGGACTTTCGATGACCGATATTGTGGACTGACTTGCTAGGCCCGTCGAGTACAGTAGGTTCCCAGCCATGGCCGTCCCATGCTAATGTAGTTAGCGAATCCGGCGAGGATACTGGATGATCTCGCGTTTACGGTAATCACAGACCCTGTTTTCCCCACTAGGCTGGGCACGTCGGTGGCGCGAGACACAACGCCTGATTTGGCATTTGTCAAAAACGCTTGGAACGTCATTTGGTCCAATAAGCAGGAGAACCTGGGCGGTGACCATTTTATAGTGTCAGTAGCATTATGGGTAGACGCCCGACCAGCCAAGGTATTTGGAGTCACGGACTGGAACGGCAGACAGAGAGGGCAACTAAAGTAGTAGAAACTGACGCGGACGTATCCAGAATGGACCCGCACCTAGCGCATCTGTTAGAGGCCAAATCCTCGATTCTTAAACGATGGAAAACACAGACTAAACCGCAGGCTGAGTAAAAAAGTTGCGGAGCTTAACAGGGAGATCGAAAGATACTGCGTGGAGCTCAATAGGCTCCAATGGGACGAGGTCTGCGCGGCAGTAGACGGGTCCATGCGCTCAGGGGGGAAGTGTAACCTCCTCAAGCACCTCCTGAATGACGCGCAAACTAAGGGGAACCAAAGGCAATCACTTAGCAAAGTTATACACACAGGCACAAACAGCAGGGAGGTACTGAACAGTCGCTATTGAATGCAATCGCGGATAGATACCTCCCCACTGGACCGACGTACGAAGATTATCCGCTCATCGAGTGCGCGACAGTAGATTGGACGCGCCCTTCACAGAATCGGAGATCAGGGCGGTGCTCCACAATTTAAATAGCAGACCAGCTCCGGGTCCCGATAAGGTTTCTAACAGGCTATTACGAAACCTGGACAATAAGGCAGTGGAACTACTAAGGAGGTCAACGAGGTATGGGATGCAGGACAGGTGCCCGACAACTGGGAGGCGGCTACGATAATACTCGTTCCAAAATCTGGAAAACCCATAGATCTCGATAACATGAGACCGATATGGTTAAGCTCTCTTGCATAGGCAAGGTAGCGGAGCATGCGATTTTAAACAGGGTGTCCGGGTACATAGAGCGTAAGGACCTCTTCCCACATATTATGGTAGGTTTCCGGCCCGGCCTATCGACGCAGGACGTTATGCTGATGCTGAAAAAGCAAATCTTTGATAAAGGCACTAAAGACGTGAGGGGTATTCTGACCCTGGATCTAGCGAAGGCGTTTGACACAGTGTTGCATCGGTACATACTGCAGGCCACGGCGGGGATGGGCCTAGGAGTCAAATTCCAGGCCTTTGTCAGGTCCTTTCTCATGAATAGAACAGCTACAATTCAGGTAGAGCAAATTCGGTCAAATGTGTGCGAATTAGGCGCTCGGGGTACCCCTCAGGGTTCAGTCATCTCACCCCTGCTCCTCGATATAGTCATGAAAGGTCAGACAGGCTGGGCGGCCTTTGAGGCATATGATTGATTGATTTGTGGGGTTTAACGTCCCAAAACCAGTTCTGATTATGAGAGACTCCGTAGTGGAGATCTCCGGAAATTTAGACCACCTGGGGTTCTTTAACATGCACTGACATCGCACAGCACACGGGCCTCAACATTCCGCCTCCATCGAAATGCAGCCGCCGCGGCCGGGATTCGAGGCATAGGCCACGCACTCTACGCAGATGACATCACAATTTGGTGCCCAAGTGGCTCTCTAACAGAATTAGAGCAAGCTCTACAGGTCTCCGAGTAACTCGGAACTCTTACTTTACCGACCGGCTAGGCAAGGAGTTAGGCATCTCACGCCCCTAAGCCAGCTATCCTTGGAATTATACGAGCATAATGGGCAGAAAATTCCCAGAATTGACTCCGTAAAAATCCTGGGGCTGCTTATAGACGCTAGGGGATGTAATGCCAGAACAATTATCCACGTTACAGCCAAGACTGAGAACATGTTATGATTAATCGCTAGGGTATCCAACCGAAAAAAAAGGGGTTAGGTGAGGACATCCTTCTTCGGATGTACCACGTTGCGTCAGCTCTCGTATGGACGAAAACGGAAAAGAGCAAGTTAAACACAGGCATGCGCAAGAGCATCAAGAGAGTGCTATAGGCTTGCCGGTTACCACGAGCTCAGGCAGGCTAGACCAACTCGGAATGCACAATACCATAGACGAGATCATAGAGGCGCAGGTCACTGCCCAGGTGGTTAGGCTGTCGTCGACCCAAGCGGGCAGGCGGATCCTGGACGAAGTTGGCATGGCTCCTAGGATAATGGAGGAACGGAGGACACCACAGTGACACGGGAAACGAGGGCAACCTGCATGGTGGCGCCCTTCCCGCGAAACGTACATACACAGCATAACGAGGGTAGACGTAAAGCCCGTGCACGAGCCATCTTGAAGAGAGTTAGGGATGATATAGACCCCGCGGTCTTCGTAGATGCGGCGCAGTACGGGAACAGTAGAACACTTTATTGATGAACCGGAGATGTTAGCCTGGTTAAAGGCCTGGCTTGCTACTCCAGACAGTAGAACATTCGCGTTTTCGGTGGTAGACGGGCGGGGAGTGCTTCGCTCATCAGCCTCGGTAAGGGCGGCCACCCCTGGTATAGCCGAACAAATCGCGGTTGCGCTGGCCCTGTGTGACCCAGAGCGTTCCTACGTTTACACCGATTCGCGAGACGCAATTAGGGCATTCGAAATGGGTAACCTCGCTCGAGAGGCGGCCTCCATTCTAGAGAAGAGGGCTTGCCCCGGTTCTCATTATATTGGTTATACGTGGTTCCACGTGGTTCTCATTATATAGTAATTATACGTGGTCCCCCGCACACATGGGGACGAACGTTCTTGAGGGCTTCCCAAACCTTAATGAGCTGGCTCACGGCCGTGCGCGATAACTCACGCGCCGCGGCGGTCTGGCGACTCCGGAGGTGCAGGAAGAGGCTCAGCAGAAGGACCCACTTCTCACATTCAATGAAATTACTAAACGTTACCAACTTGGCCAGAGAGTCTACCCTCTTCCTCATCCGAAGCTCAGCAGAGGTCAATCAGTTACTCTCCGATGTTGCAGACGGGTTCTTTCCCGTCCCGGGGCTTCCTCAGTAAGTTATATTCAGACGTGGACCCTGGCTGTCCCGACTGCAGTGAAACTTTTTCTTCTATGGCTCACATGCTCTGGCGATGTCCCGCGTTTCCTAACGACGTTCTCTCCAGCGAAGCTGAATGAGAGGAGGCCATCACAAGCACGGTGCTCCGGAAGCAAGCCCAGGCTATCCAGAGGTCCCACGAAAAGGCGGAGCGTCATGGCGTTCTTTCCTCCACGTTGGTGCGGCCAGCGGTTACAACGGCCTCCCGCTAGGGAGTCCTTACGTAGCTCCTCAGGATTCATTAAAGTTCATTGTCTGTCTGTCTGTCTGTCTGTCTGTCTGTCTGTCTGTCTGTCTGTCTGTCTGTCTGTCTGTCTGTCACGCCGAAAGTGACGCCAACGCTAACACCCTAACGCTGCGCTGCGGCAGTCGCCGCGCTCCCCGCTCCTCCTGCAGTCGCTTTTTTTGGCTGACCTGTGGGAAAACGCGCCCAGCTGGCGTTGCCGCAGCAACAGTCTGCGCGTGCCCCACTCCATCGCAGCAACCTCAAATACCGACGTGCTGGGCTGACCGGAAGCCTCCTGGCGAAGAAATTTGAAGCCCTTGCCGCTACCGGAGTGTGTCTCCTTCCACTGACTGCCCTCGCACGTGGACATAGCTGGCAACGAGGAGGCGGATACACTTGCAAAAGCTGCCCACCTCCGCAGTGTCCCGCTGACCCAGGCAGTGGCGGCAAGGGACTACTCCCAGGCCCGCCTCCAGAGCCTCCTCTTCTCGATTCACCCTGACTCAAGGGTGGCAAGCGGGCGAGGCACTAAGCCACTTCCCGAGAAGGGCCTTACGAGGAGGGCCAGGGCCACACTCCTGCGACTGCGGACTGGCTGCGTCTGTACAGCAGCCCGCCGACACGCCAAGGGACTCAGCGCCTCTCCAGCCTGCAGCCGCTGCGGAGATCCTGAGACTCTCGATCACCTCCTTTGTGCCTGTCCCGGACTTGCACAGGAACGTTCGAGGGTCATCACAGCCTACCGGAGGCAGGGACTTTCAGCCACCACCCTCTACCACTTGCTGTTCCCGTCTCGCCCTATCTACCAGCGCTGCAGAGTCTGGCGGACTTCCTGATGAGACGGGCATCGCAGCCTACCGATGAACCCGGGTCGCCCTCCCGCCCCTCCCCTTCCCGCCGGCTTACTTCGGCCGCGCTGAACAAGCCTTCACATCTTTCATTACCTTTCTGTCCTCTTCATTTCCCATTATCCCCTCCCCAAGACGCTGCGCCGTTCTCCCGATTTGGGCTGCAGAAATAAGCGTTCTTTCATATCATAATCACTACCACCACCACCAGCAGCAGCCGCTTACAGCCGCGACGTAGGAAATGGGAACCCCCACATCCACGGAAGGAAGAAAAGAAAGCGAGGAAAGGGCGTCATGTGACAATTTTAAAGTCTAGTCACAAAAAAATAAAGGAGAGATGAGAAATGGGCCTCGGTGACATGGTAAGCAAGCGGTAGTTCAATGCACGTCCATGCAACCTCGAACGGTCCGGCAACACTGAAGGGCCTAATCCTACCCGAGAGGCACCACGCACTGGCAACGGAAGAGGCTGGCTTAATTGCCGCGGCAATCGTAATCGCGTGACACGGCTTAATAGGTCTTTTTTTTTTACTCCATGCCCATATCAAAAGTGGAAGTACAGTGTCTGGTGGAAGCCTAGACTAGGAGGGGAGAAAGAACGCGCAGAGGAATAGTCGATGCTGTGATGGCTTGATCGTGCCATCGCCACCAATTTCGGTCACTGCAACGAGCCCATAACAGCTTACGCTGTAAAAATATTTTTAGGAGGTTTGATGATGATGATGATGATGATCCTTCCCATTAAGAGCTCTTCGTCGACTGTTTTCAACTTTTCACATTTGACGCTATTTTTGACCGATCCCGTGACGAGCGCGTGCGGAATTTCCGATGCCATCATCTTCATCTAGAGCTACGCATTAGAACGAGCGTTCGAGCCATGGCGCGAGCTAAACCTAGAAGAAAACGAGAAAGACAGTCACGCAGACCCGCCCTGCCCACCTAAGGTGTGCGCTCCTTCCACAGGTATATTTGTACGCGGTAAGTCTCACCTCACACGTCTTCCCTTAGGTAACAAAATTCGAAGCATGAGGGACATCGTTTAAGGTTCGGCAAAAAAGGGAAAATGAAACGCTCAAGCTTAAATTGTTAAGTTGATGGTCGTAGGATCTGTCTAGAAATGCGATGCAAAGCGAACACTGAATATCCGTGCGTCAATGCCCGTGCGTAAGCATGTAAAGGTGCGCTGGTGCAATTTAATATTTGCTGGAAGATTCTTCTAAAGAAAAAAATTCGTTTTGACCGTAACGAGAACTAAGGACTGGGGTATAGTCGGTGAACAATCATACACTGTAATTCTTTCAATATGTTTGCCTCCTTATGACTTGCAGTAAATTGACAGGTTTGGAACGGCGTTTGCAGTCAAACGCGTAAACCAAACAGAAAAAAAAAACGACTACACAGTCTTCGCCACATGATTCGCTTGTTCAGCATCATTGGAAACGACCCGTAGAAATATTCTATACGCCTGTACGACTTTCTTTCCTTCATTGCTAAAATAGGACTTCAGATTCGGCCGGTGTGTCACACGCCAACATTCCAGTGCGAGAGTTACTTTTGAATAGCGAAATACAGAACCGGGGATATACGGGGGTAATATTTTTGCAGTGCATCGTTCTTAGGGTCTGTCATCTTCGCACTCCTGAAGAAGACTATCAGATTTTCTAAAGGAAGCAACGTCCGAGATCGGGCTCCCTGGTGATGCATCTATACAGCGTACAAGTGGACAGCGCACAAGGAATGGAGTGCCAGAGACAAGCGCTTGCCTCTGTCACTCCTTTCTTAGTTCGTTGTCCGCTTGTGCACTGTTTATTATATTTTCTAACGGAGTTCTTCTTTAGGAAGTCACTGGTTGACCAGAAAGAGAGCGCAGCTCTGACTGACCAACAGACTTAAGCATGCTCGAAGTTTTGTAGGCAGCGAATATTCGCTCAACATGTTCGGCTTCACACGCTTATGGAAAGGGGTTTTTTTGGTTACGATATTAACTGCGAATGCGCAGAGGAAAAGACGTACTTCTGCAAAACTTGGAAGTCGAGCGCGGCTCAGCACGACTCGGCATGCGATGCCGTAGTGGAGGGCTCCGGAAACCTCGACTGCACGGCTTCTTCTTTGATGTTCACTGTCACACGGGCCTCTGACATTTTCTCCTCCATCGAAAATGCGAACGCCGCGGCCGGGTGTGGACCGGCGTCCTTCGTATCCGATCGCGTACCATAAGCGCTAGACCGCAGCGGCGGATCCCAAGTACGCGTCGTATCACACGCTCAATGAACCGTGTGACCGGTGAGGTTAATTTATAAGCTACACTGGTTGGCGCTTTGTGTGCGTGTTTTCAGAAGTTTATTATATGACAAGTATTATTATTTTTTTTTTATTTACAGATACTGCTGTCTCATGTTTGAGACATTGCAGGAGTGGTTACAAGAAACGCACAAAAACAAGAAAAAAAATGAAAACATCAAAATACATAATTGGACACTTGTTTTACAAACTGTGCATGTGGTAGCCCTCTCAAAGAAATGTCAAGGTTATTCCAAGTCTCAACTGTGAACGGGAAAAAAGAGTATTTATAACAATCAATATAACATATGAATGGCACAATGTTCAATGGATTGTATCGGCGGGTCACTTGGCTAGTATGACTGGTGAAAGAAATGGGTGTAGCTATGCTGACAGATTCGTTGACGATGTTGTGTAACATGATAAGCCGATCGCACATGCGTCGGTGTTCTAAATGATGCGGTTACGTGCACTTCTACCCAGTGAACGAACGTTATTTGCGAACTATACCTGACTTCGACGTTTTCAAAGGTAACCTAGAACGTTTCTATATGTCGAAAGTTGTAAGAGTTGTTCTCATATACGTGGCGTGTTTTTGAGAAAAATCCGTGAATAACTCGCGAACTTTTTTTCGAACACGTGATTAGATTGAGATCTTGGCTCTCTATGCGCTACGCGTCACCCATTGAGCTTGCCACGGACGGCCTCTAACATTTTGTAAACAACCACAATTTGGGAATTTCCTTTAAAGCACGTTACCTTAAATGGCAATTTTGGATCATAAATGGTATTCCATATTTGTAATGTGACTTGAAACAGCCACTGTGTGCGACTGTGAAAATCTTAAGTCCAGCCTCAGACTGGGCTTCGACACTTAAGTCGTACCTAAAATAACTGCTGCGTTCGTATAAGAAAGTCGGCCTTGAGGTCATTGCTCAGTTTCCTGTCCTTGTTGGCGAGTTCCAAACATACGGCCCTACGTTCCGAAGCCGAAGTCTTATCCGCGCATGTTAAGGAGATCTTAATTGGAATCGATAAGAAAAGATAGGCATGGTCACGTCATCTGATGGGAAAGCAAGATGGACGATGGGCATTAAGGCCGTCATAATGAATTCCAATAGAAGGAAAGACGGCTGGGGACGGCAGGGTGTTAGGTGAACAGATAGATCAAGAAGGTCGCGGAGATAACTTGGGTGCCTTTAGCACAGTACCAGGTAATAGGAGAGATATACGGAAGGGGCATCTGCTTTGCAGCGGGCACATACGGGCTTTTGACTATGGTGATGATGATGACCTGTCCTTTGCTGTTTGTTTCTCGTGCTGTTTTTCTGCAGCTTGTGACGCAGCTGCTTACCAGGATCGGGAAGATGAGGATCAGGATCTTCCGCCCGGCCTTGTCGCTCCGGCTAGGATTCTGCCTCAAATGGTTCGCTCTGTTTTTGGTTGGACTTTGCCTCTTCTGGATTACTGCGCACAAGCACCCCGACAGACTAGCGCGTCGTCTGCAGGATGGACGGTTCCTCTGGTCCTCATTATGGCAGGTGAACTCATGCAGCTTAAAATTTTAAAATTCGTTTTGCCGCAGAAGCAGTGGCGTAGCTAGATCGTCTTGCACCCGGGGCCTATAGGTATTCTGTAAGCGCCCCCCCTCTCCCTTTATGTCAGGAAGGCGAGGACATCGACAATTTCCGGAGGGGGCGAAGTTTCTGCAGCAGCGTTGCTGTTTTAGGTACCGCGCATGCCTTCCCCCCATCTCCATGACTCTTGTTCCGAGAGATCGCAAACGTGGCATGCAGGTATACATGCTATATTATTTTCTGGCCCAAATCTTGGAAGATGCTGCACTGATAATCACAGCTGCACATTTGCTGTCAAGCTCTAAGGTTTGGTAGCCAATACAGATGCGGCAAATACCGGGAAGTGGGGTATTTTGACAAAGTTATAATTAGAGATATTAAAAGCGATTTTTCATTTGTAAAACTGAAGCCCGACAGTCATATGCTGTCCAAAAATACATTAACAAACACCGCCATGGTATATCAGCTGTGGACAGCACTGAACAGAAACGAGAAATAGTCTGTCAGTGTCGCTGTTCCCCCCACCGTGTTTTTAAACGTCGTGTTTCCCTGCTGAGAGGACGCCAGTGCTATGACAACCGTGAGTTTTTTTTTCACGGTGATTCATAAAGCCTTTCTTTATTGGCCGTTATTGGAAGCGTGATTATCCGAGCTGTGGTACCGCAGCAAGGTACGGCGAAATTGAACACGCTATACGCGTCGATTCTTGGCGTCGCTATGAAAAAAAGAAAAAGAAAAAAAGAAGGCGAGAGAGAAAGACAACGATTAAACACGTGTCAGAGAAAGCCTACGTTATTGCGGGTCTGCAGTCGCAATCGTGGGGATAGCGAGATCGACGTCACTGCTGCATTATTTCGTTTTTCTTCGTGTGCTGCCATTTACTGGGCTGCCCCGCAGTGCCGTAGCATACAGCAAGATGTATAGCACGCGAGACAATTTTGTTTAGAGAAGATTTTGTTGAATTAGAAATTGATGTGGTTCCTCTGTAACTGTTACTTATGCAGCTGTTTAGGATATACTTATGATGTGCAATATTTTGCACGACACCGAGCCCCTTGTAGTCACAAAGATACATAACATGATATAATGTCGGGTACTATCCTAACAATGCCTATCCCATTGTTGCTGCACCCCAGTGCCCATTTGTCGCTTTGTGCCGTGGCTCGGGTGATGGCCTTTTGCACAACCTGAACGCGCTGCTCTTCTAGGCTGCGTTCTGCAAGTACTTCTGCGTTCACAAGTGTACACTTTCCACTGTCGCTCTCGAGCATGATGGACAGTCCTTTAGGTGGGAACGCATGAGGTAGCCACTGACTGACCAAGTAAAGTAGCATCGGCATGCACAAATCAGTCCAGTGGTCGCCGCGGATACCTATAGGCGATTCGACGAAACTTCAAGACAGCAAACATTCCATCTCCCGTTGCTACAGAAACGGCCGCTTCGCGGGAAGTCCGAAATAATTGAGCCGCTCGGCGAAAGCACGGTCCAGCGGAGGAGAAGGAAAGCCTTTGTTTCACGCGGGTTCGACTGCTGTGAAAAGTCGCCCTGTCATATATGCACGTGGACCGTCTGTCATAGAATACTTCGCGTTACTATTGCATACTTCGCGTTAGTATACTAACCGTGCAGTGTCAGTTGCTAGTGTAACGCGAGATAATTTTTTTTCCCTTGAAATTGTGTTGAAATAGATAACCGCTTCCGTCAAATGACAGACGGGCGCGCTGCCGCTTCTTTCGCCTCATGAGTGTCCTCATATCTAAAGCGTATAGAACGTGAGACTAGAGGTCGCAAATTCGCCTCCCAGTCTGAGTGGCCAGTCAGCGTGTGTGTATATATATATATATATATATATATATATATATATATATATATATATATATATATATATATATATATATATATATATATATATATATATATATATATATATATATACATATATCGCAATAATGTAAACCACGCTCTAAAAGCGGAAATTTGTGTTGCAGAATTGTTTACAGCTGTTCTCTTGCTAGGCCTAGCACCGTTCGAAATTGGAAGCGATCTCGAAACGTCGGCTAAGTTATGATACCCTGTCGTCAAAAGGGTCTGAACCTAAGCGAAGCCATTTTTCACACTCATTGCCGCGAGAGAAGTGAATCTTTCGACAAGAACGCCAAGTTCATTTCTAAAAGGACGTCCGAAACTGCCGCCATATTTTAGGTGGACTGCCTTACATTTGAGAAACATGTGCTCTGAACGCTATGGGTCGCTTCGTCTTCTGCCCATACGCATTTCTATCCAGCGATTCGGCTTAGCTCGGTAAACTAAAAATGTGTTTTAGCCCCCTCAAACTTGGTACCATCGAAGAGAAGCGTCAACGATGCACACACGAGGCAGTCATGAACGGGCTGAAAGGGCCAGAAGGTATATGGCCACCGCTTACTATGTTCTCCTGTGGTCCCTTCAACGCGATCTGTATTCGTGCGCATAGATTGTCCTACTATAGTACTAGAGGGAAAACTGGCGCTGGTGTCTATGGGAGTTTCAAACAAGGCGGTTGAGCCAGCATGGGAATGATGGGTATGACATGGATTTGCCTAGTCTTCGTTCTGCTGGCTTCATACGGCTTTGCGACTTCAAAAAAGTTGGTCGTTTATGACAAAATATTGCAACAAAATAGAAGAGTTTGGAATAACTATGTGCGTGCACAGGTACTAGTTGCTTTTTCGCGATTAGAAAAGTACGGAACGCTCAGAAATTTAGCAATATTGTGCGATATGGCAACGTTGCCTCCTCTGCTTGTGCCCAGATTTAGCAGCGTCCATATAGGTTTAAGTTCCAGATGTAGCTGTGTTCAAACTTAAAATAAAGATTTTTGCTCTTGTAAGTGACGTGCCGACATTTTCAAGTATGTAAAATGTACATGTGTCTTCTAAATAAAACAAACGGGCTTTCGCTCGCCTCTTTTAGTGCAGGGCAAGTGCTCCACTGTATTTTTACAAACTATATGCATGGGTCAATCCCCTGCGCGAGGCCGTAGCAGGAGCGCAGTATCGCCCATCGCTTGATGGTTGGTTTGCGAAAAAAAAAGTGCTGTTAAATTAACAACCGTGCCGTTAAACTCCATCGGAAACTGTGCCTGAGATTTGATCTGAGCTGACTTTTTGAGCGTCGTCCGCAGGCGCGTCTGCGTATCGTCCACTGGGCATCTACTACGCACGATAACTGTGCGCCTGCTTGGCGCGTTCGATCGGCGTTGAATTAATCAGACAGCGGAATTGAAATGCCGTAGGACAAGATATACGAACAGCGTTCTGACAAGGATGTATGTCAGCTGTGAAAGCGACCCTGCGGTTACAGATTCTATCAAATCTGATACAAAAGAAAAGAAAAGCAGCAAAACCGCATCGATAAGGTTCGCGAGACGCAGCGCGAATATTGCTAAAGTTTGGTAAAGTACCGCTGCAAATAATATGTGTAGCCATCCATCAACAAACACAACAACGAAACACTGCATGGCACCTCATCATTGCAAACGACTGGTACATGCGACAGTCTGATAATCTCTAGCAGTACAGCCACAGAACACGTAAAGCTAGTAAAGCGTACACTACAGCTGCTGCCTTCGTCGCGTAACGAAAAGTGTAGTAGCGTCACTCGCGTCACTAAAATTAAAAAACAGGAATAAACAAATCCACCAAAACGTTTGAAGCCACAGGCACGAAGACTAGACAAATCCATGTCATACCCATCATTCCCAAGGCATCTTCACGATCGCAGCGCCAGTTTTCACTCTAGTATTTTAGTAGGAAACTCTATGTTCGTGCGTCATAGATAATTCCTTCGTAACACGTTTGAGAGCGCTAACGCTGTTGAGCTCAGTCGCCTATAGTCACACGGCACCTTTTCAAATCTCGCCCACTTTCTCATAGAGAGCTGAAAAAATAAAAGCCGTTGATCTATTGCATGGAAATACGCTATGTGGACACTAGGCAACAAGATTTACGGCTTCTCCATTGAACATTCTGCATTTAAAGCAACAGGTATAGTCAACTAATTAATAAATAATGATCATTTAGCCGAGGCCACGTGAAGAAATAGTCTGAGGTGATCAAGGAGGACAGCAAACAATACTTGTAAGTTTATTGCATCCTCGTAACGCGCAAGTAGATATTTTCTAACGTCTGACGCACTTGAACTGAAACACCCTGTGTGTCTTATGCCATGCATGATCTCGAGGCACGCCTCGCCGTAAGCGCGAGCGCAGGGCGCGCTAGTTAAGCAGAATCCTGTCTTGCTGTTGGTTTTGTTCGTCTTCGCAGAGCCTACTGAACGGAGGAGGGATTTTCGACATCCAGACTGCAGATTTAACGACGGCATCCCCGAACATGGATGCACTGCATATGAAACATTCTCCAAAGGCGAGTGGTTTAGCAACCACCTAGCAATTTCTCTTCTTTTTTTTTAGCCAGCACATTTCTGCTGTTATTACGCAGTTCGTTAGTAAAGTGGCAGCCGACATTACTGCGCTTCTACGAACCTGGTGCATTGGGTACATGAGGAGAGCTCAGGCGAGCTTGTAAGCTTTCAGCTTGCTTCACGTGCGGCACTCTACGACTTCCTGTTCTGAGGTTGACTTTGTTGAACCACTTAGCTGCTTCACGCGAGACCGTGCAAAAGTTGTTAGTACTAATGGGGAGAAAAAGTTAGTTTCGCATCTTGATGCCCGTGGTTCCAGTGTAGCATTTCCGTGCCGTGATATACATTGGTCGATGATAACACTGGAGTTTCAACCGTTTGGAAAAGTGCAGTTACATAATTTGTGCTGCCCATCGTGTAATATAGATTTTGTGCAGAAAAAGTAGAGCCTTTTATCTGCGAAACGTCATCACGTCTGGAAACCGTAAGGGCTAGCGGAGAAGGAACAGGGCACAGAAGGACTCTTAAGGCAACCACCTGTTCTCACACTGCGCATTATACAGCACAGTGCGCTAACTAGGACACGAATAAGTCTTGTTTAAAGTGTGGGTTGTCACTTCAGCGGAGTGAACTCATTGCACATGATCGCTAAAGCAACACCATAACTGCAGGCACGACGCAAACATTAAGACCCACACGCACACACACACACACACAGAAGTTAAGTCTTTAGTGATTGATTGATTGATAACTTTATTGGGCTATATACAATGTGCTCTCGCTTGTGAGCTTCAGCACCATGGTAAAAGAAAAGGAAAAAGAAAAAAATGATTATCTCAAACTGGTGAGCTTGTAGTGCGTGCTATTGCAGGGCAGGGGATGACTGTCGTGCGCAATGCATTGCGCCATAAGTTCAGCCTGGCTTTGATGAGCGGATCTTCGAGTATCCAATGGGTAGTTTCCGCTTCGTCTCTGCGGAGTTGGGGCAGCGTGCATTGGGCTCTTTTCGTAAAAGCTGCGCGGCTTGATTCGTGAATTGGGCATTCACAGAGGATATGTTCCATTGTTGCTGGCACTTGGCAGGAGACGCAGTTGGGGTCACAGTATGTAGTCGGGTACATCTTGTGAAGCACTGGGATTGTTGTGAAGCTTTGTGTTTGTAAGCGTCTCATTGTGATCTCGTAAGTCTTTATTTCTGCGTCATAAATCGTTCCTTCGTAGCATGTTTGAAAGCTCTAATGTCGCTGAGCGCAGATCCACACACGCACACGCGCATGCGCATGTTGACCAGAGAGAGAGAGAGAGAGAGTGTGTGTGTGTGTGTGTGTGTGTGTGTGTGTGTGTGTGTGTGTGTGTGTGTGTGTGTGTGTGTGTGTGTGTGTGTGTGTGTCGTGCGCTGTGACCGTAAACATTAGATGCCCTGCGAACCTACAGGGCGTCCAGTGGTTACGGAAGGTTCGCAGGGAATCGGTTACCGCTTCGCCATAGCAGGACTTTGCTCATCAGCATTTTGTGCAGCGTCGGGCTCGCTATACAAACCCTAAGACTAGTGGTGACTGCGTGTATTTCATTGGTCTTTTCTGTTGCAATAAAGACTTAGTTCTTAGCAACATTTGCGTCCACATTGTGAACGACCGCCGCTGTTGCAAAGTGTGGCTTCAGAGCAGGGTGAGGTGAGAAAGCACGTCTTTTTTTTTTTTTTTGTTCTTCAGAGGCCGTACTTCGCTGTCGACTACGCTGGCCACTCATTTGTGATGAACGGGCAGCGTGTCCGGGTTATGTCGGGTGCCATCCACTATTTCAGGATATTGCCTGACCTCTGGGAGGACCGCCTCAAGACAATGAGGGCTGCCGGGTTGAACACTATAGAAACGTGAGTAACGTTGCTGTCTCACGACGCGTGTGGCAATATTGGGCCCGTTACGTATTGTTGCGTATATCAGGGGACCTTCCTTGTTAGAACTAAAACAGTTCGTATTTATAATATCCTGTGGTAGCTCTCGTAATTCTCTCATGACGGCTTAGAGACACTTGAAAAAGGGGGCGTTATTCACAGGACAGCTTAAGAATGCAGTGTGTGCGAAGTGCGGAGTAGCAATTCGCCTGTGTTTGCCATGTGTTTATATTCGACGTTTTTAGGGGCGAAGCTCCTTAAGCTGTGGGTCGGTTGTCACGTATCGTCGTATCGTGTAACCTACACCACTCACAACGCCATGCAACGCCATGCAACGCCGGAAGGCTCGCGCTCGTCCTCGGCGCCTGAGCACAACTAAGCGTCCGTGGGGGTGGGGGAAAGGGAGTGAAAGAGATAGAGAGGAGAGAAAGGCCGTAGTGGAGCGCTCCGGAAATTTAGACCACCTGGGGTTCTTTAACGTGCACTGACAACGCACAGTACACGGGCCTCTGGCATTTTCGCCTCCATCGAAAATGCGACACGCTCTTTCTTAGATGAACGCTCTACCAGCTCGCAAAGAAGGAGAACGCGCCCTCACCCGCGAGAGACAACGTTGGCGCAGGCAGCGCGTCTTCTAGCGAGTTTCTTGATTGAGAAATACCGACTGCTCACGCTGGAGAACCGTTCACCGGCCATCCATATATATGTCTATATAGGCACTGGAACTTGACTTGCAATGAAGCGCCGGTGGGAGATTTCACTTGTGCGTAGTTGAACCATAAGGATTCGTAGCGTGCGCGTTAACTAAATTAATCCGGAACTCGGCACGATCTACGATGAACCTCCCGAGCTTCGGCCACTCATCATCATCATTCACTCCGTGGATATGCTGTGAATTTTTTTAATACGAAGGTGTCTTATGCCGGGGTCCACCAAGAAATCTGTGTCGTGATGTGTGAAAAATAAACACTTATTTGAGATTGCAAAAGCACTACCCACTGGGATTCGAACCCAAAACCAGCCAGGGCGCGGCGGTATGAGCTGGAAGTGCTACCAACCACACCACCGACAGACTTGCAAGGCGGAGGAAAAGACGAGCCCTATATGTTTACCAGAACTCTTTACAATTTGCATCTAATTGATGTCCGGTTAAAGCAAACGTATTTAGTAAGCAAAATTGTTTTTGTTATAAAATCGCCTCCCTTTCACTGCATTCTTGATTCCAAGCGGTGATACCGCCACCTTGGAACGATGAAGCGAAGTCGTTAATCATCACGTCAATATGCGCGCCGGCAGTTAGCGTTTCGGTAGTTTCGAAGCCTCTATCACCGCTCGGGCTTCGGCGTCCTGCAGGCGCGCTGCTTCAGCCCCGGCCGCTACATAATTTGTCTTGTGTGACGCATATGATAGCCAGCTGCAATGTGACGCGCTTTACTCCAGGAACGCAAAGACGGCCGTCGGCAAGCAAATGATGCGCCCTTCGCCCAGCGAAGTGTGCGCTCACAAAACGATCCGCTAACAAACAGTTCAGTTTCGCACGCAAGGTTTCACCGTTCGCGGACGCTCCTAGTTTATGGCAGGTTTGCGCAGGGCGCTGGCGCGTTCAATGCATTGTCTCCGGAGAAACGTGTCGTTCGAGAGCTTTCGCTTGTGTGCAACTGTCGAGGATTCCTGTACAGTGTCGAGGTGCCGATGATGTCGACATGCAAAGGGTGCACATGTCCAGAGAATACACAACCCATCTCCGGCCCCCGATTCGCCAGATTGCCTTTCGTGTTATACCGATTCCTATATATGACGGAGGGATCAAACACATTTTTGGAATTATTATCGCTTATGTTGGTCTCATACGCGATTATTTACTCTTAATGTGCATATTTTATTTTATTATAGTAATCTCGTTTATCCTGACTACTCTTAATCCTGATAAATTATTTCAACCATGGTTGATCGGTTTTAGGAGAATCCATCGGGGAATGTAAGCTTGTGTTGCTGCGACGCAGGGATTCGCCTGCGTTTTCCTCGCGCTTGTCTAGCGTTTATCTTCGGCGTTTTCGAAATATTTTCACTTAATTTGATCTCATTATGTGTTTACTTACCCTTAATGTGTACCTTTTATATTACTATATTGGTCTGATCTAGTTCAACCATTCTTAATGTGGATCCATTTTAACCGGTTTTGGTCAGTTATTGGCGTGTTTGGCCCTGTTTTCTAATGCTGTTTTCTGAGCGTGAGCATGATATGAGTAGACGCCGACAGCCCTGGCCCCTAAAGTGGTCCGCAGAAATGGCCCAAAATTACGACGGTGGACTTTATACATAATCGGACTCGTGCGGTCTGTAGTGGCGAGTAGCTCCTGCTGTTCGCGAATAGAGGTGTTTTTTTTTTTTATGCTTGCGTTCCAAGATTGCGTGGTCCCGATTGCAGCTACGTCGAGTGGAGCAGCCACGAGCCCGAAGAGGGCCAGTACAATTTCGAAGGGCAGCAGGACCTGGTGCGTTTCCTCAAGATCGCCCACAGACTCGGCTTCATGGTCATCCTCCGCCCGGGCCCTTACATCTGCGCCGAACGTGACTTCGTGAGTAGCAATACACTGTATGTGCATGCACAAGAACCGTCCACGACTGCCACTGCAAGGACGTCGACATGACAATATGGAGAGGATTTATTTATTTATTTATTTATTTATTTATTTATTTATTTATTTATTTGAGTGAGTGGGTGAGTAATATACGGGCAGGCAGACAGACAGACAGACAGACACTGTTTAGAATTCTAGATTAAAAGCTTTTTTCTTTCTTTTCCGCATACAGCTATAAAAGAAAAAAAAATGCGCACGAAGTCATACGTCAAAATAACTTAGTGGTTTAAGTCCCATGTTGAACAGCGTGCGACGTCTTCAAGATTAAAGAGTATCGCAGTGGTACTACGTAAGGGAAAGTGCACGAAATGCACTGTACGTTCGTCCACCTCTCGTGTCACTGTATAAATAATTAGCACGATACAATTATGAACCTCCCCATAGGGGTTATCGCGTTCTAAGAAGAGTGTGTTTTACGTAATCGCTTAGTGCACGTTTCGCCATCTCTCGGGCGGTAAGGAGGCTTCGCAAACAGCGGGGGCTTTCGTAGTGACGATGATGATCGTGGTTCGGTTAGGGAAGGAGCCCATGCAGGGAGCACGGCTAAGCGTTTGTGGGGGTTGGGGTAAGGGAGTGAAAGAGATAGAAAGGAGAGAAAGGCAGTAGTGGAAGGCTTTGGAAATTTAGACCACCTGGGGTTCTTTAACGTGCACTGACAACGCACAGTACACGGGCCTCTGGCATTTTCGCCTCCGTCGAAAATGTGACCGCCGCGGCCGGGGTAACCATCCTCTCGTATCTTCCGCACGTGTTCTCCCTCCACGCCCACCGAGTAATGTAAGCCGCGTCGTGCTCCTTGACAGGAGGTCCGCCGCGGTGGTGTAGTGGTTACGGTACTCGGCTGCCACCCAAAAAACGCGGCTTCGATCCCGGCCGCGGCGATCGCATTTTCGATGGAGGCGGAAATGCCAGAGGCCCGTGTACTGTGCGTTGTCAGTGCATGTTAAAGAACACCAGGTGGTCAAAATTTCCTGAGCCCTCCACTACGGCCTTTCTCTCCTTTCTATCTCTTTCACTCCCCTACCCCCACCCCCACGAACGCTTAGCCGTGCTCCCTACATGGGCTGCAGAAATTAGCGTCCTTTCCTAACCGAACTACGATCATCATCATCATCATCATCCTTGACAGGAGGAAAAAGTTAGCGCCTTTCCCAACCTCGCACTGCTTCCCGTCTGAATTTCAGAAAGAAAAAAAAAAAAAACGGTAGCCCCGACGAACGTGGCCTCGAAATTGTTTAGCTGCTCGTGTTAAGATTTCCGCCTGCCACGCTTGCGATGATCTATACGTAGAAACGAAGGGTATGGACGTCGTCATGTTGTGTTTGCTCATTCTACTTCGCTAACTTTCGCGTCATCGCTCCGCGTTAAATGCGAAACTGCCGTTTATTTGCCGACTCCGAACTATGCGTACAGCGCACGCTGCAGTCTCGTCGCGTTTTACCCGTACGCTCATTAGCACGTCGCCCAATACTCGGTGCACACGGAGACTGCACTCGCCGTATTTAACGAAAGGCGCTGTCGTGCACGTGACGTCGACAACATTCAATTAGAGATGAGCACCGCGTTGTTGTTTCTTTGCTCTGTCCGAAAATTTCTTTGACATAAATAATTTGTCTTGTTGTTGTCGTTGTTTCTTTAAGGGAGGCCTTCCATACTGGCTCTTGCGTAATGGCACGTCGATTCGTATTCGGACCAGCGACGAGAGTGAGTATGTAGAAGTGATGCATATCAGCCCTCATGCCAGCGGGATTCTCATTTTTACTTAGCCCTGTTCTTCATCAATTTCGACGCTGATTTAACACCGGTGTCGCTTTTCATGTCTTCCGGCCTACGCAGATTATCTCTACTATGTTGACCGGTATCTCATTAAACTTTTTGATAAAGTGCGCCCACTGCTCTTCAGACACAAAGGACCAATCATAATGGTGCAGGTAAGTGAATTCGCGCTTCTCGTGTAGTTTAGATTCTGTTATACGAGTAGCGAATTTCAAACAGTGAAAAAAGCTTATAGTTTGTTTCATTGATCTCCGTCAAAGAGCCACTCGTGAAAATTCTGCGCTCGCTTGTGGAGACTTTGCTTTCTGAATTGAATGTGATGACGGACGAATATATGAGTATGAATATATGTATGAATATATGAGTGTATTATATGAATGTATGAATATGTAATACAATATTGTAAGTGTGTGTCTACTGAATTTATTTTTATGTAATGGAAAGAGCCTCGATGTCTGATTTTGTATGTCTATGTAGCCTATTTTCTAAATGTTTATGCTATTCTTGTATTCTGTTATTTCGCTGCTCCTTGTATTTCGATAATTATTCTTCAATGTAGCACTGTTTGCTGAACGTTTTGAAGTTTCGCGTAGCGAAGCCACGTCAGGCCGAATGGCCTTTAGCTTCGCTTCGCTTTTCTGTAACCTTTCAGAAATAAATCTGTTCATTCATTCATTCATGCCATTCATTCATTCATTCATTCAAATCAAAGTTATCACACTTCGGTCGCTACGTCTCAGCGAACGCTGCTACGTTTACGCTTGGTCGCCTCGCCTGCATTGTAGACGCTACAATGCACATGAGGTTGTTATTACTGATAAGACCGCGATGCCTAGGATCTCTTGAAAAACGAATGGCGCGAAGCGCAATGTCAGAGAATGTGGGCAGGTGACGGCTCCTTTACAAAAGCGCCGTGGATTCACAACGTGTGCTGCACGAAATCGGCTGCATTCTACGTATTGATGGCACTGGAATACGATCACCGGTGCAGAATGTTCGCTGTGCGCTCGCCTCAAGTTGCATATTGGCTGTAAAACATGGCACCTGTGCACATTTAAGACTTTGACGATCGCGTAGAATGTAACGCCATTTTGCAACACTTGGTAATAGCTTGCAAAAAACCTAGCAAATACGTAGCCAAGCTGCTACGACAAGCTAGGTGACCACCAGCTCCGCAGTGACTCAGTCTCGCGCCACTAGCGCAAGCTGCCGAATTATATATATTCACACGTTTATCGTGCTGGTTTCAGTTTTACCAACGCTGACCCTTCGCGTGGCCGCATCCGTGAAGTCCATGCGCCGGTGCGACAGCGATCCCTCAAAATCTACTATATAAGCACATGGCACGTAAACGAAGCTACTGTGTCGAGAAAAAAACGTTGGTTCACGCGTCAACGCATGCAGGCATTAGTGATCGGGACGTTATGAAGAAAGCGGTGCGATGAGCTCCACTTCGTAGGGAAGCGTGTTGACGCTTTTCTGTGGCAAACACTTGGCGCGTATGGTGACATTGTCGTCCCACACAGCTGTGACATCGGACACACGTCCACTATTATAATGTGCAGCTCCTTTGCACACACTCTATCGCCGCAAAAGTAATTATATGGGACGCGCACAAGCGGCAAATCGCACGCGCGCACTTCCGCGATGCTTGCAGTGAAATGAGGCGTCTGCTACGCGACCCACCACCGGTTCCAACGGCCGCCGCTACGCGGCTTTCAGTGGCGCCCCTATAGGCGCTGCGCATGGCGTATAGCGTGTTTGTGGCCCTGCGGCCACTCCGGACGCATTTTATTTATTTATTTATTTATTTATTTATTTATTTATTTATTTATTTGCAAATCTACTGTCTCGATTTCAAGACGTAGCATGGGTGGGTACATATTAGTGCAAACAGCAACAATAACAAAAAAAAAGAACGCTGAGATTGTAGAAAAAGATTAAAATGTGATATGCCTACAAGCGCTCAACATAGTCAATATGGGTCCTGAAAGGAATAATGTTTAGTCTGTGGGTGTGTCTAGTTGTACGAGTATTAGCGGATGCAAAAGGGATGTCTGCAATGATAAAACGTCGGCACGTGATGAAGGTGAGAAGCTACGATCGTAACGACCGTAGATGAATCTGATGGCTTTTTACTGAATTGATTCTAGAGCACCCGACGCATACGAGCAGGCCCTCTAGCTGCTGAGTGCTGAGTTAAGAGCACGATTTTAGCCAAGCTTCCGAAGTGCTTTTACAGAGATGTGGTTAATATGAGCACGCCATTTTAGGTTATGTGAAAAGGTAACGCCCGCATATTTGAATTCATTAACATGGGTCAAGAAGCTACCATTAGCGCCATAAGAACAATTCAGCGGCTTCCTTTTGTTACCGAAAGTCATGGCGACTGTTCTGGTAAAATTAATTTTCATTTGCGACGTATCGCGCCATTGACAGAGCATTGAAAATACTCGCTAATGCGGCCGTGGTACGTTTATTATGGCCGATAGTACGTGCACATCTCGGAGTAACTCCCCTGTCCTGGCGCAGAGACCTAAATTATTATTATTATTATTATTATTATTATTATTATTATTATTATTATTATTATTATTATTATTATTATTATTATAGCAGCGGAAAACTCCTTTCAGGTGGAGAATGAGTACGGCAGCTACGAGGCGTGTGACAGGCACTACATGGTCCACCTGCGCGACCTCACGATGACCCACCTCGGATCGGACGTAGTTCTGTTCACCACGGATGGCACTATCGAAGACAGAATGCTTGAATGCGGTCGCGTGCCCGGAACGCTGACTACCGTCGACTTCGGCACTGGTAAGCAGCTCACTACTGCGGGCAATGGAGTCGAAGTTCCTGCTCTATCTATCTATCTATCTATCTATCTATCTATCTATCTATCTATCTATCTATCTATCTATCTATCTATCTATCTATCTATCTGTCTGTCTGTCTGTCTGTCTGTCTGTCTGTCTGTCTGTTGAGAGGTTAATGCCTGGCGATCAATGCCCGGCTTACGCATGGAATGTGAAATTTGGAGAGTGTTAGCATAGAGGCATCAAGCCTTGCTCCTTTCCCTCCCTAAATAGACAAGCGGCGGGAAAACAAACGAAACTGAAAACTGCACGCGGAGTGACCTGCGAAAGTTGTCTGCGTAAGCCTGTACTGCTAAACACCTGCTCAACGCTGCAGCATATCACGCGATCGTGTTTAGTGCGCTAGCTCTGGGCGGAGGTGCGTGTGCATTCTTGACTGCTAGAGAGAGAGGCCCACAGTTTCGTTGCCCGGTGAACACGGAGTTAATGAGAGTTCTTTTTTTTTCCCTGTCAGCCATTTCTTTAAAGCGATTCGTCTTAACGCAACCGAAGGAGATTTCCCGTTTAGTCGGCATTAGAAGGAATGATGATGATGATGATGATGATGATGATGATGATTATTATTATTATTATTATTATGATGATTGTGGTTCGGTTAGCAAAGGACGCTAATTTCTGCAGTCCATGTAGGGAGCACGGCTAAGCATCCGTGGGGGTGGGGGAGAAGGAGTGAGAGAGATAGAGAGGAGCGAAAGACCGCAGCGGAGGGCTCCGCAAATTTAGAGCACCTGGGGTTCTTTAACGTGCACTGACAACGCACGGTATACACGGGCCTCTGGCATTTTCGCCTCCATCGAAAATGCGACCGCCGCGGCCGGGATCGAACCCGCGTTTTTTGAGTGGCAGTCGAGTACCGTAACCACTACACCACCGCGGCGGACGGATGGAATGCTTGCCCACTTAAAAGAACGCAAATGCTCACGGGGCCTCCTTACTCGTCCTCCCCCTTCTCCTTTCGCACCTTCCATCCTATGGTCTCTATTACGTCCTTCGGTGCCGACGCAGATAACGACCTGACAAACGCATACGCGATGCGGCGGCGTCACCAGGCATCGGGCCCTTTCATGAACTCTGAGATGTACACCGGATGGGTGGACAACTGGGGCCTACCCAAAAGCCGCGTCGAGACGCCTCTGCTGGTCAAGAGTATCCGCCAGCTGTTGGCCATGAACGCTTCCTTCAACCTGTAAGTATATTCGACGTTCACGCGTAATGCGTATTATAGGGATAGCAATTGCAGCAACGCTCCGAGCAAAATTTGCCGTCGGCGTCACGTTCTGTATATAAAGTCCGAGATCGTACCGCTCCCGGCACACGGTTCGTCTTTGGTTCACCAAGAATTTCTTCGTATTTGAATCTGTACGTGTGTGTATTAAGAAGAGTCGAAACTTTAGTTTGAAGGCCGTTTTAATATATATAGGTAAAAGAAGTGTTATATCTAAGAACAAAAGGTTGAGGGGACATAAGCGGATATACGGTTTGTTGGCGGATGTCCGTCTGTGTGCGCATCGGTACATTTCGTCTGTAGGAAGCGGTAAGCGGGAAAAAATTATGCATATGTGATAGCGGTGTGCGAATATGACATTTTTCGAGTACGAATCGAATACGCATATCCAGCTTCGAATGTCGAATCGAGTATCAAAACACGAGTGCGTCATCAGTAACAATAACACATTTAACACATAATTACCTTAATAAAATATACCATATACCAACGCTTGATATATTTATATCAGTAACTCGTCACTCCGTAACACTATTGGCGAAATATCACAGCACAAAGCACCCGATGACAGACACCAAAGGCTATCATGAAGTAATATTAGTTGCTCCATGTGGTCGGGCCCCTGCAATGCATTCCAAGAGGGAATGCATTCCAATCATATTCCAGCACAATGATGTGGCTGCGAAGGGCAGGGCAGCACACTTTGACTGTGTGTAAATCATGCAGTATACACCGACGTGGTTATGTGCGCACCGACAGCGCTGCCGAGCGCACTTGAAGATTTTTATCGCGATAGCGTACGTTGGCGACGACAAGTCGCACATACTGTAGAGCTCGTCGTTTGCCGCCATGACGCCGGCGTGCTCCTGCGGTGCTTATCCGCACAGGCATTGAGGGTCTCGGTATTTTTTGTGAAAACTGATGTATTAATCATTTTTGGCAAGACGAGCGGATCGCATATCACCTCCTTCGGAGTACTTGAAATCACCTTGAATATTCGAATGCGTCCCTTTGGAATCGAATACGTTTGTCGAAAATGTAATATTCGACGAATATTCTAAAGTTTCGAATAATCGCACATTCCCAGTACGTAGATACTGATGGCCGCGACATTCTTTGTTTAACTGTTTTAACTTGCGTTTCAGATATATGTTTCATGGTGGAACTAACTTTGGTTTTAAGTCTGGTGGTAAGTCGCACTTTCTATAACTTATTGATCCTCACGCTGCACTAGTACTTGTGATTAAACTATACATACGCACGTAATTGATTGCTGAGGTTTGACCTACTAAAACCATTGCCTTGGCGCTCTATGGCCATTGTAGCCTTTGCGCCATTAAACCCTATTAATAATAATAATAACCTACTAAAACCACAATATGATTATGAGAAACGCTGTAGTGGAGGGCTCCGGAAATTTCGACCTCCTGGAGTTCCTTAACGTGCACTGGCATCGCACGGGCCTCAGCATTTCGCCTCCAACGAAATTCAGCCGCCGCGACCTCCGGATCCGCAACCGAGTGCTATAGCCACTACATAGACCACCGAGGCGGGGCTATAGACCTACTCCATGTTGGTAAACAGTGGTAGGCACCCCTCGATATAACCAGGCCTTGTATCGACGTCGCTGCGCGGAGGCCCCGCCCACCGCTCGCCGCGACCCCGCACGGTCGCGCCGCCGCCGCCGGCGCAGCGTGTGCGAAAGCTGCCTCCGAGCACGAGGCGTCTGAGCGCCGACGGCGTGTTTACAACAGTTTGCAAGGGGCAGCCGTAAAAGGTGAAGTTGCAGTAGCTCTGTAGGAAGTATTCAATGAATGTAGAAAAGAATACATCGACGCTCAGCTATGACAAAATGTGAAAAACTGATTAAAACGACCAGCAACGCGAAATCCTTGCGCACAAACAAACGTATCGGATTAGTTACTCAAGCGTATTGGTGATGCTATCTGTGTAAATACCGCTGTGATAACACGCACACACAAACAATTACGTGCCAAGGACGAGGCTCTCGAATAAACCCTAGCAAGGCGCTCGTAACCGCGGCTCGCGGCTTCAGTTGCGATCGTGAAGGCGTAAAGTCTTGAAACGACGTGGCGAATTCCAAGCGTGAAGTTTGTTCGAGCAGTCTCACAATCGGAAAAATGTAAAGCACATCAAAACCACTACAGCACTGCCAAATACACTTCCCTTATGCAAATGCTATCGCAGCCGCAATATCGATTTGCAAAAGCATCGCAGTGATCGGCCTTTCGCTCACGACTACGTGAATTAAGCTCTTATATATTTATTTCACTTGAGTGAATGAAATTCGTATGACGTATCTATAACTTCCCCACCTCAACAATGCACGGCGACCGCGATTAATTGCGCACATCGTGCAACGCTAATGTAATGCGCGCGCTTTGCGGTAAGCGTGATCGCTCTGTGTCCACACTTTGTGTATGCCAAAAAACTTGGTGTTGAGTACTGCACTTGACAAACTTACGACAAGGATATTTCACTCAAATGAAACAAGCCACACGAACCGCTCAATAATTACACATAAGCTTAGCCGTGACGAAAATGTTTGGCGCATAACCGATGAGCAGGCATTACAGGTTCGCCCCGCTTGCAGGAAATCGATAAAAACCTATCGCACATTTCTTGTTCATTGCTGCGCAAACAACCCACGGCGCAGCTCATCGGTGCACAATTTTTTCTTCATTCCACGGCGGCAAACAGCACCCGCACCAGCGAAAACACAGCGGCTGCTATGGTAGGCGCGCCGGCGGATGCCTACCATGCGAAACCAAAACTCCCGACGACAGCGCCACCGCATCTTCGTGACGTAGGCCCGGTGGAATAGGTCTATACACAGGAGCACGCGCGCACGTGCACACACGAACACAAACGACAATAGCGGAATGAGCAAACTACGCCTTCATCTTTTTATCTCTGATGCACAAGAAAGATATGTTAACGTCACTTTGCTGCATACGTTCCAAACCCAAGTTTCGCGATAGTACGCAGTCTTCGCCACAACACGATTCTTAACTCGGGAACAAGTCCAATAGCAACGCATCCAACAAACGGAGCGCATTCGGAGCGTACGCAGCGGGCCAGCGTACGAGCGTTTTGCAAGATGGCAGCCCCGAACACAAGCGGCGACGGCGTGTCGTCATGTCATGTAGCAAAAACGAAGATGTGTTCCCACATAACACCTGTGATCTAATGAAAAATTACTTTTGCGATATCCTTTTCGCAGTAACTTCAATTTATTCGACAGGTAAAACCTCTGCTCGATCGACAGTAACTTCAACATTGTTCAACAGGTGGCGCCGCAGAACGTTCCGCTGAAACAAGCGCAGGGCATCGCTCAGCTATTACTCTTCTTTTCGTCATGCGCTCCGCTGTCCTCTCCGCTCATTCGCTGGGCCCGCTGTCCCGCTGAGCCGCTTAGCTATAATGTCGCGAATTCTAACGCGACGACGAAACCATTGAATTTCCGTTTGGTTTTCACCTTGTGTACGTGCGTGGGAGGCATAATTCTGCCAAAGTTATAAATCAGAATATCAGAAAGATTTTTTTCACTTATTTTGAAAAAGAAAGTGTGTGTGTGAGAGAGAGAAAGAGGCTGCCTTGCAGACCTCCTTCTCGAGTTATCGATCAAGCTAATATAAATGCGAGTATGGAGTGACCTTGTTGCCAGGGGGAGTCGAGCCTGGAGTCTGAGCGAGGCACCATACCGTCACATTCCTGGCTCCTCTTAACGGCTTTGGCTCGGTCAGATCAAGGAGAAGCTTATTATTGTTCTTTTTTTTTTCGTTCTTTGATTTGTTCTTGCCTGTCGACATGTGCCCGGTCAACTCGAAACATGCTCAGCCAATGACAAGGGCGGATTTCAGCCACAGATTACGAGCTACGACTACGACGCGCCCCTCACCGAGGCTGGCGACACGACAGAGAAGTTCAAGGCTATTCGTGAACTCATCGATGAGGTCAGTGCTCCTTCATCTTTGTGCGGGGGTATATCGATTCCTAATGGCTTTGAAATCACGACACATACCTTCTCCAGAACCAAGAACTCAGAGACATTATCGTGTCTTTTTTTCAAGGTACGTGATCCGTTTAGAGGTACTGAACAAACCTCTAAAGCTCTGAGTCCTTGCGTTGAAGTTCGAAAATCGAAAAACAACGCCGACATATTGATTGATTGATTGATTGATTGATTGATTGATTGATTGATTGATTGATTGATTGATTTCAGTGGTCTTACGCCCCGAAACCACGATATGATTATGGGGCACGCCGTAGTAAAGGGCTCTTTAACGTACACTGCCGCCGCAAATGCAGCGGCCGCGGCCGGGATTTGATCCGGCGGCCTTCGGGTCATCAGCCGATGTGCCATATCCATAGACCACCATGACAGGGCCAGCACTGAAGGAGCCGATTCACTAGCGAAGAAACGCACACGGTAGAAGCACCTTCCCCCCCCCCTCCCCTCCCCTACCCGGGGAAGGGAGGAAGATTCGGCAATTCACCAGCGAAGAAATACACACGGCACAAGCTACTTAAACTACTCAGTTGGAAATGGTGTACCGTCACTTTCCGCGCCGTATACTTAGACAAGTTTGGTCGCGTACTCTGTAATTTAACGTCCGAAACTGATGTAGTATGTATAATCGCTTCCGGTAAGCCCAGTGTCATTCCTTCGCCGGTCTCTCATCGAGCGCCTTCATATTGTTCTTTTTTTTTTTTTTTTCAGTTTTATCCGGGCGAAGTGAATGTGCCAGTACCGCCACCGAAGAGAAAGATGGCTCTTCAAGGCATCGTAATGAAAAGAGTAAGCCAAGCGTTCGGACTATAGTCACACCTGTGTTCCGTGATTAAAAATGTAGCTGCGGCTGCCGCAAGGCTATCACGAGGCCAAATTCTAGATGTACTTCAAACACCGCATTCTTCAAGTTCGTGTAGAAAAGAAAAATGCGAAATTTAGTTAAATTAGTTACTTAAGAGTAAATATGTTATGCTCAAAAACGCTTAGTGAGAGTTTAGGCAGTTGGCAAAAACGGAGGGGAGCTCCTCCGCTCATATTCATTTCCGATGTCGATCTCGCCTTCGATAAATGGTACAATTCTCGAAGTATAACTTACAGAACCAGCTATGTCTCCTTCTATAGCATTGGAGGTGAAATCATCCTTACGTCGTCATTCCTGCATGTGATCACGTCCCCACAACATCGGTACATGACGTCATCACTTGATCGCCCGAGTTCTCTAGCCTTCGTGCGGTAACGCCGCTCGCCGGATGGACGCCGGCCTATAAGCTGTTATGGGCTCGTTACCCTGGGTGAAATTGCGGAATAATGTAACAGCAGGAATAAAGTAAGGCTCAAAGGAAAGATCTACAGAGAACGTAGCAAAATCTAGCTTACGCTGCCACTACACTGCGTTCTATGCGCAGGCCTCGGAGGTTTTTCGCTACGCGGGGCATGTAATGTTTTGGCATAAATAAATGCGATACATTGCAGATGAAGAGAATCTATAGTGGAGCACTGTGCACTAACCCAAACGTTTGCATGCAGTTATTGAGCGTGTGACGTGCGCTCGCGAACAGACTAAATCAGTGTGCCAGCACACAAGAAGAGAACCGCATTAAGTTAAGCACCCGCACTTCGCTAAGCAAATGACGGCATAGTGACAACTGGTGGCATTTCTTTCCTCTTACGAGGTCAAGAAGCCCAGGAGTATCATGCCTTGCTCTATAGAGAACTGCGTGCTTGATAAATAAATCTAACTGCACAATAAACCTGCAGGCTTTTTGTCCCGCCGTGATATGCTCTGTCGATAATTTCGCAGATTGAAAAGCCTGAGTGGAATTTAACGACCCCGTCTTGCGCTTCTGACGTTGCGGGCACTGAGTCGTGCTTCCTACAAGAGGAGAAGCAATGACTTTATTTTTTTTTCCTGTGCAACCTCTTTCTCCTTTTTCCTCTCTCCGCTTGAAGCTGGACATATGCGTATACAGCTTTACTGTGTAATGAATTACCAAGTTATTAGCCACTGCCTAACAAAGTCTACGTAAAAAGCGTTATTAATTCGTGTTATGGCACATCACATAGAGGAGAGATTAACTGAGCATGCGAGCTATAGGCCACTTGTACTTTCTGCATGCTCATGAAATTGGGTTGTCGCGAAAGTTTGCGCGTTTGTGTACACCTAGTGGACATGTTTTGTAAACGTCACACCGGGCACGCGGGCACCATTGCAGATGTTCGGCCTGAAGACGCTGCGGCAGCTGATGAAGCGAACGGTGAATTCGGAAGGCCCGCTTACATTCGAGAACGTCGGCCATGTAAGCAGTTCTCACAATACGCAAGCTTGCATGTTCTAGTACAGTCACGTCACGACTGTCATGATTCCTACAGCTTCCTTACACATCGTCCACCTGAACAATAAGACTTCCATCGATGTAAGATCTAGGCAGACAAACCGTTAGAGTTCAATTGAGTAAAGGCAATGTATTCTTTTTGTGTTTTTTATGACTACGCTAGTTTTAACATCGCATAGACACACAGTAACCACAATTTGTCATCATTTAGCCAAGTTTAGCCAAAGCCAGCATAGTCAATGCTGATACAATGCGAGTGAATAATAAAGTAAACACGCAGAAAGTCCAACAAGAGGAATAAACCCACGCCTATCACAACGGTTACACCAACTGAAGTTGTTTTTGATAGAGCCAGCTCACGATACGGGGCAGTATCGTGCGCCGGCTCTATCAAAAACAAGTTGTATGCTCGCTTAGCGTATGACGCTAATCGAGCATACAACCCTCGTAAATGTATACGTGTATATGTATAACTATTGATTTTTTCCAAGACATGCTGTTAAGGATTTGTTGAAACATAAATTGGTAGTTTTATTTCAATAACCATATCAGCGTTTCTCAGACTGTACTAAACGTTTATGTGGACCTTTCACAACGTAATGTCGTTGACGCGACTGCGTTGACCGTCAACTGAATGTCAGTGTCTATATACACAGCGTTTTGCCAGGTGCTTATCCTGACAAGCAATACCTCATTCCTTTTAATTGCCGTATATAGGCCCTTGTCTATATTGCGCGGCTATAGGCGGACATAAGCAGCAAAAAAAAAAAAAAAATGGAACGATAATATTGTTCGTTTCAGGAAGCAATAAATTTCTTGTGCGATTCTGTGGGCAACTAAGCAACAAAGAAACATGCTAAATACGTGCGTTACACTTTTTGATTTTAGTCAATCACCCAGAAAAAAGAAAAGAAGAATTGGCTAACGTGTATTTTATTTTCATGGAATGTTGATTTCGACAGGCCTACGGTTTTATGCTCTACGAGACCGTGGCAGTCACCTCCAACATGGCCGCAGCCTCACATCTTAAAGTGCATGGCATACGGGATCGAGGCTATGTCTACGTCGATTACGTGAGTGGTTACGTGAATGTTGCACAACTTTTATCTTGTACTAGGCTTGTATCATAGGTGCGGGTCTGCTGTACCAGGCTCCCTGGGACGGTTTGATCCCTGCAGACGTGGGTGACCGGCTAAGCTACAAAAGCAGTAAATAATTCGCGCCATAACCTATACGAACCATTTCGTAACAAGGAAGCTACGGTCAATCAAAGGTAAACTCTCTCCAAAGACGTGTGTTTTCTCCTCAACTTCTCCGGGCAATGCAGTGCTAAGCTCCGGCTTCGGTGATCCCAAATTGGTCTGTCGATTATTAGAAGCATATCTTAGCTGACGACGCGATGTATGGCACCGTCACGGTGGTCTAGTGGTTATGGCACTCGGCTGCTGATCCGAAGGTCGCGGGATCGAATCCCGGCCGCGGCGGCTGCATTTCGATGGATGCGAAACGTTGAGGCCCGTATGCTGTGAGATGCCAGAGCACGTTAAAGAACCCCAAATGGTCAGAATTTGCGGAGACCTCCACTACGGCGTCTCTCATAATCAGGGCTGGTTTTGGGACGTTAAACACCACAAATCAATCGACGCAATGTGTGCATTCCACTGATGCAATAAAGAAATGCAGCTAGCACTGGCGTAACCAAGGGCAGTGGGGCATGGTGGGGTTAGCATTGTGGATTTTTTTTTCTTTTCTTTGTGTTGTTTAATTATTTACGATATTTCCGGAGCCCACCACTACGGCGTGCCTCAAACTACTATCATAATTTTGGCACGTAAAACCCAGCAATTATTATTGCATTCTGACAATTTATGCTGTGGCTCCTCATAATCGCCCATGGTCGATCAAGGCGGAAATGAACATTTCTCGTGGTACTCATGCTTGTTAACAGAACTATGCCATCGTCGAGTTTCCATAAGTTTTGCCCGACGTGGAATCAACTGAGAGAGCGCTGTTGCGCGTCAATGCGACAATGAAGTGGACCCGGCAGCGTTTCTGTAGCGGTGGCTCCTCTGAAAGCATGAATCAAATATTATTCCCCTACTTGCAGAAGAAAACTTATAATCACGTGCCAAAGGTAGTCGGAAATCGCTTGCTCTGCTCAGCAAACATGCACCATAGACGAGAGCAAGCGGGTGCGACACGTCTTGGAAGCTAGCATTGTTTCCAAGGTACGCCATTGTATACTCAAAAGTTCATAAAATCCACTTTTTATAGCGCGCAAAGCCGCAGGCGGCGTCGCCACCTGTATTCATTGTGTTTTTTTTTTTTTTTCGCTCGTTCCCTAGCTTACCGGGACTCTTCTGGTCGCAAGAATAGTATACTTTTGTTATTGCGAAAAGGTTACTTACCAATACTAAAAAAAACTATTTTTCGCTTTAGTGTCCATTCAAAACCCAAGCGCACCCTGCGCCTTCTTTTACCTCCTTGTTATTTTTTCAGGTGTTCAGGGCCATCATTTCCCGCGCTGACCAATTGGTCGAAGCTGTCCTCGAGATAAAGTCCGGGCAGACCCTGTCTATTCTCGTGGAGAACCAGGGACGCATAAACATGGGAGACATCGTCGACCCTAAGGTCAGCGGTGGATGCGTGTGGTGCTGGAAGAAGCGCACGCATCCACGCCTGTAGGCTACGATCGTATATACCCGTGATCAACAAGCTTCTCTTGAAAGCATGGTACAAGCTTAAAGGAGGAAGTGTCCTTGCTTTTGCGCAGTCTGCATGCACAGGTCCTGACATGGTCATATTACCTGCAGCTATGGTTGTTCTCTCATTATTCAAGCAGACCGGGGTTTATCCATAATTTCGATCTTGTGGGTTTGTTGCACATGGTCTGACCAGTGCGCGGGGGTGTGTGAATACCAAGTCAATGGTTATCTGGAGAATATTGGTGGCGGGGAGAGGGGGGGAGATGCATTCACGTAGTACTTAACATGCATTCATGTTGTCCTTACAAGCAAGCTAATGAGCACGTCAGGTTAGGGCATATGAAAGGAAAGTAACATGACTACTACAGGTATATATCAATTTTGAGGCGTATGAGGCCAGCCTGTACACATTACGATTAAAGCTTTAATATTATTTATTGTAGTAACGTTCAAACGTTAGATGCAGAACTTTGTGTTATTTTGTGTGAACAGCGCGGTTATTCCGAAAAGTCACAGTTTCGCCGCAAGGGCGAAGCAATGAATGCGATAGCAACAAAGAGAACCGCAACGCGAAGAGCGTGGAGGCAGCTTGAAATTTCCAGCGCGTCCCTTGAGTTCAAAGGAGGCCGCTCAATAAACAAACAGAAGATGAGCGCGAACTATCAAGTGAAGCACGCACGAAACGAACGCACGAAACGAACGCACAGATATACACCGAACGAGCGCGAATAAGCTGTCACAATGGATACTCTCAGTTTGAACAGCGCTCCTGTTGCAAAGGCGGCTGTTGCGCTCCTCGCGCCATCTCGCTGGTAATGAAGAAACGCTTATAAGCGTCTGCCGTCTCTGAGTCCTGCCAGCGGTAAATGGTGTGCATATAAGGCTCGCCGTTAGCGCCCTTAAAGGGTCCCTGAAACGTTTTTTTGACATTGCTTCACTGATTAGGCAACACAATTGCGAAATCATTCACACCATAAATAAAGCGAAGCACAATGCGCTAAGGCAGCTATGGGCTTATTTCTGTCGCCTTCCTCCTTACCACTGCTGTTCCTCCTCAACTCGATCTGCTGCGGAGTGCGCGCTAGCGACGACAGCGCCTCCCGCGTCAGCCGCTCTGCCGAGCCTCCCGTACGGTGACATAGTGCCCCGATATCCTCACTGAGGTCGCCCGCCTCGGCAGTGCTAGCCCTCTGTAATAGAGCGCCGGCGACTCGTGTGACGCCGCCAGATGCCGCGATGATACCGTTGGCTGAAACGGAGTACGTTGTAGAAGCACGTTGTTCGCAGCTAGGTTTTGAAAATTACGCGCACGTCACTTGGGTCGGGGCCAATCAGCGACCTCCCATTCGATCGCTCGATGGCGGGGGCGTTTGAAAACGCTTTTTGGCGAGCCGCTGCGACCTTTTGCGATACGCGTGTTCAAAACCTTATTGTAAATTACACACTTTACGCACAGCGCTAAAATCTGTCCTGTAATGGTCCTAGTGACCCGCTCTACCGGATCACCATGTTTGCACAAAATCGTCAAAACCGTTTCAGGGTCCCTTTAAGGATCTGCTCTTTGTGGCGTAGTGGTTAGCGCCACGCGCTGGGGAGCAAGGGGTTCCTGGTTCGATTCCGCGCTTCGGAAGCATTTATCCGAATTATTTTTCTTTGGGACTTTATACGGTTCATGACGGCGGCGACGGGGACGGCAAAAACCGGCCGAGACTGTCCATATAATTGCTATCGCAATAAAAGAAGTGACAACACTAGAAAGTACTTAATGAGCAAACAGACAATGAAGCCTAGGAAAGCACAGGGGAAGTTACTTGTGGTATTGTAATTGTGAAGAAAGTAGAAAGGAATTAAAGTGGACGAAAAGACAAACCTTGCCTTCATTGGGAAACGAACCCACGACCTTCGGATGTCGCGTCCGATGCTCTACCAACTGAGCTACGAAGGCGGTCGTCCCCCCGTCCACTTTATTGTGTATTTACACTCCCAGGATAATACGTACATAAATACACAATAAAGTGGACGGGGGGACGACCGCCTTCGTAGCTCAGTTGTTACACTCCCAGGATAATACGTACATAAATACACAATAAAGTGGACGGGGGGACGACCGCCTTCGTAGCTCAGTTGGTAGAGCATCGGACGCGACATCCGAAGGTCGTGGGTTCGGTTCCCACCTAAGGCAAGGTTTGTCTTTTCGTCAACTTTAATTCCTTTCTACTTTCTTCACAATTACAATACCACAAGTAACTTCCCCTATGCTTTCCTAGGCTTCATTGTCTGTTTGCTCATTAAGTTGTTTCTAACAAATAAAGAACGAGCCCTTGACCCCTTCCCTTTCGTTATAACACTAGTAAGTAGTCGTTTACGGTACAAAGTTAGGGAAGTAGCCACATTCGTGGCGTCGTACCGGCTCCGGGATTGGATTAATGGGATTAGCGAATGTCCTATGAGGCGCTAAACCTGGCAGCATTCAGGCGGTAATGCGTATGCTCTCAATTACGATTGACAGGGCATTGTTGGCAATGTAATTCTCGGAGACCGTGTCCTGAGCAACTGGACGATGCGTCCCATCGACCTCAACCAAGGCGCCTGGCTTCGGGACTACAAGGCGCTCGAGCAGATCGCACCCGCGGAGGAGCCAGTCACGAACAATGGACTCGGGGTGTACGCGGCCGACATCAAGTTGCCGCAAGGCGAAGGCGTATACGACACCTTCCTGCTCATCGAGATGTTTAAAAAGGTGCGCGTTTTATTCGGCATCCCGACGAACCTCGCATTTTTTTCCCTTGAAGTAGATAAAAAGATGGTTTACCTTGTATTGCTGAGTTACCCTACCACAATGCCCATTACGTGCTCTATTGCCGCGAGAATTAAGACTCATATGACAGACGACGTTGTAAAAGAGGTGTAAAAAGGATGGATGGCGCCATCGACTTCCAAATTCCCGGCCCGACTGGCCACCATATATTATGATGGCGTACCTAAGGCCGACATAACAGCTTTATAAATTGTATTCTGTTCTCAAGGAGCCAGAGACCTAACCGGCGGTTTTTTCACCATGTTCTCATATCGATATTTTTAATAACACTGGTAGTCCTGGTATAACAGCCAGAGTGCTTCAATTTGGTCAGAAACACGCCAGTGATTTTAAATAACCGACTGAACGAACGGTGTGTTCAAAGCAAAACCAAAACGGGCAGACGCTTCGCGCAGCGTATATACATACGATGATTTCTTTGCCAATGTCAAGATAATGGTGATTCCATGTTCTTGAAGTGCTTCTGTCACGTGCCTGATAGCAGAAATACTCGCAAACTTGAAAATGACTTTTAATTATAAATAAATTAGCGCAGCTTGCAGTAAGTCGCGCAAGCTATGTGACCGCAGCGAAGCTGGTGGTCATCTAGCTTGTTCTGACTCGGGTAGTAGAATTTGGCGGGAACATGAAACTAGTCGCGACGTCATCTTACGTGATCGTGCATGTGACGACTGTGCTGTAACCAAGTATGAATTTTGCGGAGACATGTGACTGGTCATGACGTCATCTTACGTGGCCATGTAAGCTAGTCGCGACGTCATCTTACGTGATCGTGCATGTGACGACTGTGTTGTAACCAAGTATGAATTTTGCGGAGACATGTGACTGGTCATGACGTCATCTTACGTGGGCATGTAAGTGGCTACTGTTAATTTGGAGGGGACACATGATTAGTTGTGACGTCATCTTACGTGGTCATGTAAGGCACGACTTTGCCTAAGTTTGAATTCGGCGGGCGCAAGTACGTGACTAGTTGTGACGTACTGTGTTGTAACCAAGTTTGAATTTGGCGGGGATACGTGACTGGTTGTGATGCGAGGCGCAGTTGTTCCAGGTGGCTGCTAGGCAACGTGAGACGCAGCTGGGGAGTTTTCTGTAGGCGACACAAGGACTAACGGTGACCATAACAGATTTTCTGTAAAAAGCGCAGAAGGAAACCGAAATTCAACCGAAGCGCTGTCTTTTCGTGACGTCAAATGAGTCAACCCACCATTACAAAGTCGCATGCGGTCTTCCTCTGGTGGTAAGGTCGCGAAGCACTTTCGTATGATTATGCACGGCCTTGCACTTTTGCCTCTCCCTGCACTTCATTTGTGCTCAAGCTGTTCCCACGTCTTCTCTTCCAGGGCACTGCCTTCCTGAATGGTTTTAATCTGGGTCGCTACTGGACATCGGCGGGCCCACAGAAAACTCTGTACGTGCCGTCGGTGCTGTTCAGGGATGGTGGCAACCTGCTTCTGCTGCTGGAACTAGAAGCCGTACAGTGCAAGTCGGACAAGCCTGAGCCGTGCAGCGTGAACTTTGTGCCCGAGCCACGCTTCGACGGGCCATTGCATTGGCCTGTGTAGTAATTTAACAAAATAAAAGTGCCCCAAACGCACCATCACAGCACATTCTCGGAAAGGGTCACAGAATATTCAGAATATGCAAATTTTCAAGATGTACTCTTTTTTTGAGGTCTCTAACTTCCTGAATTTCTTTTTTCCAAAGCAAATGCATCCATCAGTCTCAAACTTAGTGGACCGTGGGCCTATAATGTGTTCGGCAGTTTCTCCAAACATTGCTGCTGCCGCCTAAACACAGTGCTTTAATCTGGCGGCTTTTAAGTTCCCCGACGCCATGACGACGCAGCAGTCGCTGTCGGCTGGAATGCCAGTGGCTGAGCCGGCAGGTCACATGATCTCGCCTTGATCAATCAGGTGTAAGCGCGTGTAATTCAAGTCTAGTGGCGGATTCACCTCGCATACTGTACGGACAAAATTGCGCACCCCCACCTGCGATCAAGATGTGAACACATCTGAACCATATCCGAGCCTCATTTGGATTTTCTACAGAAAGCAAGACATAATTTGTTGCCGATGCAGAGGTTAGAATACCCAGGCGGCCAACCTCCAAGGGCAACATGCGAGATGTGCGACACCGACGAAACCCTGGACCATGCTGTGCCACTGTCCGCGATTCGTCGCGGAAAGGAAAACACTTGCTCAGACGCTACGCCAAATTGACGACCGGCCACTTTCCGTGCAGGTGCTACTCGAACACAGCCCTCATCGCTCGTCGGCCCACAAGGCACTAAAAGCACTTTTGCGCTTTTTGAAGATGACTGGTTTGCGCGAACGCCTTCGACAGTTGGAGTTGTCCTACAACGTCTATCTCATTGTTCCCCTTCTTCCTTTCTCTCCCATCTTTCTACTCTCCCTTCCCATCCCCCAGTGTAGGGTAGCCAACCGGACGTCTTTCTGGTTAACCTGCCTGCCTTTCTATTTTCCCCTTCCTTCCTTCCTTAACCACTTTCAATAAATGTGAACATATTTGAACCATGCCTACAGACACTATACCTACAGCCTCGCCGTCAAACCGTTGGTCCGACCACCTTCACGTAGTGGATGAACTTAATTTTAAATGAGTCAGTCGGTCGAGTCGGGGGCCCGTTGAACACATAACTGTTCATCGAGGATGGGTCTGCGTAGAACCGCATCCCAGCGTGAGGGTGGGCCAGTGTTTTAGGGGCGAAGCACCTTGGGTCTCGGGCTGTCGGGGCCTTTTGCCGTGTCCTGTCGTCACTGTAAATCAGTAGTCGAACGATGGTCAAAAAACAAGTGTACAATGGATAAAACCGGTTCGAAACCAACTAACACGATTTAAACTGATTTAAGATAAAGGGATAGTCATAATTGAACCGCATTAATAACAGAAATTTGCTAAATTCGGTTGCGAATATTTGTGGGTCCATCCTGGAGGCAGTGCGTCCAGACAGTGTATGTGTAGGGTTGTCGAGTCAGAACTTCCAAAGCGATTGTAACGAGTTTTTGCTAATGCGCCCAGGCTGTCGGCGTCTGACGTCGTCGTCGTGGCCACGATAAAGCAAGCCCATCAGCAGCGACTGACGTTTCCTGTGGGAAACGCTGGCCCATCACCGCATGCTTCGCACCTTCCCAGTTTTCACGTTAGTGGAGCTGTCATGTCTTGTCGTTGTAGACAACACCGACACTCTAAGCGTTTCGGCCACGCTTAACACTAACGACAGTGCCATGGCGGAAGAGGCGGCTGTCGCCCTGGCTATTGTACATGCTTCTTTCCTACCAGCACGGGACGAACCTACTACAGTGGTCACTGACTCGCATACTAAAGCCCCTCCATCGCGTCTACTGCCGCGGAAAACGTATGGAGGGGCTTTATCGCATACTGCCTGCAGGAACATAGCACAAGGAATGGTGACACCGTACACACACCGTATTCTGACATCTTTACACCCCTCATTACTACACAGGGTGCGTATCGTTTGGACACCTGGACACGCCTCTCTCCATGGCAATGAACGCGCTAATGCGGTAGCCCGAGAGCTCACAAACCGGGCGCCATCGGAAGAGCTGTCCAATCCAGACGACGCACCAACAGAACCATTGAACTACACTGACACTCTAGAACACTACAGACAAAGACGACGTTATTTCCCCCCACCACACCATTCCCTTACCCGGGAGGAAGCTGTCGCGTGGCGGCGACTACAGACTAATTCCTTCCCATGTCTCTTCACCCTACACCTCTTTCATCCCACACAATATCCCTCATACTGCCCCTACTGTGGAGCGCAGCCCACAGTTTATCACTGCACGTGGGAATGCCCGTGTCCACCGGGCTGTTCCCCTATCCCATCACCATCACATTCCTCCTGGGAGACTGCGCTGACCAGCTCAGCACCGCAGGAGCAGCGTCGGCTGATCCAGCGAGCACGTGGAGTGGCGCGAGCCAATGGGGCCCTGAACTAAGGGCTCCACCCTACGAGGAAGATCCCTCATTTCGTTAAAATAAATGTTTGCTCTCTCTTTCTCTCTCTTCAGGCTAGCGCCTGCTTCGTCGTGGTCGACACACTAAGCCTCAAGTCGCGCGAATGTGAAAACGGTACGTCGGGCTCCGCATTCGAGCCAGCGATAGGCAGTTTGCGAGACCAGCACGCTAGTGGTTGAATTACCACTGTCGGTTCATCATACGCGCGCTTTAAAGCTGCGTGTTATATGCACGGAGAAGCAGACGCACCAGAAGGCTACTCAGTGGACGCTCGGCAAAACAAGATGTGAACGTATCTGAGCCACATGAATTCGTTGGATTTCGTACTAAAGAAGGATGGAAAAAAAAAAGAAAAGGCGGCAAGAAAGAAACAAAAATGAAAGAAAAAACACAAAGAAGGAACTAGACTGGTATACAAAGGAACAAAACAACGAAATAGAAGGAAAGAAAGAAAAAGAAGAAAGAAAAAGAAAATGACAGAAAGTAGCGCACCCAGAATTTCTGCCAGGGGGGGTTCAATTTTTCACGAAGGGCCGGGCGAGCGATTACACAGTTGTTGCGTGTGTTAAAAAAAGTAAATAAAATGCCAAATAATAGTGACATCGATGATGATGATTATTCTTATTATTTTTCGGTTTTGGAGACATTAGCTCCACATTTTTCTAGGACATAGGAGCAGTTATGGAGTGGGAGGGGGGCTAGGTTGGCTTCAGGGGGGGGGGGGGAGTTACAACCCCCGAACCCCCCCCCCCCCCCGTCGGTGCGCCACTGGACAGAAAGAAATGAAGAAAATAAAGAGGGAAAGGAAGACAGCAAAAAAGAGAGAGGCACGCATACGCCAAGCTTCGTTTACCCTCAATTTTCTTCTTCATAGCGAACTATAGAGGTTTGCCTGGTGCGTGCGTGATCTCACGCGGCACGTCGCAGATGTCTGTGTTACATGCCTGTGCCGGTCAACTGTGATGCAGAGAGAATTTCTACAGCCAATCCATCATTTCTTGGCGTAAATATCCTCGTTGCATGAGTGATCCGCAACGCTCGCACTCGCTCACTTTTCTCCGTGGCTCGCAATACCCCACATATTCAGCGTCCTGTTTGCAGATCTGCCAGAACCGACACCGAATAGTAGTTATCAGCTTATTTCGACGCTTTTTCCTGTCTCGAGAAAAACATAAATACGCTCGTATGACCCGTGTGTCACTCTTAGACAAAGCGCAGAGCAGCGTTTGCTCTACAGATGTTGCATGTGAACTGCGCTTCAGTACGAGCATAGTATACAGAGCTGTACTTCTGCATGAGATGAGACTTCCTAGGGGACAACTGCCACGCCACGGTGGTCTAGTGGCTATGGTACTCGGTTGCTGATCCGAGGGTCGCGGGATCGAATCCTAGCTCCGGCGGCTGCATTTCGATGGAGGCGAAATGTTGAGGCCAGTGTGCTGTGCGATGTCAGTGCACGTTAAAGAACCCCAGGTGGTCGAAATTTCCGGAGCCCTCCACTACGGCGTCTCTCATAATCAGAGCTGGTTTTGGGACGTTAAACCCCACATAACTACTTAGGGGACAACTGTTCGGTATGGCGAACCATTCTATATATCCGTGTTCACCGCCCATAGCTTCTCTGTTTTGCTTGCCTTCTTCTGTTAACTTCTCTCTTCTATCCACACAACTTACTCATAGCTCCTTTTACTCACTGCCTCATAAATGAGCTCTGAGATATTTGCTAGGGCTCTACGAATAGCAAGAAAGAATTGAGCGTGTTAATTTTTGCTATCGCAAGTACTAATGATCAGCGGAGTGGTCGGGGCTTAGCGAAGCCACACCCAACTTCAACATTCATATCTTCGTCGGCGTATACTCAGTTTCTCTCGCTCTAACCTCCGGATCTTCTCTGCTGCGACGCCTGCTTGCAGCTTCCCCGGCTCAGGAACAGCTGTATACGATCACTACCACTCATGACGACACTATAACCATATGATATTATCATGTAGCGTTATCATTATAACCATCGCTATCATGTAGCAACGGGCAATGATGTGGGTGGTGGGTAGAGGACAAGCGCTGGTTTCTTCTGCGCAACCCGAGACTCCTGTGTGTCTCTTATTTCTCTGTTTGTCCCCCTCCCCAGCTGAAGAAAAAAAGAAAAGCTCGTGCACGTTATTTTTTGCTTCGCGGAAACGAAGCTATGTCATGCACAGCTCTAAATCACTGCCAGTAAAACATTTAGGCGCCGGCAATCATAACACGCGCGCAGGGCGAAGTGTGCCGACAGTCTACCGACCCGCCAAAGCTAATCGCCCTCTCCGCACACGCGGCGCGCTTCACCGTACAAATGTGTCGTACGGCGGCGAAGCTCCCTTCACGTGCGCTGTAGTGCGATACATTATCGCGAGTTTCTCGTCGAGATAAAGGTAACACGCCGAATCCTAGATAACAAAGTGCACACAAAAATGCGGCGACCTCCCTTAACGTCAGTGTTTAGGGGATCCAGCAGCAAGCTGTTGGGGTTCGTCGAAGCCAGAAAATTTTTTGAACCGCAATCTTTTTTTTTTTTTTCATATTGCGGTGGTGTTAGGGCTGTTTACAGGAAGATTTACAGCTGTTTTTCATGTAAACTATTATACGTACAAACGTTTTACTTTCTCTCGCGATGTCAATCACGCCACGGCACGGGTATTTCTTTGATCAACTTCACCGCATTCCATTACTGTTGTGCGGTGAAGCGTACTAAATGTGGGAAGGGGCCAATCTTACGGGACATTTTGTCCCTTAAAATCTCAAATAGTTCGAATAGGAAAAGTTGGGCACGGATCGAATCAAATGGCAAGCACTGTTCGGAATTATTTGAAAACTCGAACGTTCACGCAGCAATACACGACAGGTAAGAAGTAAATTGCAGTGTAGGAGTAACTCGCATATTGTTAGAAGGGATCTTAGCATTTGAAAATGAATAACTCGTGGCGGTGCTGATGACATAAGGGAAGAAAGATATGCAAAACAATGAATAAAGAATTGTTTACTTCAGCACAGTGTTCACACACATAGCTCTTGTGTTTTTGCATAACGAAGTGCACAAGTAAATTGTCAAAGGTATAAAAACAAAATGACAAGATCTAACAGAATAAGCATCCCCAACAACACTTAAAAACACTGGATAGTATTATGGCAAGAGTGAAAGCCGTGTACGGGGGACACAGCTGCGGTGAGCATTTGCAAAGTGTGCACCTTTTAGAGTGAAGAGATGGAGGCAATAGAGAATAATTGAGCTACTAAACAAAAAGGCCACATTTTACTTTATTCCAGTAATTCCCTTCGGCACTGGAAAGGTACGAGGTTTTATGAGGATGTAATGATATGTTCTGGAAGAAATTTACAAAGCAAGACAAGAAGTGATGGACGAAGAGAGGCAACATGGACAGTAGTTTCTCTTTTCATGCTGTAAATTTCTCGTGCAATGGAGTACCAACTCACCACACTTCGTTGTTAATCACAGATGTGCTCCAACCCATTAGAGCATAGTATGCAACCACCAATGGAGTTATTATGCTATACAATGGCCATAACATTCAATATGACTGAAGCAAGGCTGCTGGAAAACTACTTCTTTTTTAATGCATAGACGGAATTTCAGTGCATAATATTTAACGCTCTACATAGTTCAAGGCAGAGTAATATGAAAAAGTATTCCTGTTAAAAGTGTATGCCTCGAATGAAGTGACAAATACAATTATATCTCATTATTTCTCTTTTTTTTTTTAAATCATGGAATCACAACTACAAGCTACAGACCCACAGTTTTATACTTAACGAATGCTGGTACATATTATCAACAAACATGCTGGCATCCTCCACATCAATCACATTACGAGTGGTTGGTATTGGACAATGTGTTTAATCCATTTTGTGATACAGCACTCCGATATAAAAAAAAAATTGAACCCAAATGAGAAAATTGCTTTGTATTTATAGCACCTGCTACGAGGGAGTCATACAATGACAATGCAAAGATGACAAGAATATGACAGGAAGATATGCACTCTGACAGGTGTTGACGTTCCTTCGTGGCCAGGGTAACTCATACGCTTGTGAAAGCTGAAGGGAATTACTGATACAAAGTATACGGCTGCTAATAGCAAAAGTTTCTTGCCATTACCAACAGAACATTTAAGGCAAATGAAGCCCACGGAATAAAACAGACTGTTCAAGGCAAACTCCATTAGCACGAACTCTCTAATAAGCTGAACACATAGAGGAATTTGGCTTAGCTCCAGACAGAGTATGAGAATATGTGTGAGCCTCAAAAGTGGGAAAAGAGAGATTTTAAAAATCCTCCACTGCTGTTTTAAGTGGAGCCCATTGTAGATGAAACAAAATAAAATTGGACTGACAAAAAAACACCCATTTTTACATACATAAACTTCATAATATGTGTAACAAAAATATGAAACCACACACATACAATCACAGTGCTCACATTGGGAGGGACTAGTACATTAGAATGCTAAAAAGAAGTAGTGTGTGTTAAGCCAACAAAGCAAATGTTTGCTTTCATTAAAGATATACGACTACCTATGTACAAAAACGTTATTATTTACGACGCCATTGCAGCTACACATCCCTATGGCAACGATGGTGCGCAGTTCCACTTGTAATATCTTCATATAAAAGCCTGCACAACATTATTGGCACCATTTTCAATACCTTTCAACTATCAAGCATAACAAATTGGAGGGCATATATTATATTGAGCTTTGGTTCTCATAGACGAGAAAAAAAAAAAAGTAGGATATGCCACGCATGGGCATTTAGTAAAAGAAATGGTTTTTCTTGATAAGCAAGACAGGGTACACCGACAAAAAAGGAAATCTGATAACATTCAAATTCACACTTCATAGAGGGTTGTGGCATTTTATCTGCAGCAGATAAATAGTATAAAAGAGCTTTGTCTTATTATATAAATATCTCTTGATTCACATGCAGGTTAACCTAGCTCCCAGCAATAGCCTCCAAAAACCTTACAAATGCCATACTTGGAGATTGCAAAAGCGCAGGGTTAGAAATCTCCTGCAGGCACACCCCGTCTTTCCGTAACAAAATTTCACAGACTGATACGGTACTGCATGAAAGAAATACTCATGCTGAATCCTCCTCTCACCACCTAAGACAAGAATAGAGTACGTCAACGACCTCAGATCAGTAGTACCTCTGTGCTAGCACACGTCACTTTTCACACACTGCTAAAAACACACAATTCCTGCGAATAAATGCTTTTTCAAGACATGAAATCATCCTTTCCAAAGGCCAACACTAAAGCAATCCTCAAACAATTCAATTCTTGCTAAGTCACGAAACTTCTATTGTATTCACCAGAAATGATGGCTTAAGAATGCTGCGCTTTAACAATTTATAGCTACAGCTCGACATAAAATATTAGCCCCTCAGTGTCCCTTAAAAACCCCATGCCTAACCATCTCCCATTAAAAGGAATACTCCACCACAGTATACAGTAAAACAAAATGACATATAAAAGTCAGGAGTCACAGGATGCAGTGCAATGCAGGTAACCATGCAATGCTAACAAAGCACAAGCGCTATTGCTCCGTGACTGTCACTACAGGTCTCTCAGAATTGAACGTGCTTATTATAGTGAATGACGAAACCTGACACACCCGAGATGCCGGCACAATTCCCAACATTTACACTTCCTCTCTTAGGTATACAGGCTCTCTGCTACGAAGTTTCTACATTGTCTCAGTAACTGCTTATGCCTTGCACATCAACATAGTATGGGGTCAGCAAGGGATGTTTGTCAGTTCTGAACAACTTCTCTGATGCAAGGTAAACATGCTGTTTGGACACCACACTGAACATTTAAAAATGTACAGCACCCAACAGAGAGTCGGCTTGCTACACAGCATCTCATACTTTCACCGTGCACTCTTGTGCTGACTTTGTGCAACAGTGCTAAAATGGCAATGCATGAAGTATAACCGGTGTATAATCATCAGCAATGACGAAGCTGTGGAGATGGGGAGGACATGGGTGTTCCTATGCATGCGTTAGTAGCATGCCGCTAAAATCTGGAGCTGGCACGTCGGCAGGATGCGACGTGGTTGACGAGAAGGACCACTAGGACTGCACATTGCCAAAGGTGCCTGGCGGTGGGCGGTATTGTTTGGGTAGTGCCATCATCTGCAGGCTGTTGAAGGCATACTTGCGCACGCCAACATTCTTGAAGGTGTTCTGCCGTCTCGTGCCTTCACTGCACAAAAAATTCAGATGTTTCAGATGGGCAGAAGTGATGTTTCTAAGCTGCTGTCAGCATGTGCTTTCCTAGATTCCATTGTCATGTGTGGCTGTTTTCTAATGACTGCTACTTTCACTTGGCTAGACAATGCATGATGCCACAGGGCATACACACGATAGCTTCGTATTCTCACGGTCCTATTCACTTTGGCAAGCAATCACTCCAAAAGAAGCTGAAGAGAGGACAAGTCTAAATGCCACTTTTTTACAGGGATAAATGAGCAACCATTTGCTGATTTCCTGGGTATGTAGCATTTGGGAAGTTCCAAAGGAAAAATAGCTTGTACATTCAGTTTGCACCGAGTCTGGATAACTTTGCCGCACGCCAGCTTTCACAATTCATGGCGTGCCACCAATGGCTTGTCACCCAGCTTAGTAGAACATGTCTTTGGGCAAGCTCGTTCATATTTTAAACAGAAAGACAGAGCGCTAAAGAAAGGGCGGACACCAGAAGCGAGAAGCACACAGGACAGGCGCTTGTCCTGTGTGCCTCTTGCTTCTGTGTCCTATGTTTTTTAGCGCTCTGTCTTTCATTCTCAAGTCGTCAACCAGATTTGTCTACAAGCTAAAGTATACTTTGAGGCTGCTTTTCTGTACGAAAGCCCAACAAAACATTCATGAATCCAATGTCGGAAGACGCATACTCACCTTCGCATGCAGGCCACTGCCCTTGGCACTTCCTTTGAATCGAGGCCAAAGTCCTGCAGCAGAATCTGCCCCTGTTCCAACGTCACACACATGCCAGTTCGGTCCTTGGCACTTTTGCAGCTCGTGAAGCGCAGGCCTCGCATACGACGGCACGCCTGCGTGGTTATAAGCGCATAGCGTGAAAAATGATCCCAGTTGCTTCCGTATGTACATTTACTCTTTTGTAAAATGTCTCACATTACAGCAGCACTTTGTAATAGTTATTGCACTAAGCTACATATGTTTACAGGCACAGCATTTGCAAGAAAAAGGAGCATACGTGTCCTGTTGGAACCTACATACAGTGAGGCTTTGTTTCGCAGCATATCGAAGTTGTTCTTTCTTGGCACGACACTTTCTTTTATTCACTTTCTGTCTTTCTGTCACATTTGACTTAGGTCCTATGTTAATGATGACTAATGCACCTTTCGAAACAATCATCACTGAAGGCGCTCGAGGAAGCAAGCTGACTTATTGCACCGCACCATTTGTTTTGGATACCCAGCGTACCTTTGGAGACGCACGTGGGTGTACCCAAAGGCTGGCTCTTCCAATTACCTTATTACCTATGCCAGTTACCTATGCCACAAGTCAGTAACCACCAGGAAGACTTCTGCAGTGAGGCTTTTCCATCCAGACATCATTCATTATAATAACCACAGAAAATTGGCAGAAACATGCAAAAGATACTCAGTACTGTAAACATGTACATTAACTAACATTGGTTAATTCAACCAATTAGTTAGAAACCAGTACGAAAAGCAGGGACAAAATCCGTTCAGTCATTCAGATGTTATGCACAACCCGTTTGTACCTTCTGTTGCACCAGCAAGGATTTCACAGTCCAAAGCCATAATTTACTAACAAACATCTTGTCCATCTAGGCAAAAGAAACAGCAGTAATAACGAAAGACACCTTCAGTGAGTTAACTTTAACAAAAATGAGTCTGGCAAATCAATTCACGCATCCTACCTCCATTGCAAGATGAAGGATCTCGACGTCTTTGCTCTTACGCGCACGAACGTGGGTCTGGAGTTGCTCTATCACATCCATCAGAGGCACCTCCCGCGGCTGTATACCTGCATATCGTGAATGAGGAATAGTGGGAGTGGCAGCTGCAATTTAAAAACACAGTTTGAGAACTGACAGAACTGTTGCCTCCCTTTGCCCTCCCCCTGACACCACCACCAAGGACACATGCAAAATTGTCCTCCCTCCCCCCCTTTTTAAGGTTTCAGAAAGAATTGTGCAAGGAATCTGTCCTACAACACTACAGGTAGGATTGTTTTATGCTAGGCAAGTATACAGGCAGATCAGATATGATTTCAAGCAGGTGGCCACATAAGCCTGTTCAGAGAACAGCAAACATAAGAAAAATTATGTGGGAAGATTAGAGGTACAAGTTGTCGCACATAAAAAACAGTGCCCCTAAAGCATACAGAATTTCAGGAAAAGTGAAATGTGATGCCTAGTCCACTTTCAATGACGTGACATCTAACAATGTACCATAAGGTACAGTCATCAGACACCAGTGTCGAACTCTGGATTCATACCACGAAAACTGATGGATGCCAATGCAGAAGCAGCGTGAGATGCCACAACTAAATTTGTTCTGTGGAGTTATTTTCTGGGAAAATACAAAATGAGATAAAATTGTCAAATTCTGCTTACCAAATCATGGTGGTATACAGGCTCTTTCTGGAATCTAAGAGCACTTTATCATCAGGTGCAATTTCAAGAAAAAAATTCTGGCAGGTGCCATGCATTGTGGCAGTCGAAGTCATGCGAAACAGTCAGTGAACAAATTGCCTATATTAAATTGTTTGGCAGTGAGCCAAGTGTTACGAGTGGGATCAATGTCCTTGTGCAAATTGAGTAGTTGTGCACTTAACGTGGGGTTCCCAGGCATGTCAACAGCATTGTAACAACGAAAGAGTACCCCATGGAATGACGTAATGTCTGCATTTATGTTAGTGCACAGGTGTTTGTTGGAACGTACCTACAGCACTGAGCAAAGCTGGACGAAATCATGTTGGATGATAGCACATGTTCATACGTATTGCTTCTTACATTGCTACAAGAACACAGTGCACATGCTACCACCGCAACTAACATTAGAAAACATTAGAAAGTCCCATCAATAAAAATGCGAATGTAACAGGTTCATTTACTATATGTACCACATTGGAAGAGCACTCGTGAACGAGTGGTACCGTGTTTGCTTGGCACCTCGGGGACTTGGGTTCGATTCCTACCCACCTATCATGCGTAGATTCCTTTTGATCATTGGAGCCCATTTCTCCGTGCCTGTCTACTTGGTATGTCTATATTTCAATTGCAAGTTATGATAAACAGTGTGTTATTGTCTTGTTTTATCCATGCTGATTGTCTTCTCATCAAATTTTCTATGTCTGTCTTGGTAAGTTGTTGACTAACATATGCTGTCATATTAACATACAATCACTTGTGGCACATACCAGCATACTCCAAAAAGAGCACTGTGTGTATGAGCCACGCGTGATTGCACTATTGTTAATTGTGACATGCACGACAAGTAAATCAGCTTATTTATTTCAAGATCAGTTATTCGTGCTCGTCATACATTCATACCCTACCATTCTAATTTTGTCGCGTACTAAATGAACGAGGCGACCAGGAGAGCATTGAGACATAGACAGATACTAGATAGATACATAGATAGAGCCGAAGTTACTCAAGTTTGCCAAGAAATGCTTCGCATTTAAAAGTTAAATGATTTCAGCCACCTGAAATCACACCGCATTCACTTTTGCCTGGTGCTGTACAAAGCGCACATTTTTAGTACTGCTTTATACCAAGCATACGACCCATACTGTTTGCCTAAATTTTGAAATAAGGAGCCAAGCTTTATTACTTGAACAGCTGCCAGGTGGCTACTTCAGAATCAATGCTTAGATCAACACTATTAGGAAAGGGTTCTGGAGAGACAAAGAGAACTGGGCATCTGTTTGGCATTACAACTTGCCTTGTGTAGACTACAGTGTTGGTCTTATAAGTGGTCTGCACTGAATGCTGCAGACTGCAGGCTTGCTGGCTAACAAGTAAGCTAGGCAGTATACACTTTAGTTTATTAGTATTATAAAACCCTATAACTACACGTGCAATTAAGCTCTGCTGTTATCAGTACACACAATGACACGAGTAAAACATTGATAATTTACATATTCTAAGCAAAATCTAAATTAAGCTTCTTTCCAAAGCTTATGTAAAAATAACCATTGTATTAAGGAAAAATGACAACAATAAAGCATTCCTATAAAATCCAACACCAGGCAACAAGCTGATGTGACCTCTGCCGTGTCATTTGGCTCACAAAGACAGTAAAGTACACACAACCTGCTCTCCTATAGCTCCAAGTTCAAGTTCTTCAGTGCCAATTCAATAGCAAACATCGCTTGCCCCAAAATCTCAGCCGGCAGCATGTTTCAAGAGCAGCATGGCACGTAACTGGGACAATATTCTGTAACCGCATCTAAAATATCCATCGCTCCTATTTCGTTATGTTAGCAAATGAAATCTGAGTAAAATTATGAGATATGCAAGACTGTATTGCAATGTTTATGCAATACACCCAGAGAAAAGCAATGGCAGCATGCTGAACACGCCATATATCATACAGCAATGAAAAATTTGCAGTTCCACTTCGGATGACTGTAATTCTATCATGCGATGTGCATGTACTACCGTGGCTTAGCACATTCTCTCCTGAAACACTTCTCTCTCCACGGGACATAGCAAAATACTGGTTAGCATCACAGAAATAGGCAGCTTGAAGTAACTTGGTTATTTCAAAGCTGGGCCTATAGAATGAAGAGAAAAGGCTTGTAGACATACCTACTATACCCAAATATGTGAGCATCTTGTGACCCAAAATTCAGTCCGAGCCGTTTTCTCCAGGCCATATAGTGAATCACATTTTGCAAGCCCCTTGTGATACTAAATAATTACTTGAAAAAACATGCCCAAGCGTCTATTTATGTGCAACTCGGTGCATCAGCAAGTTACAGTAGACACACTTTTTAGTAACTGTAACATTTATATGTAACACGACTACCATGCTTGCACGAAAGATCTTGAACTTCTAGTGGACGATCATCCACTTAAAAAAACAGTGTCACAAATTTTTGAAGTGATATTTTACTTGACAAGTCTTGACAAACTGCACAGGCGAGTGGCTTAAGTAAACTGTGTTGGTCCTGTCTGAGTAATAAGGCCTCAGCCAACACATTATCGTCTTGATTTGCCTTTCACTATCCGATTAATAAATCCCCCTTCCATTCAAAGTGAATTAATATACTTGCTGTTAGTAGTTGTGCCACCTATGAGCCAAAAAAAAAAAAAAAAGGAAACTTATTATGAGTCATCATAAACAAGCAAAGCTTTCTACGACTACAAATATAGTTCATCATCTCATCATTTTTTAAATGAAGGCAGCAGAAAGATAAGGATATCCTCTTTCTATTAGAGAACATCCTTGTTTCATAGCTCTTAAAGCCTTTTCTTTTTTAAGTTTACTCTTCTTTCTCAATGACCTTTACTGGAGATTTGTCTGTGCCACTAGCCCTGCATATGCCTACAGTGTTGTCTCATTTACTATGGCATTACAATATTAGCACAGGGCCATAGGTTTGATTCCTGGAGGGCCGAATGCAAACATGCTTGTTCATCATGCCTCGGTTCACCATGCTGATGAACCCAGAGTGGTAAAAAATTACCACGGGTACTTCACCAAAGCATCCCTCAGCACGCAGTTTCAAGCTACCAAAGCCTGTAGTTCAATTTACTATGCATACATTTACAAAAATACAGGATATAACAACAAACAAAGCTTACCTCGAAATGAGACCTCTTTATTCAACGTTCACCTGCAATATTTTTTTCATTTCCTGATCAGTCAAAAGTCTCCCTCAGAATTTATTCGTGCAAACATGGTAGCACTAGAACGTGCTCCCCCATCACAATACATTAGGAAAGCCAAAGTGTGAATTACAACATCTTCTTATTGTGTGCTGTGTGCAGTGCACATCTCCTTGGCTGTGTGTGCCATGTGGGATTTCTTAGAAGACCACCTCACCTTTCAATACGCAAAACCAGAGTCACCAGTGTTGGCTCGCATATCATGTGCAAGTGCACGTGCATGGCGATTCCCGGGTTTTAAAAAAAGCAAGCTTAGCAAAAGAAAGACACGTACGTCCCACCCACAAATTCTTACTGCGGGCTCTGCGTTCTTCTGTGATGGCCCAAGCCACAGCTGCCACTGAAGTCGAGTTTGAAGGCTTTGATTCAGTTTCAAAGCAAGCATTGTATTCAGCATCAATGCGTGACCTCACTGTATGGCACAAGTAACAACTGAGATGAATCAGGAGAATGGGGGAGATACATTTTGAGTAACAAAAATAAGAGGCTGCAGGAAATGATGCAATGGAGAGCACCAATGAGATCATAGCAGTATCTACACATAATTTTAAAGTTGTGGGAACTCTGGCATACGCCTCTTACACATAGAAACTCTTTGCTCATGAAACACAATGGTTTGAAACACTGCTAATAAAACACCCTAATCTGAAATTGATGTTACCCGTTAAATATTATATATGGAGCTGTTGACAATACTGCAAAGCAATATGGTTAGATACGACAATCTTGCTCGCCAAAAATAAGATCATAAAATCTCGCAAGCAGAGAAAGCAATGAAATCGAACTGAAACACATCAATACTTCTTCAATGATTCGGAACTGTGTTTTACTGAGTCACTACAGCAACAGAGCAGGCCTACAATGAGACCGATAGTGAGGGAGTTAACATATTTTTCATAAGTGCACATCATCACCACACTCCTCTAGGACTACCCATAAAGGATTTCTTTCTCTCTCACATTGCACTCTATATCTGTGATCCCAGTTCTAGCACAGCAGAATACTGATTACACTGATAGTCACTACAAACACGTCTGTTAAGCTTAATGTGGCCTCATAGCAAAGTGAAGTAAGGTAGGATCGAACTACTGAGAGGGCATAGGTAACGAGGCCTCCGATATGAGCAAAACCTATGCACATAACCATGTTGGGCAGTTTAGAACGATAGCTCTCCTCTGAAATAAAAGACTAGGTATAATTGTTAAGTAAGCTTACTCCGAGCCCTTGGTGTATCATGTTTTGGCATGGGAAATCTCTGAAACTGCTTGTAGTACTCCTTGAGTGATGCTGCTCCATCCAGATTGATGCGCTCTTGAAAGCTCTGGTCCCCAATCCTGCATAGTTGAATTTCAATACACAGCCACACCACAAATATAAGCAGCTACTACGTACCATGAAACAATCAGAAGCAAAAGTATTAAGCCGAATGACTTCTATCAAAGTATAACAAAGACTGTACATAGTAGTAAGGATATAAGCAGATGAGGAAATTTGAAAACGTCAACATACTGACATGGGACACATCTTGCCAAGCTAAAATAAAGACATCGCACTGATCAGCGAGAAGAATAACAAGTTACATATTAAAGGACATGATTCAATGCAGAGAAAGCTCATCTGCAGAACATCACAACAAAATTAGCTGTCCTATACTTTCAATGCATACTTGCATCTCTTGCCAGTCACAACTACAACTGAAAGCTAGGACTAAACTACATGCATATTCTTAAATCCTAATGAAAAGTAACACTCCTGATAATGTTCCTCCAAGCTGTGGTGTACCACTTTGTATCACAGCAATATGTTTGTTATAATTCACACACAATATGAATAAGCACAGCATAAAAAATAAGAAAAATCAGTGCCATGCTAAGTTCTGTAAGCACAATATGTCAGAATTGCTTCTACTCTGACCTTCCACAACAACCAAAAGGCTTCAGGAAGAACATGACAAGTCACAGAGATTGGTCTAACTTCGTCCATTACCTCCATGCTACAGCAAACTTCTTTTAAGGTGATTCAAATTCATATGAATTATCGTATGCACTAGATGGCCTAGCAATAAAAAAAAATTCAGCGTAGTCATAAGATAAGCACACTCAACCAGCAACATGGTCCTAACATTAGCAACATTTTTTGTACAAAATTTCATGCCAGCATAGTACTACGTCATCATTAGAAAACAGTGCACGCACATAAAGACAGAGGGAAGGAAACCGACATGAACACTCTATCTCCTAGAAAAGGAGGTCAGGTTTTTGGAAGGCACACAGATAGGATATGGATTACATATGATGTATTTGTCGATGTAGCACATACCGTTACAATTTTGAAGCTCTGCTACTCCTACATCGTTGGTGTTCTGTTTTAAGTATATATGTTTATCTGTTGACTGAAACATTTCAGTTGATAGTAAGAGTTTGTGTCGCTGGTTTCTTTCTCTTTGTCTTCATGCAGTGCACTGTTTTATGATGAAGCTCTACCAACTCGCCCAAACTGCTTGATGCTCAGCCCAGTACTAGCTGCTGTTCTGATTGATATATGAGATCTTAGCACTTTTTTCATTCACAGGTCTTTTTTTATGTTTAGCGCTTGGAAGTGGTGTCAGCTTACACATACACTTCATATACATCCCTTGCCTATATTCTTAGAGACAAGGATTGACAAAAAAAGACTGAACAAAGCTCACTAATTTGCACTTGCTGATTTCTGCTGGACTTACTTTTCAGCCAATGTAGCCTGCTCGTTGATGCCAACGTTGAAAAATACAGGGACAACGCTAAACTGAAAGCGGCCCCTGTGTGGCACTCTGGCCATCACAGTCTCCGGTGTTGGGATCAGCACTGACAGGAAGACACTGGAAAACAAAATTATTGCACTGCATTTGAGAAAACAGCTAGGTGGACTGTAAATGTCTGTATGCCACTTTGTGTGTCTTAAATGCACATAAAAAGTACTGCATATAATTAAAACTGTGCCCTGCACCTACTGTTCCCTCTGAGTAAAACTTGACAGTGTGTAACAAAATAGCACCACTCAACTAAAGGTAGCAACTACGGCTATTCCTTGCAAGTGCAATACAGCTACTCGCTGCAAATAAAACTTGAAAACTGGCAATTATAATGGCATCATTCAACTACTAGTTGAAAACTATGACTACTCCCCACAATTGCAGCTTGCAATTATACAGCAGCTCCCTGTAGATGCTGCTACAATACAGCGGGCCTGTAGCCACGGTGGACACCTCAGGGGCCCAGTCCCCTTCCAAAGTGTAGTGCTGATAACGTAAAATTTAAGCCTGTTAATAATCTTGCATTTCAAAAGTCCTTAATGTACATACAGCAATATTTTACAGAACATAAATAATGACAATAGATGTTTTTCTCAAATAGTCAAGGCCTTCAGTAGGTGACCCCCACCCCCTACCTATCTTCCTTCAAAAAATTCCTGGCTACGGACCTGCAAAGTAGGAATATTGTGCAGTCCAGTTATGTTCCATGCAAGAAGTTTCCGACCTTTGGCAAATTTTCTACTCCAATTTTAGGGGGAAGGGAAAGAATATTCAGGGAATTTCACACTCGTAATATTACAAATTATGCCAATGAGTCGTACCCTGGCAGTGGTTCACAGCACATCACTGTCAAAACATGGCCTCCAAGATGCTGGTGTCCAAAACTCTATGGTTACAACACGCACCTGGCTCTCAAAATTGCTTGCACCTTATGGTCAGCAGTTATTAATTGCTTTATGGCCAGCAGTTATTTAATGTAGCCTACACATTGGGGTTCCAGCAGTCTTTCTCTGAATCAGGCTACATAAGTTGGCTGCAGAAGAGTTGGGTTCTTATTGCATCACTCCCGTTCTGCATACTTTTATGTACGGGAACAAGTACACGCTCACTGAGCCATGTGTTACTTCTCCATGTTTTTAGCCAGAATAATAATGATAAAGTGATAGTTTCATGCAGGATTTAATGTCCCAGACACTCAGCTGCAACACATCAAAACATACAGCATCAAGGTACGCACCGGCTTCCTTCAACACGAGGCTTTGGGCTGCAGACATTGGTAGCTGGTTCTAGCCAAAAGGCAACTCGTCGAAGGTCATCTATGGCCACAACCATGTCTTCGAGCATGGCTAGCTCATCTCCATGACAACTGAGGAGGCCGGTGAATTGGGCCAGCACCCCAAACGTAGTCAGGCAGTGCACAAATAAAGGATCTGCCTGTTGGCACCATAGTTTGGACATGAGGCCTGCCACTAGAGATGTTAGCTGAAATGGCCAAAGTGAATGAAAAAAAAGCAACAAGACTGAACAAACGTCCACCACATATCTATGCTACAAAAAATGTTGGTACACTCCAAGCTAAATTCAAAGGTGGAACAAAGTACTTTACATTTGTATACATTTTATTAGTATGAAAATGATTAAATGAAAGTATCAATGAAGTGAAGCGAATTGGTACTAGCATTTACTGCCATCGCCCTTCCCAAGAACAAGCACGGTTCGCACTTCAAAAAGTTGCGAAGAGAAGATGTATATAACTAAAGTTAAATAAAACAGCCCTCTTACTAAGTGGAGCAGCACAAGTTGACTGAATTGCATGCTACTGTGTAACTGTCCAGCCGACTTTTCAGATATCCAAGTATGTGTTAAGCATGTGTTGTGGTAAGGCAGTAAGAGAACCAGGAGGGAGGACATTACAAAGGAACTACTATTTAAAAAAGATCCACACATCTCCACAATGTGAATCATGACGAGCGGGCAAAGCAATGGGGATCGTTCGGTGTTACCATAAATCACCCCTGACATTGCCCACTCGCCCCGCCACGGTGGTCTAGTAGCTATGGTACTCGGCTGCTGATCCGAGGGTCGCGGGATCGAATCCCGGCTGCGGCGGCTGCATTTCGATGGAAGCGAAATGTTGAGGCCCGTGTGCTGTGCGATGTCAGTGCACGTTAAAGAACCCCAGGTGGTCGAAATTTCCGGAGACCTCCACTACGGCGTCTCTCATAATCAGAGCTGGTTTTGCGATGTTAAACCCCACATAACAACAACAACAACAACAACAACAACAACAACATTTCCCACTCAGGCATGTAAATGAGTGACAACGCATGTGTATATTTACACACGTGCTGTTATTCATGCTCCTGGTCTTTGAGGTTCCTGCCTCCCACGTCATAGATCATTCCGAGTTCCGGATTACTTTTAGTTAAAGCGCATGCTACGAATCCTTGTGGTTCAACTACGCACAAGAGAGATCTCCCACCGGCACTGCATTGCAGGTCAAGATCTAGTTCCTATATATATGGGGTGGCTGGTGAACGGTTGTAAAGCGCGAGCAGTCGGTTTTTTCAATCAAGAAACTCGCTAGCAGACGCTACCTGCGTCGATGTTGTCTCTCGCGGGCAAAGGCGCATTCTCGTTCTTTGCAAGCTGGTACAGATGATGATGATAATGACGCTTGTGGTTCGGTTGAGGATCTGGATTTTGTAGTGTGGCATCCCCTGGCGTATTCTTTGTATCATGTACTGTGCTGTCATATACCTGATTGATGTACACATAAAGGTGGTCTTTCTGCACAGATATTTTCGTTTTTATTTGTGCAGGTGTTCAGTTTCAGTTTCGGTTTCGTGTAGCGTGACGGACGTAAACAACAAGGCTAGGCTCTAAGGAGCTTTGCCCCTAAAATTGAGTAACTAGGTAAACGTTACCCACATTTCACTTTTGGAGCAACTACCGAGTGAACGCGAATCCCGAAGTTTCTCTCTTAATAAGAAAGAACACTTACCGCGTGAGAAAAGCAGATATCTCGTCTCTGTCGAACGGAGTAACTCAAAGATGCAGATGGTGGTGGCTCCTGGTAGGTTGACCCAAAATAAACAAGTTCGCTTTAGTAACACACAGAGCCTCTGCACTCAAATAGTAGCGACATGGTCACCATATTTCCGGTATGCAAATATATCTCAAACCTTGGGATGCCTTGCTTGAAGTTAAATTGACTCTTATTTGATTTAACAATGTGATGTCTGCTTCAATGTACAGTAGAACCCCCCTGATACATTTCTCACGGGACTGTAAAATATAAACGTAGGAGCCGGGAAACGTAAGAGCCAAGAAATGGGAAAAATGAAAAAATGAGAGAAGTGGTGACCGGCACACAATTTTATTTCAGTGCTAGCGCTTTCAGTGCACGCATCGGCACACTCGGCTACGATTTCGTCGACAGAGAAAACCTCGGAGGTGACAATGGCGTCATCGATGGAAACGTAATGATTGTACTCGATTCTGCCACCAACAGTTCGCATCGCTGTGCCACAATTTAGATGGCGGTAGCTGGAAACGTAATTGGCGTTGCTCATTGTGCAGCTAATCCTACAGCCAATCCAAGTCAAGCTACGTGAAAAGTCCATATTTCCGTCGGCAATGGCGGCTCAGAATGCTGATTCGCGACATAACATGCGGGAACGTTCCCACATTGCGATGTAACAGCGGGGTTCCTAATGCATTGAATCCTATGGGAGCTATGATGGGACCGGTCAAAAACGATGCAACAGCCAGGAAAACACAGCAGCCGGGAACGTAACAGCGGGGTTCTACTGTACAGGGTTACCACCATTACCAGATGCTACCTGCCTTGGGGGAGCACATGCCTCAAATGTCTATTACAAGCCAACCGATTGAAAGAATGACTTGCTATATTCTTTTTCTGTTTGCCAGTTGGCAATACACACATGCATAAAGTAACGGTGTAATGAAGGAAATTAGGTGTACGATTTTAACCACTCTAAACTAAAAAACGATTTTCCTTGTTAGTATTAAATCACCTTTTTGCATTACCAAAGGGTACAGAGGAGACACTTAGTAAGCTAGAAAATGCGCTGGAAAAATATGCAAGTGGCAATGCCTGCTCGGAGGTTTTAATAAACATATGCATGACATCATAATCCTTAACAGTGTCTACTAAGGCTTACATTATTATTTAGCATAAATGAGATACACACAGCATTCTAAGGAACCCAGAGACATGGTGTGTTTCAAACAACCTGCCTGACCCAACCTGGCAAGAATACGGAAAAAGGAAGCGGGTTCACGACATCATCTCCTCAATGTTTCGGCATAGAATTCAAATAGGAAAGTTATGAACACTGATTTCTCTTCTAATACGGAACATAAAATGAATAAATTGTAGCAATACAGTTCCCAAACAATAATTAGCAGTGTAAACCACTTTGATATGTATTTCACTTTAGTGTCCCTTTAAGACAACCTTATCAGTAAGTTAGAATTAGGTTAGAAGTCTTGAAGTCATTAAAAAAAAGTGCATTACAAGGTTTAAAGTTCGCTGAACAAAAACACAATGTCACTAGCAAACAGCAGCTGGAACTAGTGACAACAGTTACGCTACAATCACCTGTATATGGTACAAATGCAACGAGTACCTTGAGTGAGAGTAATGCATAGGTGAAGCGAGCCACTTTCTGGAGGCACGCCATAGATTGACGTAACTTCCGTACACTCGGTGCCAATTCAGCCTGCCAGGGGGACATGTCACCAGGAGTGCTACACGGTGTCAGGGGATCGAGCAACTCTGATTCGTCTACGTGCTGATCGTCATCTGCATGAGCCAGATGTTGCACCCTCCCCACCATGCACATGATGCTGGCACGAATATTTAGGTGAGTCAGGTCCTGAAGAAGAAAAAGTGAAGTCAGGCCCCCCACTTAACAAAACCTGATTTCATTAAGTGTTTCTGATTTATTTCCCTACACAATTCATAGAGCCTAATGTCTTTAAAACCTTGAAACAATGAAGTCATCTTGACACTTTGTCTGGCTTAACATGGTTTTTAAGAAACAATATGTGCAATTGAGCACAACCCTGGGAACATTCTGCGTTAAAAGTATTTCGAAATTTACTCATGCATTTCAACTACAATAATATTACTACAGTTGAACCCCTATGTAAAAGACACTGATATAAGAGACAAATGGGTATACAGTATTTACTCACATAATGATCGCACTTCTTTTTTAAAAAATTGGCGCAAATTTCGGGGTGCGATCATTACGCGGGGTAAGTTTTCTGCGAAATAATATTTTGAGCACCGAGAACGCAAACAAGTCGCGTATCAGAATTCTTACGATAGCTATCATGAACATAACCAAAAATAAAAGTATAGCAAAGCTTTCCTTTGTAATAAACGCACACATTACGCAGGCACTACATACATTGCATATTGCCCTTTAATTTTTTCATTCACTGACCCCCTAACTTTCATTCAGAGTCTGAAGCGTCACTGGCGTCAGTGCTGTCGCCGCTCGATTCCCTGTCGGAACCGGCAGTGTCATCGCAGTCCCAGAGAAGGTTATCTTCTGTTCAGTCGAGCGCGTTAGATATGCCTGTCTTCTTGAAGCTGTTGACGTGGTGAAAACTACGGCATTTGTCATTACTGCCATCCTAATACGGCACGTTTCCGCCAAGGGTGGGCAAGCATCAGGCATCTGCTTGGTGTGTGCAGTTCACTTGATGAATGTTGAGGAGTTATTTACATAACGTTCGACAGATGGTAACGTGATGATCGTCAGCTAGACTTGGCACACGACATATCGTTGCTGAAAGTTCGGGGTGCGATCATTACGCAGGGGAAAAAAGAAATAGAATTTTGACAACAAAATTTAGGGGTGCGATCATTACGCGAGTGCGATCATTATGCGAGCAAATACGGTAAGAGATATCGTTTACAGCAGACTCTCATTAAATCACCATTTCCTAACAACACGATGCAGTTAACTTACTCTTAGCCTTATATATGCTGATTTCCCTTATTCCATTATGTTTTTAATTAATGCTTTCCTCTAATAGTGCTATACATGGGATCACATAACACTGAGGTTATTCTTTATTAAGAATGCAGCATACACATGTGCAAAAAGAAAGGACACTCACGAGAGGCTCAAACTCCTCTGAAAGACCAGAAAAGCGAGACTCCTCAGTTGAGTACATAGAGTCCGATTTGTGCAGCTGAGGTATGGGACGAACGTGAGCACTGCACACATTTCCATTGACCGACACTGCATCAATAAGTGCCTCGTCACCAGAGGACTCATCAGACGGGGAACCTTCAAGAGAATGAAATTATGGACATACAATCAACATGTGCACAGTATTGAGGTGACATCTTTTTGTAGGTTATGCATATTAAAACTGAGACTATACCAACTTCAATGGAAATTATTTATTGTGGTGACCTAGTGCATTGTATTTACTGTAGTTGAGGTGCAGTCATCCATCAGCAGCAGCACACCCCGCAATGTCAGCAGTCAGCAAATTAAATAATGCAACTATATCATGCTTTTTCTGATCTATATGTGTGCCATCACACATATTACATTATGTTTGGCAATGTCTATTCAAGTTAAAGACACAACTGATAGTACAGGTCCATTTTTCTACAAGTCACTATGCCATCTATATTGTCCCATGGCCATGACAATGAAGAATGTAGAATCCGAGCTGTTGAAGATCAAACACATTTATTTGGTGAACCTGTGCCCAGTAAATAATGTAGTTCTCACTTTACAACAAGAGCGGCAAACACAATCATTGGTCACTGACAAAAACTGATCAGCAGTGAACCACATCAGCTTTTATACTTGCATCACAGTACATTCTAGCGTTATCAGTGATGCTCATGCACAATCTGGAAGGTACTCAAACATATGCATCGGGCATGCAAAGCTTTTAGGAACAATCAGCATCATTCATGAAGCAGCATGAAGCCAAGCGATAACACACACCATAAGAAATTGAAAAAGGCGGTCCCAGTGAAACAAAACAAGCACACATGTCAATATGGTAGAACAATGTCATATCATGGTCACATCTCAAGCAACGTTGTCTGTCATCTGTCGAAACCTTCAATGTTATTGGAGGTATTTGAAAAGATGAAGCAAGCCATTCATCATGTTTTGTTTACCAGATGATGCACATGGTGGAGCCGGAAACTCTCGAGGCAAGGATGCCGACTTGAGCCGTGCCATTGGTGGAGGCCGGTGAGCACGTTTTGGAGACGTTTTACCAGCATTGGAAATATCAGTTGTTTGTTTGGACAAGACGGGCCCCTTCCCAAATGGTCAGTGCTTCAGTCAACCAATGTAGGGTTGCAGAGTGTTGTCAACTGCTTTGCCTGTAAGCAGAGACACATGTTAGGGCATTGTCCTGGATGATTGATCAACAGAGAGCATGCACTGCCACAGAAACCATGCTTTCAAAATGCCACAGGCCGAATACTAGAAAAGATATTCATTTCTGAAGCTTCACATTTCTGATGTCATTTTCCAGATTATATTGGTTTCAGAAAACCTAATACACATAATTCTTCAAGTGCATAAGCTCATGAAAAGAAAAAGATTACTTTCACCCGCATGTCAAGCCAATGAGAAACAGGCTGCAATGCTGCTTCTAGTATTTATTGCTTCCACCGGAAGCAATAAATACTTTGATGATTCAGGTGTGTACTATTCAATGCACCTTTAATGGTTTATTGAGATTGATTTGGGCAAGTGTTTGAGGTGTTTCTTATGCCACTTTATATATATATTGTGCTCTGGCTATGTCAAACTACTTCACAATCTCTGATTGATGATTTGATGATGATTTGTGGGGTTTAATGTCCCAAAACCAGCTCTGATTATGATAGACACCGTAGTGGAGGTCACCGGAAATTCCGACCACCTGGGGTTCTTTAACGTACACCGACATCGCACAGCACACGGGCCTCAAACATTTCGCTTCCATCGAAATGCAGCCGCCACGGCCGGGATTCGATCCTGCGACCCTTGGATCAGCAGCCGAGTACCACAGCCACTAGACCACCGTGGCGGGGCACTTCACAATCTCTGCACTGTTTGATATATCAAGGTTCGACTGCATAACAACAGACCTTGTCACTAATCTTGGTGGCTGTAGCCTCCATGCCCACAATATCCTTAAGGTCGGCCAGTTGCATCAGCTGCTGCACATCTGCCTCAATGTCTTCCCTGATATGTTCAATGCTGAGCACAGCCTGAGCCGCTGTTGATAGCCGATCAGGACCCAGTATGGACGGCTGGCCCTCCCGCCTGAGAAGTAATGGAAGTCACATCACTGCAATTTTTTTTTTTTTAAACACAATAGCATCACTCCCAGAATGAGTAGGCATTTCAGACTTCCTTCTCATCCATGCAACAGTCATGTAGTAGAATGGAAACGGAGTGATCATATGAGCATAGCAAGCTTGTTAAAAAGATCCAAATGCGCAACTTACTGCAGCAAGGGGTAGGCGTTCTTGAGTTGATTTAGTAGCTTACAAAGGCCACCATGCAGGAACTTTTGGGCATACGCAGTGAATGCCCCCACTGTGACTACATCGTAAACACATTCTGTAACAGACAAAGAGAAGAAATAATGCTTAAAAAAAAACACTTGCACCAAGTTCATTCAATTCCACACATTCCAAAAATATGTCTTCAAGAGTTTCTACGCAAACATCAATTTAACATACTGCTCCCAAGTTACTATTCACCCTTCTTGTAGGTGTAATATTTGAGAAAAAGAAAAATGGGCCATGTTCTTGTAAAACTAGAAAATTTGTATTAAGTGTGGAGAACAGAGGAGAATTCAAAAATGAACTACTTGGTTTAAATTAAGTATGATCCTTAAGTAGTGCAAATGAATGGAGCACAAGAACAAAAAAGCGAGACACACAGATCCATTCCATAGTACCGCTCAGCACCTCTACTGAAAGTTCATGTGAAAAGCAGAGAATTGCTGCAAGACGAAGCGCACGTTTACTGCATGTCACTATCAAATGTAAAAATAAATTTCATTGTGGAGTTTAACACCCCAAAATTGTACAACACGTAATAAAAAACATCAAGGAGGTATCCAGATTAATTTAACACACCTGGGATTCCTTACTGTTAAGTGCATAAGCATTGTTTAATTTTTTCCCAATCTTGACACAATGAATCAGTCACATCCCCCTTCTTGGCAGAACACCCCACAGTAACAGCCCCTTGGTGGGCACTCACTAAGACATGCTTCCACAAAGAACATAAAGTTATAAGTTGTAACATAATATACCTTCAGTGGCTACTTTAAGCTGCTCAAGTGCAAAAATATGCAATTCAAATGGTAGGAAATCTCTCAGGTTAACACAGAAATTGTTTCAGAAGATTCATATCACATGATTAATTTTTAAGCATTCCAAGAACTGAATCTGCAATGAAGGGGTGCTATTGTTTCAGGAAAGAGGTTTGTAACAGATGGTTAATTTTTTAACACTCCAAGAAGTGAATTCAAGGCTTGGACTAACTTTTATGGCTAGTTGTGTTGTGGACCCAAAGCCTCTGCAGGTGCATGTTGACAGGGGCGAACTCAAGTGAGACCAGCCCTTTGGATGCGGACGGTTTGAAGTGGGCTCCCCGCTGTTTAGCCAGATTTTCCAGAGCTTCAGAATAAGTATTGATCCGCAGAAGGTGCCGCTCTATGGCTAAAAGCTGCTTGGCTTGCCAATCAGGGCTCAGCTGCAAGACAAGAGTGAAAGCAGCCTGTATGCAACTACGTTAAATGAACGGATCCTAAACAGCAACATTAAGTCCAACCTGAAACCACTCTTTGCAGATTCCCTCTCTTCTTCATTTTTTATAAGAGTGAAGCATTGACTAAATGCTCAGAAAAAAAACAACGACCAAACTTTTCCACGTTAGATCTGGCGGCACACAAGCCGCACAGCCTTCAGTGTTGCACTAATGTAATGTCACGAGCTTAACAACAGCAAACAAAAAGGAACACGCATCTGATACAAGCAAAGCATTGTGAGTGAGTGGCTGACGCATTACTGCAGTTTGCACGTTGCAGACATACCACCTAACAGCACTAAATTGCATGTTGTCAGCTACAAAATAATGGCATGTGTGACTAAGGCATTTTTAACCATTCATATACTTGTTATTTTCTAACAGTCCTGTCTGCAAATGGACTGTATACTTAGTGCCTTATCCAGATGAGCCATTATTCTACAGGAGAATAGATACAAGTGAGTGTGCTAAATGAACAAACTGTAATATAGCGTGCCCCCCATATCCCAGAATGCTCTGCTTGTACCAGCTGACACCATGCTGCAATGTTCACAGTCACAAAGCTTGTGACTGTACAAATGTATTAGACAGTACAGTGGTGCTAGAAATTGCTTGTAATCAAAAACAAAAGCAAAATGCACTGTGAATGAGCAGGATTTATTGGTGGAAACATGACATGGAAGAGGTACGACAAGTGCAGCTCAGGCTTGAAGGTTAGAGGATAGAGGGGCAACAAAGAAGTTGTACCCATCCATGACATTATTACACTGAGGTGCATGCAGAAGTCCACTCCAACAAGATGACAGTTCACAGATGTTCAGATGGTCATCGCACTGTACTAGTCGGAGGTATATATGTTAATTATACGTAAAATTCACCAACAATGCTCAGTTGTCACAGCAGCACAGCAAGTTCCCACTGCATTTCTCACATTCCAACATCCTTGGGAATTCGTTCGTGGCACCTGTTTCTCTGCTGCAGTATGGACCTTGCCAGATTAGTTCTATGGCAGCATCAATCGGCATCATCAGCACTGGTCGGAATTATCTAAGAATGAGCAATCAATTGCAGCTATCACACATTGTTGCTTCTACCGCCGCTACATGGAAGCTTGACAATGCTCAGGGTAGTTAGTGCTATGAATAAATGAATAATCAAGAAACATCTTAACATGAAATCACTCTTCATATGGCTACTTTTCAAGCTCTCAAGTCTTTAAATCAAAGTTTGCATGAAACGGTATGCTATCTTGCTAATGCTACATGGTACAGACTTACTGTTTAGCTCCTATTAACACCTGACTGAACTTAAGTGAGACCGGTATGGAAAAGGTGCCCCGAATGCTGTGATGTTCAGTTAATAGGTTCCAGAGTTTGGTAAAAAGTTGTGCGTAACAGTGTTGACTATGAATGAGCATTGTCACAAGTGTATCAAAGAAAAAAGGAAATACAATGTGCATGCACAAATCTAAAAAAAAATGTGTGTTCCCTAGTAGTCAAATGCTTGTAAATCACTAAAGTGACCTTCAAAGCAAAGTGCACAAAAACAGTGTACAATGCAAATCCTCCGTGAATAAAAATTCCACAGACGTACCTCTCTTAGATGAGTGACCGTGTCCATCAGCTGCTTTTCTTCATTTATCCACAGGTTACTGGTGCCATGCAGGAAGATAAAGAATATTGAGCAATACAATAGTATCTAGGTTCAAAGGCAAAATAAAGTAAGTACCATAACTAATGCATCAGGCAAGTAAATTTGTATTAGCATGTACATCATTTTACTTAAATAAAGTTGATAAAATAAGAAGCAATACTTGAGGGAGTTGAGTGACTTGAAAAAAAAGAAAACATTCATCAAGTTACATGGCAGTGAAAGACAACACATGGCCCGCACAAGAGAGTGCCTTGCTTGACACGTGTGAAAACAAAAAGACACCCGCCATCTCAATTTAAATTGCAGGTAGGCAGCACTTACAGGAGCAACTGCGGGAAAGAGAAGGACAGCTTGCTTTCGGCCATGATTTCATGCACTCGAAGTTCAGCTCCCAGGCCCGTGTGGAAACGATATGTCTTGGAACTCAGGCCATCAAAAATAATCCGGAGCTGGGCGTGCAGAGGTGTGCAGGCACGACGTGGCATGCACGCTGGCAATGAGTACGTGCGACGCCGATCAGCCTGCAAACATGAGGAGTCACAACTGCGGCTCACATCTGCCACTGTCGCCCATATATCCAAATAGTGTGGAATAATACTGTGGATCCCACCGCCCTGCACTCCTGCCTCATGGTTTGCCAAGTCATTTGAAGACATTAAGCCCCAGCAGTTAACTTGAAAAGACTATGCCAGAAGCCTCTCCTGAACCTAAGCAATAAAGAACTCGTGAAAGGCCACCTATGCAACCCTTCACAAACATCCGTTCTAGCAATGTAATGACAGTGATGCGATAATAGTACTAGTATGATCATGGACTGACACACAAATGGACAAGGCAGCAGCAAGTTTCTCCACCTATTAGCATTTTCAGCTATAATTAAGGCCACACTCCTTACAAACCGCGCTACATCTGAATTGAAATATGTCATAATTTCATCTTACCGTGGGCCAAAAAAGGTCCCGTGCATCCTTTTTGCTTGCCATGGTAAGCTCAGGTTCAAGTTCCCTCGCTGTCACAGTGACAAAACCTACATTTTCATAGGACGGTGATCTGGTGAGGTAAAAAAAATAAAATAAAAGTAGCATGACCTATCTTATGACAAAGATGAGATTTCTTTAAGCAGAGCAACTTCTCGGAAAGTGAACATGATTGAAGCGCACTGGCAAACACTTCTCAATAAAATGCATTGTTGAAGTACACACAGTTTTTGGAATGTGTGCTTACATGAGGGCAAGACGGAGAAAGCAGCCAGGCATCTGGACTAGTGTGCCGAGGGCAAATGTGGCTTCGCCTAGCAATGTTTTCTGAAATTCGGTAACAACAAGAACGTCAGGAATGTGTGAACGGCAGGATTATAAATATTCCTGCATTATTACTACCTCATATTTTCACATAAGGGCCACACCTCCTTCAATAAACATGGGGCCAAATATTATGGCTACTGCCCATGCACAACTGTATCCACTTTGAAGGGCATGGTGACATGCGGAGTGACCACGGGAAGCCTGTATTTTTGGCTTGAGTTGCAACCATTATGAATCAATAAAATGTCAGAAAGGGGAAACCCACAGTGAAGGCAAGATTCCTGTACCATTTAAAGCGACCCTGCAACAGTTTTCCACGTGATGCTCGAATGACATCCCTAAAGGAGTATGTCGCTTCATTAAGCTTTTTCCACAAACCTTTTCTCGAATCCATTCAGTATTAGTGAAGTTACAGCATCAAATATGAGGGGAGTTTAACTTCCCGAACATGTTTATGCTCCTTTCATCCTGACAAGTGCTTTGGAAACTGTACAGCTGGGAGAGAAAAAGCCGCAAGAAGCTATGCCAGCACATGCCATGACCTCGAGCATTTTATTTGTTTTCCTTTGCGCATATTCGTGCTTCTGCATTGACAACACGTGTGACACCGCAGTCACTGCGGAAACATGGAAGTGCCCCACATTGACCATGGTAACTGCATCCGCAAATCAGCCAATGGTACTTCTTTGTTGTCCTACAGAGTCAGTGCCTACCCATTCACGTCTATTGTTGAAAGATGAGCAGGTGCGTTTTAACTGTATTTTGAAAGCAAAACTGCAAATTCCATGGTGCATGCGCCGCAATAATATTTGGCTGACCCTCCATGACTGACTGTGCACGATTCCTGGCTATGTTCAAAAAGTGTTGCAGGGCCCTTTTAAGCGATGGCTGTCATAGGCCAGTATTGCTCTTTGCACTTACATTCCCCACAGCACCACTTCTGAAGAAACGGAGACGCCTAAGCACACCACCAAAATATTCTGCACTCATCCACTAAGATTCATTGAATCAATCGGTTAATAGGTCAATAGGTCAGCCGTCTATCAATCGGTTAATAGGTCAATCAATCAAGCAACCAATCGATCGATCAATCAATTTATCTTTGGAGAAATTTCAATTTCATGCTTTTTCACATCATAAAACAAAAGCCAAGTGCTGTTATCTTTTACCGGGATATAAATTCTCAAATGGGCACAGCAGCTCACTTACTCTTTAAATTCAAAGTTCTCAGGAAAAATTTTGTTGGAACTTTTCATTAAACGATGACATTTACAAATTATTACAAATTATAACACTGCCTATAATTCCACATTTGGTATGACCAATAAAAAAGGCCACTGTTGTTACATCTATGACACAAAAGCAGGTAAAACAGAACAGGCAAATTCGCTACGTTATCTCATTATCTTGGTACATGCTGGAAGTGCATATAAAACAAAAAAAGAAGAAAGGCAAATACAGAATGTGTAAAAATGAGTAGATGCATGTCGTCAGGCAAGTAGGCTTAAAAATGGCCCTACAGAGATTGCAAAACATGTCACTCACAGTATAGGTAACTCGCTCCCTGACATCGTAAACGCAGAGCTTGACTTCGGTGGTTGCACATGCTTGCTTTTTTAGGAATCCCACAGTGGTCAGGAAACATGGGTTACTGCTCTTCTGCACAGAGAAATAAGGACAGAGTATACCTACATTTACAGGCAGTTTACTACTGTAAGCCACATTTCTCAGCAGTGGCTGCTCGTTTGACATATGCAATTAATATTATTGCCAATATAACATATCACTATCACTTATTTATTTACGTATGCACTGTCGTATCTGTGCAAGGCAGTGCAGGTGACGTGGGGTGGGGGTGAGGGAGGAGGGAGGGGGGCAACATAAGTTGCTTATATTGTTAATAATCAATATGACACGGCAGAAATTAGCATCAACACTAAACACAAGACTGCATGAATGTGCAAGCAAAGGAAAAGCATGTGTTCAAGGGTACAAAAAGAAAAAATGCGGTGATTTACTGCCTGCATATGACGTTGTGGTTATATCTCCAGAACAATCAAATTATGTTGTGAACACAGGCTGATTTCATATAGTCCAGGGTTCGACGGAACACCGTCTGGCGAGGGGCATACATTTCTTGCGAATAAACAAACACTCGCCAAAGTTGCAACGAAAAAAGAATTTATGACCTCACAGGCAACGGCTACCCTCGCCAACTACTACGTCAGCAGGAACTCCGCTCCAGAGAACCTCCTGAAAACAAGGCAAGCGATCGGAAGAAAACTGCACCCATTCCATATGCTCCTGGCATAAGTGAAACCCTTGCGAGAATTTTCAAAAACTATGACATGCAAGTCGCACACGTGCCCTCGCACAAATTAAGAAGCCAACTGGTCCGCGTTAAAGATCCTTTGGAACGTGAACGCTACCCTGGAGTTGTATATAAGATACCTTGTCAAGACTGCCGCGCATCATACATAGGAGAAACAGGCAATTTCAAGCGACGTATCAAGCAGCACCAGAATGACGTAGCTAAAGGACATGCTGCCGCCAACACACTAGCTGAACATCATCTTAACACGGGTCACAACATTGACTGGAATTCAGCGACTGTCATCGGCACCGAAAAATCACTGTCATCCCGCCTTCTTTTGGAATCATTGTTACTCCAGTCGACGCATCACATGCTTAACCGGACACGTGGAAATCTACCCGATAATTACACCAGATCATTGCGCCATCTACTACGCATATAAAGGCACGGCCCGATTTCTTACGCTTGTATGTGAACAAGAGACCCGTAGTGGTCTCGAAATGTCATAAATTCTTTTTTCGTTGCAACTTTGGCGAGTGTTTGTTTATTCGCAAGAAAGGCTGATTTCATGTTATGTTCATCGCCACAACCAGCCTAGCTATGTTCACTGCAGGACAGAGGTCCCCAATTCCTGCAATTCAATTACTCATTTCTTGAGCCGACTGATTCAATCTTCAACTGCACTCCCCTTACGCAAGCACTAATTCTGCGACTGCACGAAGACCACTAGATATCTGTCCTATAGTCACAATACTGTATTATGTTATGACTCCATTCACCTATCTGTCTTACTGAGGAATACTATAGAGACATTCCATTCCAGTGGCAACAATGGCAGGCAAGTTTTAAAAAGTTACAATGGCCAGCAGTGGTTTCCCTAACCATACATACTACATTATTCATCCAGTTAACCACCTGAGTTTCCTTACACAGCAGTATGCTAAATGAAAATGTAAAAATGCAGCTTGGAGAGCTGCTTCTTGTAAAACTTACTTCAACAACTTCTGTCTGGGCAAACTTGCTCCACAGTCCATGACGAGGCCTTCCAGTAAGAACAACAACAAGTGGGTTGGGGGCCTGGCCATCGGCGTCGCAGCGCAAGTTGTCGCATGCTGTGTATGGTATGGAAAAGAAACGTTCTTTCAAAAGGCATTTAATTAAACCATTACATTCAATCTGTGTAAGCCAATATTTTGTGTTGTGCCCCTTATTATTGTTACTAATTAAACTAGCAACAGGAAGAGACAACCAGTGACTGCATTGGCAACACACAAAGTTTATTGCCTACCACTCATATGACAGCTGCAACAAATAGCAGTACTAGTATATACGTAACTATCATTTTGTCTTGAACTACTCGTCTTCATCATTAAATGACAGTCACTGCTGAGATACTTTACATACCATACTAATGCCTTCGTCATCGATGCCATGCCAACGTTTTGTTTTAAATATAAATGCTGCCATGTGGTAACTCCCAGGCGAAACAGCCTACTCTCCCAAATAAGCTCTCATGTTTCGTTCCCACAATATGCCAGAGTGGATGAAATTTATGATACTTTTCTCATGCCTTACTACTTTTTTTTTTTCTCGTGCTGTACTGTGCTTGAGCATTCACCTGTCCTGATAAGAGCCGAATAAATTCACTAGCCTACTTTAACGGGTGTTTTTTAGGGGTGTGAGAATATGGTTATGTTTGAGACAGAATCAAATACGAATCGAATAGTTGAAGAAGAAATAGAATACTCAATACCTTTCAAATAATTCTCTAATACTGTGCAGCCGCTCGTACAGCTAATGTAAATGAAAAAAAGAAAGACACAGAGAGAAAAAGAAAGCAAGTGGTGTGATTCAGAAGCAAGCAAAAAACGTGACTTTTCACTCACCAAGCCCAAGTTCAAGGAATGGCTCATTTTGAAGTGGGTCTTTCTTGTCTGCAAGATAAACAGCATGCAGAGCATGATTATACAGTGAAGAAATCATTTTGTGCTAGCACCTCATGCTATATCTTGCTAACAGTCAAAGAGCAGAAGAGAGAGAGTTTGGATGACCTGACATTTAACAGGTGTTTTCTTAACCAAGGCCAATGCCTTACAACAACTTTGTAGTGAGCCTCTCAATCTACAAAATCTGCAAATTTGCAGGACCTTTTAAACTTTGTACACACATCCAATCAGTTATATTAAAATCCAGTTTTCAGTTAGTATACTCCAAAAACTAACAATATGTTTTGGGCCACACTGCTTTTTCAGTTAAAAATGTCTATTGCATTCATGTGGCTTGTGCCTTAGAAGCAAAATCAAATCAGTTCAGAGTAAGCTATGTTTTTGTTGCCTTAAGACATGCCAAAAGATTGCTGAAAGCAGTTAGCAACATTGTGGCTCCAATGAAAAGGATCACATGTTATCAGCAGTACCAGGAGCCCATCTACATACGCAGCAGGGCAAAGGCCTCTTCCATAGTTCACCAATTAACCCAGTTCCTGTGCTAACTACGACGACGTTATCCCTGTGATCTTTTTAATCTCATCTGCCCATCTAGCTTGCTGCCACCACCCGCCACACCTGCCTTCTCTGGAGATCCAAAGATGCAGGTAACCAAAAGGATGCAGCCCACCAAATACCTGCTGCCGGCTCACTAGAGGAGGCACCCACGTCCTGAGAGCGCTTGAAAGATGGCCCTGCTGTACAGGCCAGGGTCAGACTCTCGCTGACGTGACAGCAGACGGGCGCGGAGAATTTGCACTTCCTCCCGCACACGTTCGTAGCTAGAGTCCCGTAGCACGCTTGTCCATGCCTCACGCTCCGACGAGCCTTGGGCTGCCATGTGTATGGCCAGTTCGTCCCCTTCAAAGGCTGCACAGAATTTCCACAGTGTATTCATTGCAGGCAAAGCACTCCTTCAGCACACCTCACTCAATTAAAAGCCTCGTAAATGATGAAATCCAGGACCCCATTTGGCTTTATCAATCACTTCTATTTACTGCTAACTGTTACAATGACTGCTAAATGTAAGAGCATGAAACAAGCATACATGGAGGGGTCCAGTGTCCAACTATGTTTAGAACTCTCACAGTTACCAATCAATGCAACTAAGGGACCGACCTCTAAGTTCAGTTATATGAGAGGCAACAATGTCTATGCCACCTTGGGGTTACATTACAATAGTCAATGCAGAACTAGCTATCACCCAACAATATCCGATGTAACAGCAGTAACAGCAGCATTATAATAAACATGACAAAAAGATAAACTGCCTGTTTATATAAGCTGATATGGCAGATAAGCAATGCACCAGTATTTTATCACATTGTCCCCTAGCAATAGCGGAAAGAGGCAGGAGCCACCATACAAGGCAAGACAGTTTTAAATAAATTGAGGCTTCCTATTTAGTTTGGACATTTCCTAATTATTATATCGAATAACATACGGTAGACAACACAAATTCTGAAATATCGAAGCCAAGTTTCATTTCCCAAGGCAGACTGACATGTCATGAAAACACAACTCACCAATGGTGAAACAATAGAGGCCTCCGGAAATGGGGCCATCCTTCACAGAATGACGTTCTAGAACAATCACTCCAACTGGCTCGGAGCACTGCAAAAATAAAAATCCTGCCTTTTATTTTTGTTTTCCTCCTCCACAGCAGACTCAGCTGTATTTTTCTCATCAAACAACAAATTTTATCGCACACACTGTTAGCTGCAATACAGCAAAAATTGTGCATGTTTCTGCGCAGTATGCTCAGACTTCATTGATGGTTCATTCAATCTGTTGAACATTCAGTTCTTTGTACCTTACTGCATTCTCAGTTGAGCATGATACAAATCAGGAAGTGTCACTGGTGTCAATGTTTTGACAAGTGTTCTTGTCTCCTTGAGGGCGATGAGTGCTTTCCTTGCTAGCGTGTTTTTGAATGCTTTGCTAGATTCCTTGCCACCTCGAAAGTAAGAGGGAGAGAGAAGAGTGTTCACACAAAGAGGAAGCAAAAGAAAGTTGATAACAGGGCCATGCAGCTGTTCGCATTGCATGTGGGATGTCAAAGCTGTAAGGAAGAGAGGGACAAAACAAAGACAGAAGGGGGAAAAAGAGAGTATGGGATGACTTTTGTAGGAGGTGGTTGTCTGTCTTGGGCTCTCAGAATAAGGGGGAGAAGTGGTGTTCCAGGCTGATTTGGAAAGGAGGGGGGTGGAAAGAGGAGAAAAGTGCTGTAATTGTAGAACACCGTCCTGGATCTCAGCTGAATAGCACCATGAAAATAATAGTCCCATCAAAGCCACTGACATAGGAAGTGTCAGTATAAGCAGAACTATCAACATTTAACTGTAACAGGCTTATGTTAAATAAAAGGATCAAGAAATGAACTTCATGGATTTAAATTCAGGTGGATGACTAAATGCCTGAAACTCTATGGTTTATTCATAGAGCCCCAAAATCTTATCACACGAAGTATGAAAGTGCAACTGTTGATGCAGGAACGTTTATGCTAGAGGTTCTATAAATGGGACCTAATGACCAAGGTGTTGGATTACTAAGCATGTGGGCACATATTCATTTCCCGGCCATGGAGGTAGTGCTACAATGGTAGGAAATTGTACTTCTCTTCTTTTGTGGTTTCAGAATGTGGAATCCCATATATTACAACCTATTTGTTGCAAATCATTTGAGTTGTGCATTAGGGAATTCGACAACAGCTTACCCATACGGTATATGAGAAAATAGAACTGTCTAGTCTGTCTGAATTTTTGCTTTCTCCAGCAATAAATTTGCTCTTTTAAAGGTAAAGGAAAGCCAATGTGCTTGCAAGCATGGATTTAGTCACAGGATTTAGTTAGTCACCCATTGATGATGGGTCTTTCTGCAAGAGGTGCAGGCACTTTTAATTCAGCGAGCTTTTCAGGTTGCTTAGTAATGAAACTGATGCTGGAACCTGTATCCATATAATCTAAGAGCACTTTGTGCAGTTCATTATGAATCGGGATCAATACAAAGATCTGACATCGAATGGTGACATACTATCGATGGCAAAATTTAGGCGGTCAACAAGGCAAGGTTGCTGCTCAATGCTATCATAAAGTACATCCAAATGGCTGACAACTTTCTGCACGAACTGGCTCAAACATCTATGGTGGTGATGATACATCACAAACGGCAGATCCACAATATCTGACAGTAACGTCTAAACATGTGTAAGTCTATGCCCACCGTTAACTGCCTAGCAAATCACAGAGAAAGAAATACAGGGACAAGAGAGCTAGCAATGAAAACTGCTGCTCAGGGGCACTGGTTAGCGATCAGCGTCGCGATAATTCAACTGAATACGCCAGAAAGGTCACGATTTAGAAGCACACACTTACCGGATCTTTCGTCTTATAGTAGAAAAAAAGGTTGCCTCTTAGCCGGCACCACCGTTCCGTGAACACTGCGTAATTAAGACCGAGAAACGTAATCAGCAACACAGCAACACCCGTCGAGCAGAATAAAATTACGCGCCTACTTCGACTACATCCTAAACTAGATATAGCTTGATTTAGGTAAGATCTGTCCTCGTCCAACGCGTCCACGTTCCGTGACAGTAGCATAGTTCAACTGCTACTTTCAACAGGCCGCTAAGCGAAAGCAGGCATGCGAGAGGGGTAAAGGACCAAATTAAACAAAATAAAAGGGCGGCTTACCGTCGTTTCGCCGGAAGAGTCCTTCCTGCCGCTCCTTGATGAAGAGCACGCCCTCCTTTTCGAATTTGTACGACGGCTGTGATGCGACGGCGGCGATTTCCTTGGCATTGAATCGCATTGGCAGGCGAAATTCATCGGGTTCGACTCAAAGCAACCTGTAAGAGGCGCCGCATCAATTGCGTTATAATACGATCAATGCGGAAGCGTACCTGGCCAATTGGGGTCGCACCGTAGATGGCACGCCAGTGCGTTACACGTTATAATGTCTCTTACATACCGTACAATCGACAAACACACTGATCAGAGACCACAGCATGCGATAACAGCTGACTGCACTGCTCGGACTGATTGCTCGCAAATAGACGAGGAGCGCAGCTACTTACCACAGCGCTGTTACTTTGCCTACGATCGCTGCAATTACAACGTACCAGCGAAACATTTGGCGAGCGAAACCGACGGAACCTACGCATGTACTATGTGGGCTCTTTAATAAGAACACCAAAACGCTTTAGCAAACAAAAAATACACCTCAAACAAGAACTAACGCTAGCGCACAGCCGACGAGCGAGCCGGATGGCCAGCATTATTCTCTCGTACAGGGCGAAGATTTCTATATAATAACTTAACCAACCATTCAGTGCTAGTGAAAATAACTGCTGTTAATGTAGCTAAAGTGCATTATTTGTTTATTTGACACTTTTCTTACTTTGGCGGCGCTTTATGCATTAGGCTATCATCATCAACCAAACCATCCCATGCGAAGCATGTGGCGGCGCTAAAACAAACCTCTGCTCTGAGAAGGCCGGATTATCAGGATTATCTCGTATTTTCCTTCCGAAAAGCCTGCGAGCTGTAGTAATTTTCTGCGGCATTGTCCACGTCGCCATGAACACCGAGGAAGAACTCAAGAGCTTTATTGAAGGCGAGACGCAAAAGCAGCGTTACCAGTACCTCGTGCACGAACTTACGGAAAAGTGCTGGGATGTTTGCGTCGAAAAACCCGGCGCTAGGATGGACTCGAAGACTGAAAACTGCATTCAAAACTGCGTCAACAGGTTCATCGACACCACGAACCTCATCGTTGATCGTCTAGGGAAAACGTCTATGGATTCGGAGCTCGTTCAGTGAATAGACAGAGCTTGTACTTACCTCCTACTCCGCGAGCTCGAGTGGTTTGCCATTACATGTAGAACTGATGTCTACATAGTATGATTGCATCTCAATAAATGCTTCCTTTGTATTTTTACTAATTGATCGCCTTTGCGTACGTTTTCACATTGCAAAGTGCTGGAAACAATTGCTTATCGGTGCAGCGTCGGTGCTCTGGCGCACTACGATAATCTTTGGGACGCCCGTTTTTGCCCAGCGGTTACAACGCACATGCGCCATAATACAAAGATCTCACTAGAGTGACCTAGTTCTAGGTTACTCTTTCGCCTAACCTAATCGATTCACACGGAGCTTTGCACCAGCCAATGATTATTGAGACTTTCACCAATCATGCCGAAACGCACAAGGACGTATTTCCCCTGCTTCTCATAATATCCTTCACCAAAACCAAGATGTCCCTCTAGTACACCTTATCCAGTATCCCGACCAACATCCTTTCTGCAGGAGACACCCGAACCGTCATCATTCTCAAGCGTAAATCGCTGGGCCAGTTGGTTGAACGTGTTCGAAAATGAGAAGCAGTGCCTGGCAGTGCCAAAGTAGACAAAGCACGAGCATGTGTGTCCGATGCACGTTCCTTCGCCTGTGTTTTATCTGTTTTGGCGCTGTTTTTCATTTTCAAACATTTATCATTCTACTTGGGAATGCCAGGAACCAGCTGGTCAACGCAGGGTAACCAAACCCTCCCCTTTCCTGTGTGAAGCCACTCTTTCCTATGCAGCCTTGGGCAACCAGTGTAGACAGACTGATTGGACCAGCTGTATGTAAGGCCCTAGGATTGAGGGCTTTACTTTCTGGGCCTACATAACCAAAAGAACTAGCTTAAGCAGTGCAAACGATAGCTTACTTCTCTCTCAACCATTGGCAACGCCAGAAGGAACAGCAGAATTTTGTTTGTGTGACAGCATTGACAGCATACTTCATATTCTGGTAGCAGATGTTATATTGCAAAGTATACCTTTTGCATCGTTAACTGTGCCTCAGAAGGCAATGCATTATGGGGAGCAGCTGCTACCTGGTAACGTTCATTGTTACAGCAGCAAATGAATGATGTGTCACTGACACAAGGAGCTGTGAAATTAGCAGTTAAATTAGCACAATTAAATATAAGACAAGCAATTAGCCCCATGCCACCAGCCCACTGGTGTTCTCACCCTGTGCACAGTGTGAAAGTCCATTACAAAAATTCATGCCACAGTTGCAGAATCCATTTTTTTTTTTATTGACTTCAAGCAGCTCAACATAAGCAAGCAATAATTAAGATGACCTATTTGAGTTCCGTTATTACAAAAATAACACACATTACTCCAGCATGTCCTGAACGGCACCTAATGCTCGTGTAGCAAAAACAAGGTCCATGACGCAACCTACAGAACAAAACTAAGACCAAATGAATTCCACATCTGCAGCAGATTATAGGCAAGCGCTGGTGAGCTGGTCTAGTACAAAGGTTCTCATACTTTTGGCCGTTGCAGACACCTCTTGTGCGTGAACTATTTTGGGGTTTCCTTTGCTCGAGGAATAAAAAAGTGCAAAACTTTAAGAAACCAAGGGCACACTGTAGTGTATTTTCACATGTACAGTGGTCACGGGATGAAATGAGACAAGTATACGTTGGGTTATAACTGGTATGTGCAATTGCTCACCATAGCCATGCGACACTGCTACAAATCTTGCCAGTAAAGGTGATATGGTTTTTGACGCAAGTATATGAGCCGATATTACATCGGCGTAACACAGACTGAAGACGGCGGAAGCAATAGTAGTATGTGTACTACTGAACCCTACATTGTCACGTTTCATTCCATGAGCATTGTAAAGCTTGCACAGGCAGGTGTGAGATGTTCCAATTCACGATGGCAGCAGCAGCTGTTAGACAAAGAACGTTGCTTTGGAACCTCAATTTGTTGTCAACAACTGTGCTCTGATGATTTATAAAATTTCAGCCTACATTGCAAGTTGCATGCAGGCACCTTTTTCCTTTTCCACAGAGGCTTGCAGCTGCGGGAGTGCATTATGCTCTCGGAAGTACAAGTCAATTGGCTGCGACAGTGTTCTAGCTTCTATATGCCACTCAAAATCAACAATGATACCGTGTATCCTGAATGTTCTTATGTTTGTCCAGCAATTTTAAGCCTATAGAAAAGTGACATGAAAGGCACCCAACAGCAAAGCTACGCTGACCACAACAGCACAGTATAAAAAAAAACAAAAACCTGTAAGGTTTTTATTACGTGATCTTCATGTCAGCCGATGTATATGGCATCAAGTTTCACACTCGTGATAAAGAAAAGCTCTTTTCAAAATGTTTTCTGGTCTCTTGGTGCTTGAGAAAAGTTTCTTCCAGTTATTTTAGTCATCGGACGATATAACAACCTAACATTAAAATCTTCTATGATAGTGTTCGGCAATATAAAGCTGTTGTACATGTAGACCTAGATCTTTCAAAAAGGGACCCTGCAAGACACGAACCGTAGTATGAGAAACACTGTCCTAGTTCCTGTGGTCTGACTGCAGTCCAACGACAATTCTGACAATACACATTTGCTGCAATCTTATTAACCTGCTGCTTCGAGCAATGCAAGTCTAAGAGAACCAGCCTTTGCAGCTACTGAAAAAAGTATTGGTAAATGATGTGGACACTACATTACTTCTTAAAGCTTGTGAAAACATGGAAGAAGCAGACTTCTGGAACCGAATAGAAAAGAAGGCGTCCCTTGAATGTAAGCTGGCGTATTAAATGAATGAGACCCGTCGATGAAATAGACCGACAGCGTATTCTCACACAAAAGGAATTGCAAGGCTGCGCTCATACATCATTGACCACCAATTAACTCAAATACAGCAGTTATATATAGAGCTGCTGTTATACCTCACAATCCTTTCTTTTTCTTTTTGCTTTTTTTTTTTCCACACGATGCAAACGAGAAGTCGCTTAAGATAAACCTATGCTTTGAAAATGGTCCTACCTTATATTAATGCATTCCTCTTAAATAACAAAAATCTCATAGTCAACAAAAGGGCATGACAAATGGAGTAAAAAGGCAAGCCAAGTGCAGAGTTAAGTTAACTAGCGTTTAGTTAACAAGGCATACAAATACAGTGGCCTCTGCTAGAGGACAGCGACTGTTTCGCCTTCCAGAACACGCACACCAATTATGCACAAGGTAGCACTTGAAGACTTGCCACACATTCAGCGCGTAAGGTTCAGCGCTGCACTTCAGTCAAAAAGGCAAGACAAAGAAAAAATAATTTCTTGAACACATTACTTGATTTTCTACAAACACACAGTACGCTATAATCTTGACAGAGGCACCAGCAGAGAGCAACCTTTTACTATCTTTATCCTTATGTACATGCACACACAAAACAAAATCCATTATGCCTTGGGCAAACCTATGGCAACTGAACGTAATTTCTGACTAGAGAAATGGCAACAGTGCACAATAAGCAACATATACAGATAACAGGATTGAAGGGGGCAAAAAAGAAAAAAATAAGGGGGAGAAGGGCAGGGGGGAAGGCAAAGAGAGCATTTTAAGAGGAACAAAAGTGTGCTCCACTAGGCAATCACACCAGCCTTTCCATGTATCTACGAAAAACTTGGGCAACCTGTCTAAATATCTTGAGTTGCAAAAGATGATGGTGGCCTTGCCTTCCCTTAATGTGTCTGTAAAAACAAAGCAAAAAACAAGAGCAACCGTGCTCAACATAAGGAAGGAATAAAAAAAGAAAGCCAGAAATTACAATGCTAAACATAAATGCAGGACGATCATTCCAAGAAAATTCACTGGACATTCAACGGGGAAATGAAATTGATATTTTCTCACAAGTAAATTAGAACTGGTACTACAGATGCACAAGAAAAGACAATGAACTATAACGCCTAGGTAGTATACAGGCTAACCAGCATAATGAGGCAAAATATTTTATTTAACCATGCCAACTCTTCTCTTTCTCGTCAGAGTGAAAAAAAGTGTCCTGGTGAACACCACCTAACCTGATATGTTGACAGAAAAATGGAATGCTAACAAAGATCAGATGGCTGCCAAAACACACACAGTCAAAACTGCTTAAAACAACACACTATACCTTTAACGTTTTTCTAGTGGATACCAAATTGTAAACCATCATTCCATTCAATCACGAAAGCTGTGTAGTCAAGTAAAAGAAACAAATATGGCCACAAATAGCAACATGGTAAAATATTAGTAAGGAATGCTGCACTTACTAGAGCAATCGAAATTCTCACAACTGTCTTGCTCACTGCAAGGCTAGGGCTCACATATGTCAATTAAGAATGAGAATCTGCTGTAATGTCTCAGGCATAGGCGGGCCTGCCCAGTGTGCACCACTAATCTTTCTGTGATAATTCCATTCAGCTGATTTGCACATGGAAGGATTGTCAGTGGACACTAAGCAAACCTTTTCTTCCCGCTGTTGCTCATTAACAGGCCCAGGTGACTCGCTACCTTTTGCAGCAGTGCACGGAATTGGCAAGACAAAACAAGTATAGGCCACAGCTATTTGCACAGTCGATCACATTGTGCAACTTCAAGGCATGAAGGCAATTATGTGCTCCGAACAGCATTTACAGACATCCGACTCCAGGTGACACGACATGGTGCAGGGTGTCGCAATGGCTTCCATGTGTACGCTTCCTGTAGTTTTCTTGAGCTGTCCACTCACTGATCACAGTATTGAACCAGCTGCATGCAGCTTATTTTCATTGAAAGGTCTGCAAATTTGTGGAAAGCAATATCTGGACAGTTAAATAAAGATCTTTGATGGCCTACAATAATAACCTCCCCAGGGGCTTTGATAACGAGGGCTAAGCATATAAAACATAGAATGCACAGTATTGCAGATGAGCAATGCACAATTTAACGGCCAGGCTAATCATGTCACATACCTAATTCCAAAGCAGTGTGGCATGCTGGCAAACACAACGGCTTAACCACACAATCAATGCTTCACAAGACTTTTTTAGTGTGTGGCAGACCAAAACGAGTTCTTTTAATAGGGTAGACACATGTCACACACAGTGCTTGGAAGAGAACGGTGATGGTAGGCCTATGTCATGTGTCCTCATCTTTAGACAAACATGTTACCGCAGTGCATCAACAGCCTGGCCAGACAAGCAGAAACTGTGGCACTGGACATCCTGAATGTCACTATAACAGCTTTGGTCACAACCTCAGGGCGGAAACACCGCAGCTGTGTAGTGCAAACCAGATGGCTACACACCACGCCACCACCGCTGCAAAACGAAAACAAAGCACACAAGAAATAATGACCATGCTACTGAGAATTCGCAGCGAACGGGACGGCACATGGAACAAGACAAATTCTGCAAAAACAAACAAATAAACAATGCATTCTAAAGAACTGGGAAGCCATGTGGCCATTACAATACTGACTGTGCCAAGTTATACTAAATGTAGGCCTCTCAATGATGCCCTGCTATGCAAAAACAAATGCTGCAACTACAAAACATTTGGGCAAGGCATTGCCGTTAAATTACGAGTTACTGGTGTGCCTGCTATACGTCCCGTCTTGTGACTTCCACAAAAGATGACACTGACAAGTTCCATCCCATGTCCATGTCATGCCTTCTGTGCATCATAACACTGCTAGCATTTTGATGTCCCAAACTGTGGCTTTTACATTACATCAGCTGCATCAACAGGCATCAATGCAGTGATGCGAACATCCCTTATCACCCAGTGAAAAATAAAGATAAGGGAAAAAAATGCTAGGCAGTCGAAGTTAACAAAAATTATATATCTGAAATGGTGTGTGTGCATCTGTTCTCTGAAGATCTCCCCATCAAAAACAGCTGTGCAACACGCGCAGTGCACTACTTGCACCTGCTCTCCCGAGCTGCTCGGTCGCGCACCTTCTGAAGCAGTGCCTGCCTGACAGTGTAGACATGCAACACAGCACTGGCCTTTGAAACAGAGAGAGAAAAGAAAAGTGTGAACATCCCACCAAGGCCAGCATCAAAGCACAGTATGTCACCTCGTCAGCACCCACCCCTCGTGACAGAGTGATCGCCGGTATACAATCGTCCCAAAGAAAGGCCGAGCGAGAGAGAGAGAGAGACAGGGACAAAGGCGGCCGATGCCGGAGACTAGGCCCAAGCTGCTGCGAGCCTCACTGCTCCAGCCAGGATGGGGAGTTGGAGTTTGGGTTCTTCACCTTGATGTTGAACTGCTTGAGGGTGGCCTCGAGCGAGGCCTGGTTGCCCGAAAAGTAAGATGACACCGCGTTGTGGAACAGCAGCAGCTGCTTGTGCATCACCTTTACCTGCAAAGCCGCAGCGAAACAGAAAGTGCCACCTGACGACTGCCAGCCAAACAATGCCAAGAATATTTTGGTGCAGGTAGTGTGCAGTAACAAAGGACAAAAGGAACCGACTAGGACATGCACAAAGCTAGTTGTGTAAGTCTCGTCCATTTGCCCTCACTTTCTGTATACACTGGTCCACCAAATAGTGTAGAATCTCTCTAAACAGAACCTCTAGGAACCACGAAAGTATAATATGTTCCATTTAACAGAAGCTTCAATTACTGAAAAAATATACTGGTGTGCAGTGACTAAATAAGAAACCGTCAAAATCAGAGACTTGTGTTCCAGCAGCGATTTCCATTCAGTGAGAGCGTACTGTACAATGAAGTATGTACCAATTTCAGCAAATCACTCTTGTTCCTTGCTGAATGAAGACAAGAGAGGCACAAGCACATTTGCCGATTCAGTGCTTAGCAGAAGAATTGCAGATGCATATGTTTAGCACAAAAAGGGGGCAACCACTAGTTAAAAAAAAACAACTAACTTTAGTCACAACAGTTGAGTAAGTAATATTGCTGTGGCAGCACGCATTTACCATATCTTCATGCCTTTGGACCCTGTTTGTGAAAAGAGTCAATAAGTACTTGCTCAAGCTCATGTTTAGCATTCTTTAGTGCAGTGTAACTGTTTCATCTTATACATCTGTAAATGAAGGACTATACACCTTAGAGGATACAGACAATGTGAGTAATCAGCCAACCCAATTTTACTGTTAGCATGCATAGCCTACCATTCCTTCCATATTCTCTTTCAGCGTTTACCAAAGGGACTCAAGCCAAAAGGTGAAGCTGTTAAGAGTGATGACTCACATTTCGAGAACTCAATTGCCATTAATTTCACCATTTTATGTTCAATATCAAAAGAGAAAATGAATGTCAAAGCTTCAGTTCTGAAATTAATGCCAGAACTTCAGCCTCATGGCGTCAGAAAGTGATCTTTTTTTTTATTCTCGTCGAATTCGCTCCATCAAATATTCTGAAACTACATCAAATGTTCTGGAACTACCTGTGTTAAATCCCTGGCTTCATCAAAACACAATGCACATCTTTCTTACCAATAAATAGCTATGTAGGCCTTAGCAGACATCATCAAATATCTGTGACGTCACGTTGTTTTAGTGCTGCAACTTCGAAGCGGCGTCGCAACCCGTACTTTCCTTTCACATTTTTCTAGCTTACCGAGGGTGTTCTCTTCACCAGATTAGTGTTTTCAGCATTGTGAAAAGCTAACCTACTAATCGGAGAAAAACATTTTTTCTCTTTAGAGCCCCTTAAGAGCAGAGCACATCAAGCTGCAATCAATGTTACAAAGAGAGCAACAAAACAAGCCGCTCAGTATTTATGAAGACATCTGTGATTTTCAGCACATACTGCTTGCCATTCAAATTTAATTGTGCCGCTCCTGTAACAGCCACAGTGCCATACCCATCATATAAATGCATGTTGATGTGGTATATACAACTGTGCCTCGATATAACAAACTTCAGTTTAACGAAGTACATGTCCATAGGACACCATGTATTTCTTTACCTCCCATACAACGAAACCTTTTTATTCGCAATTTCGATTTAAGGGTGGACACTGCTCTTAGAGACAAAATTTCATGAAAAAAAAATCATTTTTGGAAAGTGGGATTTTTGCAACATACAGGCAGTGCTGCAGATGCTGACCAAATTTCTCATATCTCGGACTGATATTTCAGCCACAATAGCAGTTTATATACCCAAGGCAAGCTATATTTTGGCTATCAAAAAGCAAGAAAAGCAGCAAGAAAGCAGCATTTTGGCATTTCATGCCAAAATGCTGCTGAGCTACATATGTTGCAGTAGTAGGCATCGAGGTTATATCCCCAATAGCCACAAATCACCTGCAAGTATATTTCAATACTCTGTATTACATTTGGTTCAAAATGAGCTTTATTTGTTTTCTTGCTCTTTCTCAGAACATGCTTGCATTTACTCTGCTTGTTTAGTGCGGCAATTTCTCAAAGTCAAGAAGAGATACAGCTGTAATTTTTTTTTATATGTGATGCTGAATGCATAGAGCTTGAACTGCTCCAAGCAGATTGTTCTTTTTCTCTTTCTATAATTTTTTTATCTGCTTTTGTTCAAGTTCATTAGTAGCTGTGGCATAGAAATCTAAGCTTTGATGAGCTCCTAAATTGTTATTTATTGTTGGATTTGAAAACTGCTTGCTGCAGTTCATTCCTTATGTATTCTGCTTTGCATTCATGCCCTAAATTTAACTTTCTGCCCAGTTGATTTTTATCTATTGTCTTACCAATTATTAGTAATTAGCATCTAATTATTACGATAACTAATTGAGTGAAAGAAAAAATAACTGCATTTTTGAAATCAGCACAAGAAAATACATGTACCTGTGCTTTTAAATTGAATTTGGTCAAAAAATTAAGAAAATAGCTGCAGGTACCATGTCCCCCCTTAATGAAATTGCAGTGCTGCTGCAGATGAAGATCGACCCGATAAACTGATAACTCTGCTGGTGCCACTTGTCAGATGGGCAAGTTGCATGCAGTTATTGAAAACACATTTTTCAAATTGCGTGCAGCGTGACAAAGCAGTCGCCACTGCAGAGCAGCGCCTCTTCCGCCCATGGTTGAGAGTGGCCACTGCAAACCTCAATGTTCGGCTCCTCACCACAAGAGGGAGAGAGCAGATTGCATGAACGCCAACAGCCTTGCACATGATGTTATACACATTACACCCTCCACTACCGACGTAGTTCCGTGTCTTGCGTTGCCCTTGCCATGGTTCAGTGCCCATTTGATCGTTTTGCTGTTGCTGAGTGTCAAGCAACAAGCATGCGTAGCTGCAGAAGTGGCAATACTAAACACAGCGGGCTCCGACTTACCTTGCACAAGATCGCAATTGTTCAGGAAATTGATCTCACTGACAAGGCGTTATCTTGCTAGTGGTCCTAATAGGCTAGAAAAATGAGTCGCTGCTCCTTTCAGGAGCCGCTAGCTACAAACTTTTCTCTTGATAGTTCATGGCTTGTTGAACATAACATCGGCCCCACCCTCTTGATCTGGGAAAACGCCTAATGTTTTGATAAGCCGCGGTGATATAATGGAAGCAATAGCTGCATTTGTCACTTCTTGCAGCAGTGCGTTGTATGTGGGTTTCTTTAGGCCTTAGTCATGACATATGGCAGGCTGTGGTGAATGCTGAAATGGTATGCTATCAAGTTGTGGTAGCCGAATACCCTGTGCATGCAACAAGTTTTTTTATAAAGATTATCTAAATTAGTTTTTTTCCTTGATGCTGTTATATGAACGTTCTCGCGGCATTTGTAAGAGTCCTACAGGGACAATGCATAGCAAAAAAGGCAGGATTTCTACATAACGTGGCTTTCCTCGGTAAAGTGCCAATTTTAAAGTTTTCATTTTGTTGAGGTTTAACTGTATATGCTCAAGGTGTCCTAGGCTCAGCAGGCACAGCATTCATTATGCTTTGCCATCAGTGGCATGGGTACAGGATCTATTCGGGTAGGCTGGTGCACTTTCACATGCTTGTTGCATGTTTCCAAGAGTTACTGTTAATGAACAGACTTTTGCTGTGAAGATGACCAGATCATACCACTCAGTATGAATTATCAAAACATTCAAATTAATTATATGCATATGGCTAATAAGGTTTACTGTAAGTACTAAACTATGCATGCACTCATTGATTCTGTGAGGAAAAGAAGTAACCTTGTTTTCTTCGAGAAACTTCATCTTGATGGTGACGTCAGCCTTGAGCTTTTCATACTTGTCCCGGTGGATCGCGAAGTTGCGCTGGGCCTCATCCATCTTGGAGGAGATAGCCTGTGCCCTGTGTGCCTTGGGTGAGTTCCTCGAGGTCCGTGCGGTAGGCATCATACTCCAGGCGGGCACTTTCATACTGTCGCACCGTCAAAAGCGTGTCGTCGATGGTCTTGTGGCAGAGCGTGGCGAGGGAGGAGACAAAGAAGTTGAGCGCCCCGAGCAGAGTCTCACCATTCTTGCTCAACGACCGCTGCGCCTCAGCATTGTATCGAAACTCTTCCTGCAGCGGTGGGCTGCGGTGTGCGAGCTCCTGGAATGCTTCGGCCAGGCAGCCTTGAGTCTGAACCACCTAGAGAAAAAGCATGAGTATGAAATCACACTTATCATATTCACTGTTGGAATCAATGCAAGTGAAACTGTCATTGTCATGTTCCTTCCACTAGCACGTCCTCAAGCTGTCCTCATTTATGTTAACCAACAATCGCTTCATTCCTTTCTCACCCCACAACACCATTGCACATGCAGTCCAATAAACAACAATTCATTTCTAACATGTCCCCGTTTGTAATGTTAACCCTGATTTTACTTCATGTATTTACTCGCATAATAGGCGCACTTTTTTTTCAGAAAATCCGGCTCGAAGTTAGGGGTGCGCCAATTACGCGGGGTAAAATTTTCGAAAATTTTTTCGACTCGGTTCTCGCGCTTTAAATCTGCACACTTGTCAAGTAAAAGGCGACTTTATCGTTTACCAATTAATTCAGCATAAAACAAACATACCTACGTACCTTTTAATGAACAAGCGAGAGCCGTCAACTGCACACACACACGTAAAATTTATTTACACAAAAGTCGTAGCTGTTCCTCCTTTTCCCTATTCGGAGTCCGAGTCGGAGATCACACATTCATCCTCGCCGAGCGGGGATTCGTTTTCGGTGTCCGAATCATCCGCACCCCACAACATGTCATCCTCACTCGCATCCAGTGCGTTCGAGATACCCGTCTTCTTGAAGCTTTTCCTGACGACTTCGTCGGAGATCGCCTGCCACGCTTCCACGATCCAAGCGCACAGCATTTCCACAGGCGGCCTCTTAATCTTACCACCTGGAGTCAGCTGATGTTGTCCTCCAGCCATCCAGGTGGTGTACAGCCTTCGAACATTGTCCTTGAAAGGTTTATTCAAGGACACGTCCAAAGGCTGCAGTATCGATGTGAGGCCGCCCGGAATCACTGCCAGATCTGTGCGCAGCTCCTTTAGCTCATCTCGTACGCGGTCTACTAGGTGCCCACGAAAACTGTCCAGGACAAGCATGGACGGCAACAACAGACCACCCGGCCGCCGACCCCAGACTGTTTTCACCCAATCCACCATGAGTTCCGCGCTCATCCAGCCTTTTTCCTGGACTCTGACGTAGATGCCTTGAGGGAATTTTGCCTTTGGGAGCGTCTTACATTTAAAAATAACGTAAGGCGGTAGCTTACGCCCATCCGCTGTCACCGCCAGCATTACGGTGCATCGTTGTTTATCAGCGCCAGACGTTCTGACGATGACGCTCCGTGCACCTTTCTCCTCCACTGTCGTGTTCCGCGGCATATCAAAGCAAAGGGGGGTCTGATCAGCGTTGCCGATCTGGGACAAAATGAAGTCTTTCTGCTGTCGGAGCTTTATAACAAAACGGTGGAAGTCCACCACTTTGTCCTCATATGCTGCGGGCAAGCGCTGGCACAAGGTGGTCCGCCTTCGCAGTGCGAGGCCATGGCACCGCATGAAACGAGTTGTCCATCCGGAGCTGGCTTTGAACTCTTTTGCTTCGATGCCCTGCGCTCGGGCTATTCTGCGCGCCTCAGTCTGCACAATATCCAACGACACAGCACAGCCGTCTTGTCGTAGCTCCCGTATATGCCGGACCAGTTGCTCTTCGACGTTCGGATACCTGCCGGTCTTGGCACCGCGGAAAGCCCGTCGTGTCTTCTTCGTCGCCTTAAGTTTTTCTTCTTGATCCCTCCAGTACCGAATACTGGTTTCTCCAACGCCGAAATGCCTGCTTGCAGCCCGGTTGCCGTGCTCCAGCGCGTACTGCACTGCCTTCAGTTTAAACCCAGCCGTGTAGCTCGCGTACTTCCCCATGGTGGAACCAAAGTTCAATACACGACCACAACATACGCACACCGCTTGCAAAATGGCGTTTCTTTCTTTTTCTCTGATGGTGGTGATGGCGATCGAGCCCCCGGCGTTGTACACGTGACCTCCAAAAAGCGCGGCGATTTGGGGGGTATCAGTAATTGATGGAACAGCCGCTTTTTTTTTTTTTTTTCGCTCATGGACGCTTTTTTTTTTTCAAGTTTTATTTCGACAAACACGTTGGTTAGGTCGTTGCACTTCGAATTTTTTTTATTTGCTCGTCGATTTGCCTTCTTTTTTTCTTCAGGGTACGGAGACCGCGTTCCAACTGTACCGCTGGGGGGTAGAATCGTTTCTGATCACGGCCAAGTTCGGGGTGCGCCTATTATGCGCGGAATTAAAAAAAATCGAATTTTCCGCGACCAAACTAGGGGTGCGCCTATTATGCGAGTGCGCCGATTATGCGAGTAAATACGGTATGTACACAACAGTCAATTTACCAAATTTTCATGAAGTAGACAAAGCTGTCACTATCACCATTTGTCCGAATTTGCAACAGGAAGTTCTTTGTGTACAAGCTGCAATGTAACACAGAACATTACTCGGGATCACTACTGAACATCTCTTTATCGTTACCAAGATCCTGAAGTATTTTATCCCCAGTGCCAAAATCTGTATTTTGGCACTGGGGATAAAAAATCTACCAACAACTGGCCAGAACATGTAAATGGACCTCTGTGCATTCGGAAAGACCCTGAATTAAAGTGATGGAATCAAGCACCCGTTCACTATTTGAGTAGAACTTAAGCTGAGTTTGAAAATTGTGGCATCACCGCGAAACCTTGGTACTGCAATTTGGAGTTTTTTAAGGGGCACTGACGCAAATTTTCGTCTGTGTCTTTTTTTGCTGAAATACGTAGCTGGGGACCTCTTAGTCATAACACGGCACATCAATTGCTCCAGCGTGTGACATAATTGTTTACGGCATGTTTATTATGGACGTTCAGTTTGTTTTGGTTTGGGAGAGCTCCAAAAAATGACAAGGCGCCGGGTGCAACAGGTAAGGCTTCCATTGCGATAAAGAAAACAGGTACCTTAAGTACTGGATTTTGGTCCCTTTAAAGTGGATCTCCTAAACACTGCAAATGCCATATCAGCTTAATAAAGTTAGGAAGCAACACAAGAACCTGAAGTGGCATGTAGATATGGCTGGACTGCAGCAATTTTTAACGTGAATGATGACTGCCCATTCCTATGTAATGAAGCCTAAAGTTAGTGCTTTATTCTAACAAGAATACTATGCAATGTCAATATTTTCACAAAGAATACAGTAGAACCTCGTTCATACATTTTTGAAAAATAACACGACACTGAACATATTATCCGGGAAAACGTATGATCCAAACACACGAAAAAAATTGCGCAGTTTCGCCGGAAAAGCATGCAATGATATAAATATTGAATTCCTTTACAATTTCACGTAATTCAGGCAATAAAACGTCACAAAACAGCAATAAACGTCTGCTTAAATAGCTACTGGAGCATGTTGGAACGGGCCCAAAGGCACGTCAGTGACCACAGAGCGCTAGCCGTCAGCGCTGACAGCGTCGGGAACGGAACGCATCTTCAGGCAAATTATTCAACATATAATAAAATGCGCGCGTTCACATCGTCATTTTCTCGGCCTGCCCAAACAGCGTGCGTGGACGCACGGGCCACGTTGTGCCCAACGGCGCGCACTCTGGTACATAAGTCGTGTGCACCAGGAGACTAGCCTTGCATCAACAGATCACATGAACGGGCACATCACATGCATCGCATGGCCCAAGCCAAGGTCACTGGACAAGCGCATCGCGTGCATGTTGACCATCAGACTAGCAGCTTAGTCTCTAGACGCTACGAAACGCTCAGCCGTTTTGTTTTTTTCTTCTCTCTCCCCCCTTCCCCCCCTTTTTTTAACCTGCGCTTCCTCGACGCCACCACCGCAACTTACCAGCTGACAAACGAATGTGCAATCTATCAGCGGTTCCCGGCTGTTCAAGTGGTGCACGAGTGCGGCACACGGCGAACGCAACCCGCGCTTTTGCTCGACGACAAAACCAGCTGAAGCACGCACAACATACGCTTGCCAGTGCAAGGTTATGCTTGTCACGCGACTACTCAGTACAAGATTACATGACTCAATGCATTGACGACTTGTTCAGCTTGACATGATGGGATCACCCGCACGATCTAATCATTGGCGATATAACCTTCCGATAGACTGCGTCCGCTCGCTCTCTGTAAAAAGCACAGGATGCGCTCCGTATTCCGTACGCGTTATTGGCTTTCAAACTTGCTTATTTTTGTTTTTAAGTAATGACCGTCGTCTCGTATATCGGTAACTTGCGATAAGAAATGGCAGGTTCAACGATGTTTTCGAACCAGTGTTGGGAGAATTCTTCTGGCACTGTTTCTGCACTAGCTATCTAAATGTGCCAGACATATTTATTTGTGCTTTTTGGGCGTGGTTATCGAAGGTGAGGCGAGCGGAAATGGGCAGTCGAAACTTTCAGCGTTCAAACGTTATCAGGATGGCGGCGCTCAGTAGGAGAAAAGACAAGAAACGACCCGCATAAACACTGTTTGCGCTCGCGGTTGTGCTTGCGCTCGCGAATCGGTCCTACTGAAAGAAATGGCGGCGTGCCTCGGCTGTCGGCCATTAAAAGTGTGCTCTACGTGCGCTTCCTACAGCTGCCTTGATCGCGAGTGTCAGCAGCAATACCGATGAACGCGGTATATTATGTCTAGCTAGGTGATATGCTAGTATCGGAAGAGAGCACACCAGCGTTTTCTTATGACACGGTCGGGCGAGTACTGCGGTGTAGCCACCGCGGTGGGCAGCTACTGCTCTCGATTGCGTAAGCTTCCCGACTTCTCGGTTGCACGCGGACTCTAGAAGCCAGAAAACGTATCATCCGATCGTAGTTGGACGATAAATCGAACGTTGGTGCCGAATAATCATATTTTCCGGGAACGTATTAACCGGAAGAAAAGAAGCTTAACTCCACGAGAAAAGTTCATGTTTTCGCAATTGCAAACGTCGGAACTGGGAAATCGTATCAACCGGGAACGTATCAGCGAGATTCTACTGTAAATGTGTTCGAATGTAGCCAACAAGGCAACTCTCCTACACAAGCCTTTCTACACACACACAGCACTGGCTCCAACCCCTTTTCAGCTCCCCACCTTCCCTACTCCCTACACTTCAGCCACTACTAACGACTGCATAAATGCCGCAGATACCACGAAGAAAGCTTTAGTTGTAACCAAAGCCAAGCTTTGGAAGTAACCTCTGCACTAACACTAAGTAACACAGCAAAGTAACCTCTTCAGTAGGCCAGTCCAAACAATCCCACATCAAAACCCATCTTCCTACGCACAAGAAGCCTCACTTTGGATGACACAATGATGTCCACTACCTTCCCACTGCGACAGTGGGGCACCACCACTGCTAACAGCATGAACGAGGACGCACCTGGTGGAAATGTGAAGCGAGGGCACGTGCCAGGCGCAGCACATGCAAGTACTTCGCCTGCGTGTCTCGCAACTGTTCAATCTGAGCTTCAAGCTCGGTGTCCACCGTCCTTGTGCCCTGCAGGTAGGAAGAGATGACCAAACTTCAGCTTCAACAACCATGTTGGCCGGTATTCCGTTGCAGCAGCACAAAAAGACAACACTTTAAAGGTTAACAATGTACGCCATGCAAGTGTTCCTTAATACGTTATGCTATTAGTGCCAAGCTTTACATTTACATGAAAGAAAAGCCTGGTTGGTCCGATATATTTGTTACCAGCAATAGTAATGCGATTGACGGGCTGTAGAAAAAAAGAAACATAATATAGATCACACAGAACTGCACTGTTCCTCATGTCATGCTTGTATATATTTTATTATTCCATGAATCAAGCTGTCACACATTTATTCTGAATCAGTGGTGCCAAACACACAGGCTGAAAACAGTATCAACAATACCGTCATCGAAACACTGGATTTACAGGAAAGACTAGGCTAGACTACGCTGAACTTGACACATTCCAGCAATCTCGCAGTGCATCACAAAGCCCTTTGTGAAATACCCTTAGGCAGCGGGCAATAATGCAAGTAACACAACAGGTGCAAGAGAAGTATAAGGAATTAACACACACTGGCCGCACCTTCCCTAGCTTCTCCGAGAGCATCTGCCTGGTACACTTGTAAGTGGAGACACTCCATTGGCGGAGGTAGTCAATTTTGGACTGGCCAGCCTTGGTCACCCGGGGATCGCTGCCATTCTGCACTGGGCTTGGCGTTGTGAGTGGTACACTTGTGGTTGCTGCAGTCAACAGAAAGAAAGTGCTGCTAACAAAGCACAACAAAGGTTTGTACTGCACGACATTGTCTAGACATATTTTTCTGCCCTTGCTCTCTCTGCATTGTAAGCAACAAGGATAAACTCTAGGACACCTCTTCATCCATCCTTTTCTTAGTCACCATTTTTTTTTTTTTACTTTCATTAAGACATGTAAAAGAAGACATGCATGACATCGAAGAGAGAAAAATGGAAAGAAGCTCTCTATCAGAGCTTCTGCTACACGTATGAAAGCTTTCTAGCCATTACCAAGAACATCAAGCTCATGTAGTTTCTTTCAAATGCATGATAATATTTCAATTACCACATGCTTCACAAATATTCAACAAAGGATGAAGTGATACATGTTTATTTAGGTTTTTTCTGGGCAGCCTGCTTCATGGAGATGTTTGCACAGCATTCGAAAATGTCCTATGCTAATTTATTTGATCCATTTAGGATATATACTGCAGTCGGAGAACCAAGGCCGGTAAGCCTTATTATTAGAGATTGCAGGCAATAACAAGCAATCTTACTTTCTGGCAACAGCTAGAAAGTTGGAAATGAAATATGTCTGGCCATTTCACATAATCCTTGCTGGAATGATTATAGTTTTAGTGCTAAAAACTACAACATTTGCGTCTTTAAGACATATTTTGTGGGAGTGACTAGAAGGCAATGCACAGAGCGAGAATTCAGCCTTCACGCGTTAATTCAATTCGAATGCACAGTATTTATTAATGTTTCATGAAACCACACATGCTGCACAGGAAGTAACATTGCACAGCAACATGGATTAGTTCAAACATCCAGTGGGCACAAGGCGCGATTGCTCAAATTTCTCTGCACATCCCTGTACACACAACAGGGCATTCTGTGTCTCACAGCACAATTTTGTGCACGTCCCTGCAAAGGCACCGACAGGCAGCCTACTACGCTGTCCGTCTTCTTACTGTGCTGCTGTGTCAGAGGACTGATTTCGGCTCTCACCATGAAAAGCCATGAGCAAGCTTCTGAACGTAAAAAGTAGTCGAATAGACCGAGCAGTGAACAATGAGTCATGAGTAGCAGTAAACAGCAGCATGTACCGTGTTTGACTGCAGGAACTCCACACCCAAGCAGGAATCCACAAGCCTCATTTTTCACTTGGAAGAAACAAGAACATGTTCTCTGCTCAATGACATGAAAATGAAGCCATGTTCGCTTCACTATGTTGCCCAAACTATCACTCCTCACAGTTCACTTAAGTGGCAAGTTGTGCAACAAGTGCACTTCCCGTACTGATACTACTGATACCAACTGACCATGTGCAACGTCATAGAGCAATGCGGCTTAATTTTTTTTCCTCTTTCTCCTTCACAGTATAAATTTGAAAGTACAACATGAACAAATGACACAAGATCTGTCACACAAAAAAGGGTTCACACATTGTAATGGAGAACATGACAGCACACAAGCACGTTTATGTGACGCCTTTCAATCCAAGTTACAGGAAATTCTAACATAACAGCCTCCAGAGAACCGTGCACAGCACACAGCAGACTCGGCTATAATTTATCTCCCCGCTTTGAGCTTTGTACTTAATACAAAAGAAGACAACAGAGGTTTTTTCGCTTTTCTATGTGGCAGTACATTGGAGAGACTGTACCAATTTCTACAAACAGGTACTGCCAATAAGCCATTCTCTGACACAGACCACTACTGTCCACGATTTCTATTCAGACATACAGACTGCCGAGGTCAGCTGACCATCAACTTAGATAGAAAACAAATACAGAAATGTGCAACATTAAGCAAAAATACACTTTCATCTCCTTATAGGAACAATACATCTAACTTTGGCAACTTCTAAGATGCTATCTTGGCATCTCAAGCTGTTTTAGTGATACTAATAAAACAATCAAAGGCCTACGTGAAGGCTATCTTCCCTTCTCCAGTTCAACTTACTGAACCAACAGACATGGAAGACTTGTGCCTGGGGGCGTCACATTCTACACGATGGCCCCCGGTATAAGAGTGTCGAGACGCTATGCTGCTGTGAAGGGCAATGCCCTAGAACGCGCCGTTCGCGCAGCACTTCGTCAGAGACATCCGCATGCTCCGGAGTCGCGTTCCAAAAGCCCTTCTTTATTTTACTCTCCTCCTTACATCACCATGAGGGCGCGACTAGTCAGTTATCATTTATACGTGCCCTCTACAAGAGTGCGCCACACTCGCTGCCATGGCTACGAGTGGCGCTGCCTAACACTCTCCCCTAGATTACTTATACATAAATACCCAATAAAGTGGACGGGGGACAACCGTCTTCGTAGCTCAGCGGTAGAGCATCGGACACATTATCCGAAGGTTGTGGGTTCGGTTCCCACTGGTCAGGTTTGTCTTTTCATCTACATTAATTCCTTTCTACTTACCTTGAAATTACAATACCATACTCAGGAATTTGAATAACTTCCCCTATGATTTCCCAGCCTTCTATGTCTGTTGGTTCATTAAGTTGTTTCTAACAAATAAACGAGCCCTTGGCCCCTTCCCTTTCATTACTTCTTTAGTTCACTAAGTTTCCATAGTAATAACTGTCACTCCTTCAGCCACAAAAGAGTGCAAATATGAAGAGCATAAGTCTGATTGTGCTATATAGCTGATTGTGCTATATTCCTGTAATAGCTCATCTAAACAATGTGTGTGGAAGGGCTGAACAGGGCAAGCAGAAGGAAAGAATTAATTGATATTGAGGGATCAAAGCTACTCGCTACAAATGCACTACACCAAACCTGCTGTAGATCTGCAAACGTTTCCTTGAAAGCAACTTCTTCCCCTACTCTTCCAAGCAAGAGTACTGCTCCTAATCTCAAGTGGCCAATGCCCTCTGATAACACTTTTGTAGACTTACGAGAACAAGGAGTGCCTTGAAAGATAGTAGCTGACTTGAGTACCTAGGAGGGCATGCTGAAAATGCCTGAATGAAAAGTGTTAAAGAAGAGGGATAAATTGAAAAGCCCTTTTTTTGTTAGGCACAACCAGAGGAAGCCAAGAAAATGAAGCCAAGAAAGCATAGTGGGCACCATTTGTACAATCACCAAGTGGTATCCGACAAGAGTCGAGACTACTACAACTGGAGGCACTACAGTGCTCCTGAACAGCCAAATCACAAGGTTGGTCACAATAACAGTAGGGGCTTAGGCTTACCCCTAGCAAAGATGCACTACTTAGTGTACGTTAAAACACCAGCATGCATGCACACCTGAAGTCCCTCCACCAAAACTTGGCGGCCATGCCATAGCAAGAAATGACGGTGGCCTTGTGCACTGAAGTCCACATTCAGTGAAACACTGAAACAAAGTGCCAGTAACGCTCACCAGGTGGCTGAGCAGCCCAGGGTGAGCTGAACGAGCTTGGCGGCACATTACTGCGCTGCTGCTGTTGTGTAGCAGGCCGGTGACCTTCTGGATGAGGCATTGCGCCTCCAGAGTGAACCGCGTCTCGACTCTCGTTTAGTGTAGGTGCTTCGTCCAATGCCTTGCGCAGGTCCTCTTCAAACTCACGTCCAGAGTCCGCACTGTGGCTGGGTGACGACACTTCGGTCATCACTGCAAGCAGCAACGACGATGCAGCGTGAATGACAGAACTTGGAAAGAATGTCCAATGTGGCCCTTCCTGGGATTACTGTCACGTGCAACATTATTAGCACTTTCCAAGCTGGGAAGCATTAGAAAATTCCTATACCTGCCATTCATGGTAAAAATAAACAAGTGTTTTTCACTCTGACAGATAAGTAATCAAAGGTGGATAATGGCGCTCTAATTCAAAGCTCATGTTACATGCTGAAACTGTTTAACAGTGTGGTGAGCCCTTTGATGGATTGTTAAACATGCCTATGCCTACATCGTTACCACTGCCACACTGATGCAAATCATACACAATCCGAATAGACTGGCCCTGGAATAGCAGGTCAATTTATTTCCCTTAACCTGGCACCCTTCTAGTTGTTCATGGTATAATGCAATCAAAATGCAGTCGTGTTCAACTACAGTGCATGTGAACATATGCGGTGCGCTATTCCACGTTAAACCGCCACCCGGCCCTTTTCTTTATATCAGGTGTGAGAAATCCACTTTCAACAGCAATGCCCATGTGCCACATGGCATGGGTCAACAGATGTTTGGTTTTGGTTTCGTTATGCCACTGTTACTGAGGTACTCAAAAACCGCAGTGATCAAATGGCTCAAATTTCATGTAGAGCTTACAAAGTAGCGAGAACATTCGGATTTTAAACTTCGGTTTAGTATCTATGGGTCTTGCCTAGCGAGAGAGATAGTCTTACTTAAGTAAGCCACTCCCTTAGGTTGCTCTCGGTAATCTAAACCGTGAAATTTGTCAGTGACCGCCGCTACACAGCTAAATAAAGGTGGTCTAAACCTCCCACGATATGACATCGCTAATGTCATTTTCGAGACAGCTGACGCAGTATTTAATAAGTTAGAAATTGTCACAACCACCGTAAATTTGATTATCGACGCCTCCCATCACCCCCATGGTAAAGGCGTGTTACACAGAACTGGACAGGTTCCGCTCATACACCAATTACGCAGATGGGACGGATGACGTGTGCTGTCATGACTTTCAAACGCCTGGATACTCGTGTAAAGAACAAGTGATGCGCCGGAAAGTTGCCCACTGCATAGCGTTAGATGCGCCGTACCGAACAAAAGTGGATACAACGTGATCAAGAGGCACACGATACCGTTACAACCGGTAACTCTGGCTGTTCAACGCAACATCCAAGGCTGCCATTCATCAGCTAATGGTCACTTTGTGATCAATACAAGACGTTTACGTACCTGGGTACCACGCCTAACGACTGAGAGTTCTGATCACGGTCGCGATGAAGAATAACGAACGCGAAAGTCTGCGTAAACAGCACGAGTGCCACTTTTCGAACCCATGCAGTCCAAAGCGTCCCGAAAATCCTCCATGGAACGGTACCGGATCCTCCCTCGATAGTAGCGCAAGCGCCATGCGATGAGAATCGTGTCAAGATTTAAAACAGATTTTGCTTACCTACACGACCAGCTTAATGCCCTCCGTGACGCTATCCTCGCGAAATCAGCGAGCCCATCAAGACTAATAAAATCGAGGTGAAGCAAACGAACACCCCATTATTCAGAAAAACTAAAAAAAAAACAAGGCCGCCTGTCTCACAGGAAACGCTGGCCAAAACGTCACTTCCGAAAGCGCAAGCTTTCTAAAAACACCGCTAATCGGCGCCACAAGAGCGCTAGAAATGATTGCGTCTTATGTTTTTTGTATAAGCCGCACAAACACACCGCTTTCGTGGTCTCGGTACTTTTTTTCTTTTCCGACAAAGTCACAAAGCGTTACCTGTTACGTAACAAAACGTCGTTTGTAGCACGCGGACGCGCCGACTAGACTGATTACTTCAACTCACTCCAAACGTTTACTGTTCTGAGAAAAGGGGAAATGAAAACTGCCTTTGCCCTTGATTGTTCACTTGACCACTCCTTATTTTTATGTGTGTGTCAGCTGACACTGAAACATCATTCCAACCAAATAATGTTTCGTCTTAGAATGTTCAATCTACTACCGAAATTGTGCACTCCCAGATATTTTTCTCTGCTAAAGTGTGTGGAGACTTTATTACACTCTGCTTTAGTGCGACCACACTGCAGTGAAGATAGCGAAGTATTACTTAACTCAGATTTAAATAACGAAAGAAAAAAATCCTGCCAGCCACTAACTTTGTCAACGCGAGAAGGGCACAGTACGAGAAATCGACCACCACCGCCGCAGCCAGTGCGTGAGGGGTATACACTTAACATTTTTTGATATTGTGCCCCACTAATTTGCGTGGAGGTATCGAAAACTAGGAAAACCAATACAGCCAAACGCTCTCCACGCGACAAGTGAATAAGTCTAGCGTGCAGTATTTTGTTTTTATGTTCAAAAACAAGGAGGAAAATTGTGTAACTTCAGGTTTAAGGCGTAATGTGATTAAAATGATCACTGAAAATGATTTCATTCGCGTTCCATTCGTGTTCAAAATTTCTATCATTTCCACAACCTCGGTCACTCTTCAAAGTAACGTTCAAATTATAATAGCCCTTCCTCTTTCACCATTTTCGCTCTTGCATCTTACCTTCGTAACACGATCCAGCGAGGATCCATGATTCTGTTTTGAAAAAAGACGAAGAAAGAATAATGAAAAACAAAGAAATGTCATGATGAGGGTTCGCGTGGTTAGAGAGTAAACAAATTATATACATGGTGTTTCGTAACGGGGATGCAACTAAGTTATTACTATTCTCTGTCGTTTACACCACCCGAGACTATTTTTAAATGACCTCAACTAATTAAATAATAATATTTGATTAGCCAACATTTTAACGGTCCTTTTAAACACAATATGTCCAATGGTGAAGTTGTAAAGCACGTTATTTACTGTCCAAATAATGTATTTTCGTACTATAAGTGCAATGGTTTTAATAATTCCGGGCTTCAATGAAAGTGCGGCAGATTTGAAAAGCACCACGTCGCTAGCGCTTGCGCGCTGTGCGATTAGCACATTCAAGCGTACTAAGAATGAACCATCGATGATGCACGTCCATCGCAGACATGCACAGGTCAAAAGGGCGAAAGGTGTGGTCTCCCCCTTATCCAATTTCTCTTGTGACCTATTCAGCATGGTATGTCTAGCTCCGTCCATGACGGTTCGTTCTTAGCACGTTTGAGAATGTGCTAACCGCACTGCGCGCAAGCACTATATTCACATGGTACTTCTCCGAACCTCGGGCACTTTCTTTGAAGCCTGGAGCAGTGCTTTATACCCCCCCCCCTCTCTGAAAAAAAAATTCTCCGGATAACCAACTTACAGTAGCTCCTCAGGATTCACTAAAGTTCATTGTCTGTCTGCGCCTCCCCCCCGCCCTTCCCGTGTGCTGGTTACACCAAGGGCAATAACCCCCAAAATCGAAATTCTGAATAAACCCTTGGCCTGGAAAAATTAAGGCTAACGCACATATTTGCATAAAAATGCATTAGTTGGATACTAAATAACGGGCTTTACAACTTCACCACTGAACATATTGTGTTTAAAGCAACTGTTTAATGGTTGGCTAATCAATTACTATTAATTACTTGATGTATCTTTTAAGAAATAGTGTCAGATGGGCTAGACGACAGTGAATAATACGAAGTTGACTGCATCCCCGTAACGCGCACGTGCATTCTTTTAAAGGGTGGCGCAAGCTAGCTGAAACACTCTGTATTTTAGCAGGGTCCGCTTCGCAAGCGGGACACACAAAGGTTCCCCGACCATGCCTTCGATGATGTGCTTGAACATATGTCGCGATTGTCGCAGGCATCAGGACATCAGGAAAAACAACAGGGGCGCTGATCATCGTCGATGTGACTGTGAAATGGTTGATAATGACCGAGAGGTCCGTGTTTATGCTGTCGTGGCCTGTTATCGGCGCTGTTAATTCAGTATATAGTATGTCACTTCCTTTGCGAGTTTCCTAAATGAACACTCTTAACCATCGAAGTCTTATCTTTTTTTACAGCGTTAGCCAAGAGAACTTAAGCAGTCTGGGTTCTGAACCTGCCTAGGGTGAACAGCTGGCTAATTCTCCTGTATGCAACGCGCGCAATCTTGCAGCACGGGCTATTCATATATCGATAACGAAGCAAAATAATGAAACTGTTGCTGAACACTGCTATTTCAGGTGTCATTTTCCGAGCTTGTCTTCGTAGTTTTATGGCTGCTCAATTTGCGCTTCCTCTATGATATTATTCTGATAAAGACAACAAAGCTTAATTGGGCATTGGGTTCATATGGTCTATTGGGTCCATTGGGTTGTGTCTGACAAAGAAAGAGCCCTTGATCAACTTCCTTCTCTGTGAGATAATGCAATACTTTTAGCCCGAGGCTGAGCTAGGTTCCTTGCGCATGCACTATTTGTGCCTGCAGTGGCGACCTCTGTGTCAGGAAGACGACGTGAAGCAAGAACGATTCATATATATAAAATAAATAGGGCAGTATCTATGCGATTCCAGGTAACTGAACAAGTAATATGTTGTCTACTTAAAATTCTACATCTGCATAGCTGATTATCGTAAGATACGATGGCTGTTCTTTCTTTATTTTTATTTTCCCCCATTCATTTCCATTAAATAAACGCGGCCGAAGCTGTAGGGGTTACTCTTCTACTAATTACTACTGCTAGCAGCGGCATCGCCGCTAGCAACCCCCTGCCGTGGGTTCGAGCACTCAACGAGCAGAGAATGAGGGAGTCGCGCTCGCGCGCTAGCTATCTCAGCCATGCCATCGCCGCGCTGCCGCGCGCGTCGACCCGCGGCCCGACTCGAGGCAGGGCAGCGCGAACCGTCGCACGCGGCTAAAGAGGAGAACATTAGGCGTCACTCTCCGTGCATGGTAATTTAATAAACATTAAAATAATACAAACAGTAACAAGGTCGAATTAGTCGAATTGAATATAAGGACAGGACAAGAACGATTAACAACACGCGAACGCACACGAACACAAACAAATGACAGTAACAAAGAACAACACGCGAACACAGAATAACACACAAAAATAACCATGCAGGGAAGGAGAGCCTAACCCCGGCTAGCGCACCCGCGACCGCGAGCCCTCAGAAAAGGAAAATAGAAGAAGAACATACAGACATGGGCGTCGGTCGCAGGTCGCCGCCGTGGTCGCTGGGGCTCGCAGAAGCACGCCATCCGACCGATGGCCTGGTCGGCCGGAGGGTCCCAAAAGTACGTGCGCACTTCTCCAAGTCCCAGCGTGTTCTCTCGATGCATCTCCAAAACCAGAAACGCCAGAACGCGCAAACCTTCTAAGAATTTCTCGCTGCCCAATGGCAGCCTATGTTAAAACCACATGGGCGAAGCGGGTGGGCCCCCGCTCCGTCCAGCCGGGAAAGGGGGATGCGGCGACATTCCGTGCAAAAACGTGGCGTCGAGCGGGACGCGGCCCCACATCCCTCCCTCCTTAAAAGCCCCCCTAAAAAAAAACAATACCGACGGTGCCAATACAAAATAAAATCCGCGAACTCCAAACCAAAACAAAAATACGAAAAACAAACGCGACAACAAAATCGCGACTCGTGTCTCAAGTGACCGATGAAGCCGGCGCGCGCCACGGCATCTTCACCCGGACCCTGGACGCCGGCCGCGGCAGGTCTCATGTGCCGTCGACCCAGTCGACTTCCTGGCCGCCCCAAGTGCCGCGACCACGGCTCCGTCCGCAGCCTCGCCGTCGACGCCGCCCCGCTCCGGACACGCAGACCTCAACCGCCAACTCAGCGCGGCAGAAAAACACAACAGAAGCAACAACAAAAACAGTCGCGCAGAACAAGAACGGAAAATCAAGTTAACTACGAACAATAAAACAACACGGCTAGAAATCGTTCTCGAGGTAGCGAAAAACCAAAAACCCAAAAAGAAAGAAACGGTACGAAAAATAGGAAGGAACACTTACTACAGAACCTACAACAGCGAAGAGAAGCTAGCGAAAGTGTAGAGAGAGAAAAAGATAAAGACTTCTCTGTCCGGTTATCTCTCCGTCTGGAATCAGTCGGGCAGTAACCAATGTAAACGTGGTCTTCACTAGTGCGCTGCCGCATGACCTTACACTAGCGGATAATCCTTCCACGAACGCACACTGCCCATCCGTGACACCAAACGAAACGGGAGATCCACAACGTGTTGCCTACGGAATGAACAGACGCGGAAGGGACGGCGACAGCTGAGCATTCATACTGCACCGTGCCAAATCGCAGATCACAGTAACTTTAACTAAAGCCTTCCGCTCTGGCGACTGGCTAGAATTACTGCAGGGGCGCGCAATCGCTCTCCTCTGCTGTCGGGGGGGTGCCACTGCCGACGCGCGCAAACACGGCGCTAACCGCAAAGGTGGCATGATACTGTGGCCAAGCTCGTACAGACCGCGCAGAGTGAACCCCTTCTTCTCCCAGGCCACGGCTACACAAGCCGCTTCGGGCCCTCAACTCGCGCTCGTCGCAATACCAGACAACGATGCCGCGCGCGCCATGTGCAGTACCAACACATTCAGGCGCCTCGCCTCCCGGAGGCGAAAAACAAAACCGCGAAAGAAACTATTTACATTATGTACACATGGGTCACTCTGCCGTCAACTACGTCGCTCTTCGGGCCAAACGAAAAAAAGCAAAAGAACAACAAACAAGAAAAAACCAGATTCCGGAGGAGAGCCCTGTGAGGATAGACCCCCTCTTTCATCCTTTCCCCCCGACCGGCCGGCTGATTATCGCCACAATGGCCTCCTTCTCTCCCGCCGCGGGGACGCTGAAACGCTCTCCCCTTCTGCGTGCGCCAAGACACAGGTGCCCAAAGGGCTATTCAAGGAAGAAGGGTCATCCTTCTACTTCTTTGTTCGCCTCAGCGGCCTTTCCGCCATCTTTGCCTCCCTCGGTGCAAGTCGGCCATGTGCAACCGAACAGCGCCGTCAACTTTTAAAGAAAAGAGGCTTTCGGCGACCCGGGCAAGAAATAGCGCGTCAACTACTCTTTCACTGGTTCTGAATTTAGTGAGGAAAGACGCGCACGACGCGAAGTCTAAAGAAAACCGTTGGACTCACCGACTTGAACGTCGCACGGGAGACAAGATGGTCAATCTCCCGGCCATGCCATGATAGAAGCCTTGGTAAATCCAACGAGTTTCCGCCACCAAGAACGAACTGCTACATCTCGGTGGCAACTTGCATCACGCCTTTCCTCGTCCACGCTTCGCCTCACACAACTTCGAAGCGGGTTACCAATCCGTTTGAGAAGTGACATTTGCCTCTCCTCACACCACGATACAACGACAGAGAAAAAGAATGAACAGACAAAGAAAGAGATACGCGCGATACACGGCAGAGACGGCCAACCTCAACCAAAGCGCATTTGACGCTGGGAACCGAACGCAACTTCCCCACTCTGCCGACACCTGCTCGTCGTTAGAGCGACCAAGGGCAAGGCCCCTGGCCCCACTTAGTTGGGCGCCAAAATGTAGGGGTTAACTTCTACTGATTACTACTGCTAGCAGCGGCATCGCCGCTAGCAACCCCCTGTCGTGGGTTCGAGCACTCAACGAGCAGAGAATGAGGTCGTCGCGTCCGCGCGCTAGCTATCTCAGCCATGCCATCGCCGCGCTGCCGCGCGCTTCGGCCCGCGGCCCGACTCGAGGCAGGGCAGCGCGAACCGTCGCACGCGGCTAAGGAGGAGAACATTAGGCGTCACTCTCCGTGCATGGTAATTTAATAAACATTAAAATAATACAAACAATAACAGGGCCGAATCAGTCGAATTAAATGTAAACAAATAGGACAATAACGAATAACTGCACGCGAACACACACGAACACAAACAAAGGACAATAACACTGAGCAACACGAACACAGAATAACACACAAAAATAACCATGCAGGGAAGGAGAGCCTAACCCCGGCTAGCGCACCCGCGACCGCGAGCCCTCGGAAAAGGAAAATAGAAGAAGAACATACAGACAGGAGCGTCGGTCGCAGGTCGCCGCCGTGGTCGCTGGGGCTCGCAGAAGCACGCCATCCGACCGATGGCCTGGTCGGCCGGAGGGTCACAAAAGTACGTGCGCACTTCTCCAAGTCCCAGCGTGTTCTCTCGATGCATCTCCAAAACCAGAAACGCCAGAACGCGCAAACCTTCTAAGAATTTCTCGCTGCCCAATGGCAGCTTATCGTAAGATACGATAGCTGTTCTTTCTTTATTTTTATTTTCCCCCATTCACTTCCATTAAATAAACGCGGCCGAGGCATACGGCAAACGAGCCCACGACCTTATGCATCAACAGCACAGCGCAATTGCCACTGAGTCGTCGTGGCGTTTCCGGCGCAGAAAGAATTCTAATCATTTCTGGAAGAGGCAGGAACAACCTTTGCCCCGCCGCGGTTGTCTAGTGGCTATGGTACTCGGCTGCAGATCCGAGGGATCGAATCCCGGCCGCGGCGGCTGCATTTCGATGGAGGCGAAATGTTGAGGCCCGTGTGCTGCGGGATATCAGTGCACGTTAAAGAACCCCAGGTGGCCAAAATTTCCGGAGCCCTCCACTACGGCGTCTCTCACAATCACAGCTGGTTTTGGGACGTTAAACCCCACAAACTAATCAGGAATAACCTTTCACTTTGCGTTGGAGCAGAAAGAGCAGCACATGTACGTGCTCCGTGAAAATTCATTCATTCGCAAAATTTGAGTTCCAGAGCACGACCTTCAAAGTTCTGCATTGGTTATCTGCGCCATGACGAAGCGGAATGATATGACTATAAGGACAGTTTAGTCTGTTCGAGTAGTTGCCCTAAGACAAAAAAAAAAGAAGAAAAAAGTGTGCCTGCAAATAATTTGGCAATATTTGACATTTCATTTCATGCACATATGCACGTCATATACGTATTAACAGCTGAGCTGTTTAAAGGGATATATGAACAAAAATCGGGAAAACTGGCGAAAACATCGAAAACCTACTCGGAAGACGTCACTGTCATTTTACGTATTTTCGAACAGTTGGCGGTATTTTTAGTGGACTGTGAGAGCGCGGCGGCGGCACGCGCTTGTCGACGGCCGTGACGTCACATGCAACCGGCGCCCTCTCTCCTCCAGCCACTCCGCCTCTCCTCCCGATAACCACTTGTGTGTTGCGTCGCGAGTTGCTCGCATGGAGGAAAGAAATGGTTGCTCGTCTCGAATTGGTCGGCGCGTCAGTATCCGGTGGGCGTCACGCAACTTCCTCTAGTTCAGCGCGCGGCCGCTAGACGCGCGAATTTGCGAAAAATGCAATAAATTCACTATTTTCCGCTAGTCTCTGGCTGAAATGAAGGTTAAGAAAACAAATTTCAGTACCCAATCTTTCAACTGGATCATTTATCTCGACGGCGAAAGTTTTGATCAGTATCCCTTTAAATTCGGTGTTGGGCCGTTCGGAGCGTTCTCAGGTTAACAGCGGAGATGTCAGGCATAAGGGAAAGGCCCTCTCTTTACCCACTACCTGCACCTCTGCGAGACAGCGATAGTGACAGTGACAGCGCAACATGGTGATGACAGTGAAGAAAAAGCAAGAAAGTTTCGCGGATGGGAATAACGGACCACCGCTTACCCTCGACACACTACCCACATTCTTGCTCTCAGCCCACTGCAACATGATAGTGATAGTGACCTTGACACTCTTGTCCGGGCTCCAGCTTAGCTGTTTACTGCAGCTTTCACAAGCATGAAACTAGCTTTGCTCATTTCTTTTTCTTTTTTTTTTCAGAGATAGCTGCTTTCTAACACATATTAAAGAAACATAGGCACAGTAAAGAAACAAAAGATATGTTTAAACACGATGATAAACGTATAGTTTTGCACATATGGCGCTGCTAGAGAATGTGCGTATATAGACTCTACAATTTGACGTGCGAATAAGCCCGTGTGAGACAAGCACTCGAGACTATCGGACAGATTACAAAGATAAAACTGGCATCGAAAAGAGCAAGGCATAAGTGCTGTCGTCACATTCACTCTGTATACGAGAGCGGTTCGTATAATAAGGATAGATGACGGTGTTCACGAGAACATTTCCGCACCCTCGATGTTGAAGCTCATTGCCGTAGAGTTGGCGCCGAGGGCGGGGCAGTAGACGACGTCCGAGCGCCAGCACACGACGCTTCCCGGGTATCAGAAATCCTTCCGACGTCCGCGAAATGCAGCCATTCGTGTGGTATAACCAAATGTGTGGGATGAATCACGCCAGTAATATTCACCATATCCTGTGCAAATGAAAACGGCCGCCTACGGCTTGTCTCGAGCTGGCTTGAGCGCATTTCGTGTTGCCACGCACATTTTTTTTTGTTACGCATTTGCTTCGAGAGAATGCTATTTGAACACACGCCCTCGCGTACGCGACGGCGAACAGCTGTATACGACTGCTGCGTCGGGAGCACGCAAAGAGAGAACTTCCGAGCAGCGCTCGCGCGCATTTCAAACGAAAGCACACCAACAGCTCAATCCTCCAGTTCCCCCCCTCCCCCTTTTTTTTAATTCAAACTAAAGTGCACAACGATTTTTGCCTTATTAGTCCGCCGCGGTGGTGTAGTGGCTAAGGTACTCGGCTGCCACCCAAAAATAAATAAATAAATAAAATAAATAAATAAATAAATAAATAAATAAATAAATAAATAAATAAATAAATAAATAAATAAAAAATACGCGGGTTCGATCACGGCCGCGGTCGCGGCGGTCGCATTTTCGATGGAGGTGAAAATGCCAGAGGCCCGTGTACTGTGCGTTGTCAGTGTACGTTAAAGAAGCCCAGGTGGTCTAAATTTCCGGAGCCCTCCACTACGGCTTTTCTCTCTTTTCTATCTCTTTCGCCCCCTTTCCCCCGCCCCCAACGGACGCGTAGCCGTGCTCCCTACATGGGTTGCAGAAATTAGCGTCATTTCCTTAACCAAACCACGATCATCATCATCCTTATTAGCACATTACTGTTTCGTGATACCAGGAGTATAGCTTGTGAAGAGAAGACACTTGGTGTAGGCTATAGAAAAATAGAAAACGCTCTAGAAGAAACGCATGGTGGCGAAGCCGTCCCGATGTTCCCGCACTAAGGCGCGTAACGTCATAGATCTTTGACCGCGCATGCAAAGGACTACATAATTATCCATCGGTAGTAAAGACACACATTGTACTTTAAGGAAGTCAAAGGCTCAACACAGCATATTTAAGAGAATACGATCTACCCAGTTTGGCGGGAGTACGCAAAAAAATCAAATGGGGCTTGCGACGTCATAAGCCCCCAAGTTATGGCGCGAAATTCAAAATTAGAACGCTCAGAAGTACTTTCATATCGAACATGAAATAGAGACACTGATGGCAGTGCAATACCCCAAGTATAATTTATGAGCCCAAACCACTTCAGTGCTTAACTTCCGTGTCCCTAAAGATAATATATTTCTTGATTTCCTCGAAAAAAGGTGGACCTTTTCTACATTCATTAAACAAGCTACGGTGATTGTGAGTACAATTTCTGGCGAAAATATAGCAGGTGCTTAACGCCAGGATAAAAAATAATCATTTTTATTTTGGTGAGTGCATGTATTCCTTTTTTTTTTGTACCAGCAAATTAAGGCATTCCAGTCTAACAAAGTGTCTCACCAAGCCACTTCAACGGCCGTATTTATATGCATAGTACAAGCACTCGTTAGCAATGACTAATGTTGGCTCGTTTTGGTCAAGTGATGGCTGTGCACTTACTGCAACACCATCGTATTTATTCAATCCGAACGGTTCGGATTGCATAGGTTCGGAGTGAATAGGCTAGTGATGGAATTGTACACTGGTGAAAGTATAAATAGTCGTGCGAAAATGCAATGAATATATTTCTTCTTCGTCCAGCGTGCAAAACAAGCAAGCGCCGGTGTGAAAGACACGAAAGAGCGTCCTTGTGTTTTTCTGATCTAGACGAAGAAATGGGGTACCAACACGCCCAAATGTTCGTTATTTCACATGTGCGAGTATATACAAGCAATGCTTCAGTGTTACAGCTCAACGATCTTCAGCGGTTTTCTTTGACGTATAGGAAAAAAAAAAATTGGAGCAGTCTTGCATGAGGGCACTTTGATACGATGCCCCACCCCAAGTCACACCCTCATTTCTCTTTCTTCCCTAGTCTCACGGACTGGACAATGTGCTGAGAGTGAGATAGAAAGCCAGCATTCACCTGTAACTTTTACAGGCTTCACATGGCTTTTTTTTTTTTTTTCATTTTTGAGGTACGTGTTACGCTCATTTTTTTCCCCCGAAAGGTAGCACTAATATATAAACTTTACGGGGCTTCTCGTGTTTTTTTCTTTTGTTTTTCATTCTTGAAGAAGGTGATAGGCTCAATTTTTTTTCCCATTTCAAGCCAGATGTTACCTCAGGGGTCCCACAGGGCTCCGTTTTGGGTCCGCTATTGTTTCTAATTTATGTTAATGATATCTCTGCAGGAATTTCATCTTCTATACGGTTGTTTGCGGATGACTGTGTTGTGTACAGAAAAATTTTCGATCCCAATGATGCATCAGAACTTCAGAAGGACTTATCACTCATTCATAGCTGGTGTACCAAATGGAAAATGAATTTGAATATAACAAAGTGTGTACATATATCATTTACTAAAAAGATGAAACCATTTCAGTCACGGTACCACCTGAACAATGTACAGTTAAAACAAGATAGTACGTATAAGTATCTAGGTGTGCTGCTATCATCTGAATGTTCATGGAGGCCTCAGGTGGACACTCTCATAGCGAAAGCTGGTAAGGCTTTAAATTTTATTCAAAGAAATCTGCGATGTTCACATGTGAATTTAAAACGCATGGCATACATTACTTGTATCAGACCTATCTTGGAATATGGTTGTGTCGTGTGGGACCCCGCCGAGGTAACCTTCATTGCTGCTCTTGAACAAATTCAAAATCGCGCGGCCAGATTCGTATTGGGACGGTACGGAAGGAGGGAGAGCTGCACTACAATGAAGGCTGAACTAGGATGGGAGTGTCTTTCTGACCGTCGCCGTAAACAGAGATTGAAGTTTCTTTATTTGATTTACAATAACAAAACTGTAATTAACCGAGAAACTTACCTACACAAACCTCATTACATATCAAAACGTTTTGATCATAGTTGTAAAATCCTGGAATACCAAGCTAAAACGAACATGTATACCAATTCATTTTTTCCCCAAACAATTAAACAGTGGAATAAGCTAACTGAAAAGCAAGTACATAGTGTGAACGAAGATGTATTCTATTCAATGCTATAATCCCGTGTTGTAACCTGAACGAAGATGTATTTATGTGTGAGCAAAATTGTATTATATGTGTGAACAAAGATGTATTTCAGTTATTGATGTATGTACAAAGTTGTATTATGTGGGCGAACGAAGATGTACGTCATTTATTGATGTAACCGCCCCCCCCCCTCCCCGCTATAACGCCTTCGGGCGCTGCGGGGTATCTCATGAATAAAGAATAAAGAATAAAGAAAGCTAATTCTGCGCCGAATATAGAGTGCTTGGTCATATAAAATATAAGGACACAATTGTTTTATATTTAATAAAATGTTTCGTTCCAGCGTTGTAGTTCGCGGAAAGCCGTAGCACGAGACCCGTAGGAAACGCATCGACACTTCGGCACTGACGCTAACAACCGCACACAATAGGAGTTTTCTTCTTTTTTTTAGTTTTGCACTTTTATAGGTAACGCAAAGGACGTGTGCGTGAGTGAAGCCTGAAACCAAGCTGTTCGCAGGCTTGGATTCTTTCGCGCACTCCAAGCGGTTTGTGTGTGTATACTGCGTTAAAATGAGACGGGGTGAAATATAAATTTCATTTTTGTTCTGCCTACCTTGTTGTAAAAAAGTGTGACTGCTGACCATGCTCCTGTATTTTTTTTGTTTGTTTGTTTAATGGCTTTGACAACTGGACTAGGTAATTCAATTGCGTTTTCTTTTTCTTGCATGTTTCGTTTCTATTGCAAAAAAAAAAATGTATTTTGTTTTATTCGCAATGTTTGTCATCCAACTCACCCTTGTTGAAAGAACGGGCGCAGTCATTTCTCGTGAAGTAGCCACTATATAACGGTATGTGAAAGTTATCATCAACAGTATCAACCAGGGCCCGCGTGCTTGGTTTTCATGAGATTGAGCTTCTCACATGGACACAATTATTAGTCGAAAAACAACAACAACAATCATTTACTCTTCCACATGCGCTAAGGTAAACAAATCAAACAACTGAAGAAAAAAAAAAAGAATGGTACATTGGGTACCCGCGTAGTAAGTGTTTTTTCAAGTAGAGGCAAAGCGCTGAACTCTGTATGCCGCTAAGCAAGTGCTGTTTTCCCGCTTCAATGAAAGAGTAATCGTCGATCCGAACCTTCTGGTCTGCTGATGTACCACTATAATTACGTAAGGCGCGGTCGCTTGAACTTAGCTACCGAAAATGGGAGAAATCTAGAGAAAAAAAAACATCACCATAATTGGGCTTCATTTCGGTCGTCTTGGCTTCGATGTATGGTTGATCTATTTGCGTTGCGCAAGTTTTCACACTGTATGGCCAACGTCGTTAGGTAATGACGATGTCCTCTCTAGAAAGCATATGCGTACACTTTAAAAATGCTGTGGGTAATTACAACCAGCAGGTAACAAAGACGAAACAATGTCCTATAGTTTCGATTTTATTTATTTATTTATTTATTTATTTATTTATTTATTTATTTATAGAAATCACGATGGCCTTTGATCGATCCCCTTGAAATGTTCTGAGGAGTCATTTTCATGGCTACTGACACTGACACAAATGCGAGTATTCCCGACAACAGTGTGACCTTGACAATCCTCGACAATTCTTTAACTCTAATAAGTGGGAGATAACGCGCTCGAGCCAAATTTCTGGTTGGCCCTGCGCTCCCTGATGCCTTATATGCCATCCACCAGGTCCAGAATGGGTGGTATCGTTCTTGCGGTTCCACTTCAAGAGAATGCCCCGCATAGGCATCGCGAGCGCACTCCTGGTCAAGTGGCTGATGTTCAAGGAGACGTAAACTATTTAGGCCATTGCTATTCTTCTCAGTTAACTTGCGATTCCCCTCAGCTTTCTGAACACCATGGAAGCAGTAGCCTTCGGCGTTGCTTGTAGTCGAAATTAATATGTAGTTTGCCGCTATATTCACGTACTTCGTATTGGGACTGTATTTTCGGCAGATCAGATCGTACAATTTAATGTCCTCTTCAGCACCTCACAAACAGCGCGTTTATTCGACTCGTTAAGCTCAGTCAATCGTCCGATTCTGAACACGTCGAAGTAGTTATGCACAATGGCCTCAAGGTACGCCACATTTAGGTGCAATGCGGTCAGCGCTATCTACACTCTGTTTGTGCTGATACTATTTCTGCCTCTGGATGCCGCTCTTTTTCATTGCCCGTACCTTTAACACTGCTCCGTAACTATACAGTCTACCACTGCCTTCAAAGTGCTGCTGGCCATTTAGTGGCAGTGATGCGCAGCACTCGCTCACCAGGTGACAACAAACAGAACAGCCCGAAGTGTCGCAGCCAGCGCCTTTAATAGTGAATCTTGTACACACATCAAAGAGCCCGCGAAATTGCACGCTGAGTTACGGAATGATCCCGAACGCTATACAAAACTCGAACAGGACGACCTTCGTAGCGTTTCTCTGTGCAGCATATGCCCCAGAGAATCTTATGTGAATAGCACTCAATCAACCGACGAATCAGAACTGTGTAACATATTAAGGACACTGAAATCTTAGGCACTTCTTACACTTGGTACATTTTGGGTGCATTTCTGAAGATCTAGCGTGTGACAGACACTGGTCAAAGTAACTTTTTCAAACGTCCACTACAATCGGACGTTAGGAAATCCTTAAGGTGAGTCACGCCATCCACGAGGCAGTATTTACAGTGTCAGCGATGAAGGCACGCTGGCGAGTAAGAAGCACCTGGAGGAAGAACAAAGTGATGATGCGTTAGGAAGTTGAAATTACTATAGGCACCGGGCTCTCGAGTTCTGCACACGCGACATTCGCGCCAGAACGCACAGCGGAGGAAGAACCAAAATTGGGTCGTGGCCGGCCAAGAGGCGAGTGCGACGAGCGTGTCCTTCCTCTAGTCCGGCCATGATTGGGAGGACCACGTCTAAGCCACCATGGGTGACTAGAGGGAAGACGCCGCGCACCCTTCTCGCTTTCTTTGCACCCCTAGCGGCCGATGGCCGCGACATTGGGTCGTTGAAACGAGAGCTACATAGTGGTGGCCTCCGGTCAGTGCGCGGTGCCTATATACAATGTGACAAAAGAATGACATGAGGTTAATAATAGAGAAGAAAGAATTTTTAATAGGTACCGCGAAACTGACATAGGTTCGAGCATTAAGTCGCCAATGAATTAAAAGCGAGATGTTTCAAGAACGTTGTACTCGATTAAGCATTCGCCCGAAGCAAAAAAAAAGCACAACCCACAAAAGGTATCTCTAAGCGACATCCAAACTCTCCCTGTGTCTTGATGTCGCTGCTTTCGTGTTTCTCACACCACAGCCGCACTGAAGGGCGTAGAGACTGTCCGGTCCGTCAGGTCCAAGTCCCGCACTCTGATTAGTTTGTACATAAGAACAGAAGGTCAGAGCACACACGCACTCACGCACGCACGCACTTAACATTACACACTCAGACAAGTCACACCGCACGAGCCGGGCTGCAAGGCACAGAAGTACAGCACTCCCGAGCTTCTATGGCGAGAAAAATTTTTTTCTCACAGGCATCATTAACTTGAAACATCGCCGACGCCCGGCCACTTCAGTTGAGCAAAATAAGTCACACGCGCCCGATCTCCGGGACGTAAATACAATACTACGCCTTGTTTCTATCTACGGCAGCTCGCCGTATCCCACGATTATTAACATGCAAGATGGGGTGTACGAAACCTTTACACATGAATAAGCATTCCTTTTTTACCTGTATTCTTTTCCTCAAAAAGCTAAATCGCAGAAATGAGAGGGGCGCACCGTGGCGGGCACAAAGTACTGCTTCTCATGTGGTTATTCGAATAGCTCACAGCAACAACTAAGGGTAATTGAGATGAAAAGTTGAATTTAGTATTTGATGTCAGAGCTATACGCTGGGTTAGTGCATGGTGCCACCCTGCATCTTGCGCAAGCGCGGGAAAGGGTTTCGAGGGTAAAAGCTAGCAGCTTTCGCAAGTCAACATCGCTATTCGAACACGCGTAACTCTTATTCATAAGGCATGAACACACTTGGAGTGTCCAGCGACATGCAGATAGACAGCCGAGGCTGTGTTTGAGATCCGCGCGTAATCGTTATCTGCAGAAAGAACTAAGCCCTCGCCTCATGCGGTTTGTGTGCAACGTGCCAGTCGTTAGCTAATTTATTACTTCACTCGGCGCACACACGCGTTATCAATCCTGTTCAACGTAAGTTAACGTTCCTTATTGTTCCATGATGTCAGAAGAGATAATGCGACAGAAGGAGTCGTTTCCGTCATTTAGGGTTATACGGTACTAACTAGAAAGTATCCTTAGTGTCCTGGTACTTACTACCCATTCTTTCTAAAACGAGAGTCAACTAACAAGGCTACTTATAAATGAACCATGAATTAAAACGAAAGCAATCGTTTGCATCGACAATAATGGTACGCTTCTTTCGGTGCGACCGCTTGTGCAACGTACCACTCAAACAATTACACAGTGGCTACTATATACCAACAGGGTACCGATGGAAGGACAAGTGAAACGCTGCATTAGTTGGTTAAAAAAATGGAAAGAAAGAAGGAAACGCCTTTCCAATAATATAGGCAAATGATGCAGAAAAAAAAAGACAGCATGTATGATATGCTGGTTTAAGTAATCTGAGGTATACGAAGCCCATCCTATACAGCTTGAGGCCATATATGCACCACTTGTACCAGTATGACTTAGCACCGACTGTGTTTAAAAGTCAAAAGTGTCCCGTAACGTGACACGAAGACCGTCACCGTCGGGCTGAGCACTAAGGGAGTCACACCGGTGTCTTGGACGGCAAAGCGAACTGATGAACACGTGTTATACGGTATAGATCACGCGCGAAGTTCTCAAAACGTGTAGCTGACGTCTTACTGAAATGTTCTGCCTTCTGACAAGATTGAGACTACGCACAATGCACTGCCGCTCACGTCACGACCTATAGGATGCCATCACCGGCAAACAAAGAAAAAAGAATGGAAAGAATCATCGAAGCACGACATAAGAACAACTTCGTCACTTTTCATCGGTTTGTCCACGCAGTCCACTGATCCTTCATTTCTTCAACAGCAAAGAGCTTGCAGGATGCTGCGACTGGCGGTTTAACACTTGCGTGGCGGCGGCGTTGTTCGTGAGACGCGGTGTTGAAAGTTCGTCCGGTCCTCCAGCCATCCGAGAAGCTGGGCAAGAAACGACAGCCGTATGGAGGTCAGACACGCATTGGGTAGTAACGAGGGCCGCGTTTCAGCAATAACAGTGACCTCCGAAGTTGAGCTCAAGGTTGCTGGTCGGCCCCTTTCTTCTGCCTTACGACAAGCGTTGTCCGTTCATGAAGCGCGTGTACAGCTCGTGGCTCACGACACTGCGACGCACGACACCACTGGAAAGTCTCTCAGTGGCGCGAAAAGTGCTCCGGGGCTCGAAGCTGTCCTCCGTGGTTACTTATCCAGGACTGCGCATCTCGGCGAGTCGTGTGCACGGGAGGGCACCACAATGGCGGCCGCTCAACTGTCGCCGTTGATGCAGAGCTGGCACCGCACGAGGCCGCCTTCGTCGCAGTTGAGGCACCTGAGGAAGATGACCGACGAGGAGAAGCGGTGCCTGTGCTGCGCCGATTTCTTGCTGCCGCCGCAGACGGGACACGGCAGGTACTGGTAGCCTCCGCACATGGTGCACGTGCCTCCCACGCTGCTCTTCTGCGAAACGACCACAAAAAGACGCGCGTATTGTAAGCATCGTTGTAAGTGACGTACCTCTGAACAACGAACAAAATCCCCACAAAAAGGAACGGCTATCAAGCCAAGCTGGTAAGGGGTTGTTCCTAAAGAGAGTCGTTAATCGAAGGGCAGTTTATGGTCACTCCTAAAGCAATCGCGGGTAAGTCTTAAGATAATCGTAATCGAACGCTTACCTAAGCGCCCGACTGAACGTCTGAACAGAATATTGTTTAGGCAGTTTGTATGGATACTGCAGACATTCTACTATGTTATTTTACATCATTTATCGATACTGAATATTAAAACAGCCTATGGATGAATACCTGTAAAGACTGTGTTGGCCAATGTATGTATATGCTCTCCTCGCGAACAACCTCTTTGGATTATACTTGACCGATAGAATAGTATTTGTTAATGACCTCGGTCAATTACGGTTTTGATAAGAATTGTATACAAAAGCAAGCCTTTCAGAAGGCGGCATGATGACAGGCTATAGGAGAAATGCATATAGACGACTTTCTAAGTGATCGTAATGTTTTTCTTCTTCAGCCACAGTGATTCAAGGGCAGGTGACCACCAAAGTCGCTACGAGACGACAATCTCAAAACTTGATCTCTTTATCTCATAAATTAAAACAGAGTTACAACTGATTGTTGAAGGTCAACAAGTCATATTGAAAAAGAAGCATGCGCGGAAATATCCATGTCCGATTCATTTTAATTTTTTAAGGGGGAAAGGGGGAGGAGGGTGTTGGAGCATTCAGCACCCAAAACCATATCTTCATTGAATCATACATGTGGCTTACCTTGTACGGTTTGAGCATTTGCCTCAGCTGACCGGTTTCATTCAGGCGCTCCACTGTCTCCGCTCCCTGAATTCGAAACAAAACAAAAGGCGTGAGAAACGTGTACTTGCGACCTAAAAAAGTCATTGACTAACTTAAAATTGAAGTGGTATGCAGCGCGACAACAAAAAAACACAAACGTTCACTTAGTTATTAATTAGTTTGCTTATTTATCGAAATTCGCAGGTTTCACAAAGTCTGGGTGTAAGCGTGTATATGTATTTCTTAAAACTTTTTGTAATGCAGTGCTCTATTCCCAATATGATGTTATAATGTAACAGGACGCGCATATTAACCGCTAAGCGATGCCCGACAGCTTCCTTAAGGTGACACAAAATATACTGCAAATTTGCACAAACGATCACACATTTAAGCAAAATGAAAAAGAAAGAACAAATGCTGAAGATCCAAGCTCCTGCCTCGTAAAGCTACGTCATATGTCGGTACGGGTAGCTATTATATAAGGCAAAGCTTGGCTGCGCTTTACTCCACTTCCGCCTTCTTCCAAATGCTGCCACGTCGAACAGACGCAATGTCAGCAGCCAAGTAAATGTGACAAATCTGACCCGAAATTGTTTTATACTGGCGCCGCTAGTGAAAACAAGACGCGGAAAATGTTTCCCACTCCACTGCAGGGTTTTGTGTGTCGTATAGGCGTACCACGTTAGGTATGGGACATAATTAAGCTGATAGTGCAAGACAAGAGGAGGACACATATACTACGTTTATAGTCTGTATGGAACGTCTAACTACAGCCACGTCTCTCGTTGCTCAAAAATGTTAATTATTTCACATGCTCAAGTAACGTCCCAAAACCACGCCATAAATATGAGAGACACCACCGTGGAGTGGCAAATGAGTTCTGCGGAAACCCGCAAGGTGGAGTAACGTTTTATGAAAGGGAAAATTAGCAGCCACCCGTTTGTAGCACAAGGCTACAAGGAAACCCTTGTAGCCTTGTGCTACAAACTGGTGGATGCTAATTTTCCCTTTCACCACCGTGGAGTGCTCCGGAAATTTCGACCATCTCGGGTTCTTCAACGTGCACTGACATCGCACAGCACACGGGCCTCTAACACTTCGCCTTCATCGGAAAACAAAACAAAAAGAATGACGTGGCAATGATTTCTTCTCGCTAACAAGAGTCATGAGCTGTGACAGGTCGGACACCGCGTGAAACAAAATCCTCCGTCAAGTTACAAGACTCTCAATAATGTTCCGAGTGTGCCCTGCTTCTTAAACTCAGCTACGAGATGGTTTAAGCACACTCTTCCTTTGACGTCTGCATTCGTGACTGCGCGGCTAAGCCGATGACCACGTAAACTTACAATACGGCGTCCGGAAATGAGCTTTAGAACGGCACAAAACCCGTGAGCACGCAGTGTTCGCCCACTTGACTGCACGCACTTCTATACTATCTCTAAAACGACACAAAGGGAAGACGAAGCGACGGAGACCTTGCGAGCAGATTCCGGGGCTATATTTTCTTTAACATATTCTTGTTTCATTTTTTTTTTAAGAAACGGCGCTACACTGCCAACAGGTACAGACACTGGACACGTCGAGGGATGCCGTCGTTTCCGTTCCGCACGAAGCTTTCCGCATATACACACAACCCGGTGTTGCATGGGGAAGCACCGGAAACCGAAAGAATCCTCAGGCCACATTTATTTTCCTTTGTTCGGAACATCGCTGTTCAACGTCTCAATCTACGCTGCTCGAGAACACGCTTGCACTGCGGCCACTATGGGGGCTATCATCTTCCTGTGTTCTCTCTCTCCCTCTCTCTCTCTCTCATCTGGACAATCATGCGTCGAGGTCTCCTGCACGTATTTTTTTTCCTCCAAACCTTTCTCTCCCTCTCTCTCCCTCTTTTCTTTTTCTGGACAACGTCTTCTTCATGCGGCTCTCGCTTTAGAAGAGAAGCCGAGCTCCAGTTTTGTCTAGCTCACGGAGTATGCGCGCACAAACACAATGACGGTGCGGCCGAAGAAGCCAGCCGGCCGGCAGCGGCAACCGGGACGTACTTCCTGGTTTTCGGAAGCGCGCGGTACCGATGTACACGCTCCGCCCCTGAGGTGTACACTGTGTACGTCGTACACACCTACACACCCTTTCCCCTGTGCAGAGTGCGCGAGCCCTTTTGTGTTTAAATGGCGAAGAAAGAAGAGCGCGAGCGCAGGAAAATGAGCCCGCCGCACAAAAGGGACGGGATGCCCAAACAAGGAGAGGAAAAGGATCTTGGGAAGGAAGAAGAAAAATCGCCAGCGCGGAAGGCCGTAGTGCGCGGAAAGCAGCGTCGTTTCGTACATGGACCGTTCGGTCGCGGCTGTATTTCGAGAATAGAACTCATAAAAGCCAACTTGTGAGCGACGCGAAACGGGGCCCTCGAAAGAGAAATTAAAATGGAGCCGCGAGCAGCACTGACTATAAAGCCGAGCATATAATCGTGATGCTCGACCTACATGCAGCAGGCTAGCGTCTCTGAGGACAAAAGAAATAACGCCGAGAAAAGAACGAAGCGTGTCTTTTATTTTCTTTTTGACTCTTTCTATCTCGTTCCACTGGTGATTGGTTCCGCGAACATACAGGTTTTTCTGCTCGACGTGGGGACCGCGAAAGTGTACGCGTGTACGCGGAAACTGTGAAACGCACGCGTCTATGAACGCCGATGAAGCGAGAGAAAGAGAGAGAGAAAAGTGATCATATATTTAGGTTTTTTTTTTTTTTAAGTGATTGACTCGCAAGCAGGTGAATGTAGCATTTATAACGACATGGCGTCCCGACAGGGTGTTGACGGAAGATGATCGACTGTTCCTATGAACGTCTACAACTAAGCGACTGATCTTTTTAGTGTAGCGAAATTCCTAACGATTAGTTTACTCCCACGCGTACACACCTGCGTGTGTTGTAATTTCATATTGACGTTGTCAGACGTCTCCTATTTGCTGGACGAGAGATATACGTATTAATTTAATGCCTTTGACAATGCAAACTGATGCGTCTTAATTAAGATAGTAGGTAATTGTTTCGGATTATTCCACATACAACTGCACGAAGTGCACTGAAGCGCACTATCTTGGAGGTCATAAAAATGGCAATACAATGCAGTGAACGGTCATTTCATTTTATTTCGCCATCAGGTAACAGTTTCCGAAGCACAATACACTCGGTTGGGAAAAAAAAAACAATTTTAAGAGGTGAAAGGTTCCCTTACACCTTGTACAGATACTTTTAATTAAAGTAAACGAAGAACGGTTCTCACATCCTAGAGTATACTTCGCCTCCTTTACTCAAAAGGTTTAGCGCATCTTCACCTCAATCCGTGAATTATCCTACAATTCCCTCGAGACATCTTTGCTTAATTCACTTATATGCATTACTTCGGCCCTATTTCTCCTTAATTTCCCTGGTACATCTGCCATAAGGTGTTATTGTTGTTAATTGTTGCAGGGTTCATTCCATGCTGCAACGCTTTCTGTACGTCGCTTCGAGCCCTCCTTGTAAGTAGCTTTGGTCTGCGCTGTCCCTGTTTTTGCATCCACATGTCCCATGCACAGTCAGGGCTTGACGTCGCGGTTTCTATTTTACCGTACTTCTCAGTCACGTACTTGTGCATGTAATAAAGTCTGAGACCAATTTTTTAAAGTAAAAGTGTTATACGTAATACGTTATATATTTGGCCAACAACGTCATAACACAAATGCATCGACGTTCGCCTAGTGAGTGCTTGCAGGCAGCCGTCAGTGAAACGCAAGTGTCGCACGGCGAGTTCGAAAAGCAACGGGCCGGAAGAATGCGAAAATATTAAAGGAAAGCGCTGCGTATATGCGTAAAGCAACGTCACGTGTGACGTACGCTCCGTGTGACGCTGCGCCTCATTGTCTCTTGTGCAATAATAATAATAAAAAAAGAAAAGACTCAATGCATTCTTTTTCAGATTTTTTTCCGGGACTTGCACTTCAGTAAAGGTTACATGTTGCCCGCCCAACATCATTGTTTTCCCCCAGTCTTTTACATGCACAAGTACATGGCTGAGAAGAAAGGTAAAATAGAAACCGCCACGTCTTGACTGCCACCAGGCTTGACTGTATTGCCGCGTGTATACATGTACACTGCACGTATCGGTGCAAAAACATAGAAAGCACAGACGAAAGCTATACATACGAGGAAAGCTCGAAACGACGTACAGGACGCGTTGCAGCATACAACAGTTGACAGCAATAATATTTTATGACAGATATTCCAGGGAAATTAGGGAGAAGTAGGGCCGAATAATGGACAGAAGTGAATTAAGCAAAGATGTCTCGAGGGTAATTGTAAGATATTTCACAAACTGAGGCGCAGACGGCTAAACCTGTTGAGTAAAGGAGGAGAAGTATACTCTAGGATATGAGAACCGTTCTTCGTTTACTTAGTAAAAAGTGTCTGTGCAATTTATAAAGAAACCTTTTACCTTTCAAAGGTGATTTTTTTCCCAACTGCAGTGTATTACGTTCAGAAAACGGTTACTTAATGGCCATATAAAATGAAATAGCCGTCCAATGCATTGTACACCATTGATATGACCTCCAAGATCTTCATGCAAAACGATGCGTTCTAAAGAAACAATTGAGAAAAAAACAATCAGTAAGTTAATTGCCCTTCCGCAACGCCAAGAACACTCATTTTGTATCAATATGCTCGGTAAGCGACAAAACGCACAAAGAGGAAATACGAGCGACGCCAATATCGAGTTCCCGCACAAGCTATAGCCGTGACGTCACAGATTTTGACAGTGTACGCTCCATAAATCCTTATAAACCAAGTTAACTGCGTTGTGTGTCAGTGACGTACATATTGTAGCCAGATTTTATCGCTGCAATAAGTAAATGAAATTTTATTGAGCCAGTGCTGGCAGAATACAAAAAAAAAAGGGGGGGGGGGGCAGACAAGTTGCGTCATACTGACACTCAAAACTGAAACTTGGGCGCGAAATTTGAAAATGATATAACGACCTTCGCCTTCTATTGAAGCTATGATCACAAAACTGATGTATCAATTTAACGTTATTTAGCCCCTCACTTCAGCCCCTCTTGAAGGTCAAGCGTTCGAGCCGCCGTTTGATCTTCCTACAAAGAAGCTGCCTCAATGACCTCAAGAATGCGGACACACCGAAATTTAACGGCTTCGATGAGAGATCATCAATATGCGGGCCCTTCATACGAGGAAGATACTAATAGGCATGTAGGCCAAAAGGAAGGACGCCATGTACACCTTATCTCGCAGGGTGGAGCCACACTATATAGGCGATATACCGAGACACGCACATGCGCGAGAAGTTGTCCCGGATAAACTTCACGCATACGAAATTATCTCGGGCCACACTTACAGGCATGTCATCATCGCTCTCCGAAGACGTCTTATCCCGAATGCGAACAGGAAATATATATATATTAAAAGCTCTGTACGAAGGTTCCTTTTGAAGTGCAAAGCCCAGAGCTGTGCGCCCGAAGTATACGCTTTTAAGAATCCTGCACACCTACACAGGCTACATCCGCATTTACATCCATCACCAGCCTGTCCTTGGTGCGGGTACGCCAACGCTGACATGACGCACATTCTATGGGGCTGTACAAGCAATCAGCAGTTGTACAAAGAGGATAATATCAGACCAGATCTCCTTGATGAACGCTGGCGAACTGTCTTGACCAGCTGAGAACTGGCAGACCAACTATGGGCTGTCCAGCGCGCCAGGACTATCGCCGAGAGGTTAGCCCCCTCGGCTATGGACCACCCGGTGGTTTAGCCCGGGCCAACGAACTCGTTGGCTCCCACAATAAAGTTTTACCATACCATATACATCTTATTGTTCAGTCCGAATGTGGTTCCACGCATGGGTATGGCACGTGCAACGGGAAAAGACACCCACATGTATCACGATACAGCATGGCGGTCGTTTTCACGCTAATCATATATCGTGCCTGCAGATCGGGTCGCCCTGTGGCCCCGATCTGAACGAAGAATCGGCGCGCGCTCGCGGACCGCTGTAAAACGCAAATGCAGCCGAAAGTGATGCTATTTCTGGAACGCCAGATTCCAGAAAGGTCAAGCGAGCTAGGCGAGGATCAGAGCTCGTCTCGCGATATCGATGTGTACAAACGGTCCCTTCTGTATGCACGTACTACGTCTTGTCGTGAGCACGCGTATACGATCGGTCTTTATAGAAGAGTGACTCTCTCTCTCTCCCCCCCCCCTCCTCCTTCTTGCCAGTCGAAAAGGGCTGGCAAGAAAGACGGGAGGCCAGTCTTTCGTGATGCTCACCATCTCTAGAGGTTGTGGACTGCCGTGGTCAGTGTCCAGTGTGCGGCGCTAAACGGCTTAATGCGTTCGTACTTGCCGTGGTATAGCTTAGCCGATATGTTGTGCGCAGTGAAGCCCCAAGGCGTGGGTTCAATTCCCGACTACAGCAGCTGCATTACGATGGGGGCCAAATGCATGAACTTGTATTTCATTACATTTAGGCGCACGCTAAGAACCCCCAAGTGTTCTGTATGCGTCCGAGGTCTCCTACAACTGCGTGCGTCATAACAAAGATCGCGACTTCGGCCCTAAAATGTCCCTGACCTTTAGTTACCAACGGTCTAATGTGTTGTCACGTCCTGCGCCGTTTTAATGCGGCAAATGAAAGTACGGTCCTCGCAACATCTCTCCCCGTCACGATCATTTGTTTGTGGTCCTAGTGCTTGGTTCACCGAAGCGTTCGCTATGAAGGAAGGTCATTTGTCGCAATAAGAAAGAATGCCGCTTCTTCCTTGCTTTGGGCATACTAGTTTGTCATGAGATCATCGTCAGACGGCTTGTGTCCGCATCTTTTTATTGAGCCTCCGCAATTATATTACTACGCCTGTTAACTATCGAATACTTATCTTCTTAAGCCGCTTCAAGACGTGTGGTCATTCCGTGTACCACACATTTTAGTGGAAGCAATTTTTAATAAGAATCGGTCACTGAAAAATGGTTGAGCACCAAACAATCCTACAAAGAAGAATGGCCATCTTTTCGCCGTTCGCAATAAATTTCTCATCTTTCGTTACACTTTCTTTCACGACGACGTATTTGTATACAGCAAGTACAAGGTGTCCGCAGTCGAGACAACAAAACTGACCGTATACAGGAAGCGGCAATCAAGACGTTGCTACACCTTGCCGCGAGCGGCGCGAGAAAGTTGCCGCACGCAACTCAGTGCCGGAGATGACGGAGAAGGTCGCGGCGGCAAAAACAACGCCGCCGCCGCCGCCGCCGCCGCCACCATCCCCGTTGACCGGTCAACTGCTGCCGGGGGTCGTTGAACCGTGCGTTACAGGGCTCCCTGGCGGGAGGAGCTCGCCCCCCCCCCCCCCCCCCTTGCCGGGGGCGCCTAAATGGTCAGCGATATACGAGAGCCTCGTGAATGACCCTTGCGCCGCCGGCTGTTCACGCCTGGCTGTGTAGCACCGTCGGCGCGCGCTGGACGACGACAGCATGGATGCCAGGCCGGAATAGCCATTCCCGGCGAAGTTCGTCTGTGTGTACAGTTCTGCGCGGATGTAGCAAAAAAAAAAATTGAAGAAAAGGGATTGTTTGCCGGGCTCGGAGTTTTCTGCTGATGGCGAGGGCACCAGCCTCTTATGGTAGGCTCGGCTGCGAAGCCGTTAAACGCAGACTCGCTCGAACAGCACCCGTCGGGGCCTCCTCCGTAATCGTCGACCGCGTGCGGCCCGGAATTGCGAGGTGGACAAAGCGCGCCGAGAGCGGATCCCTTCGTGAGGGCCGTCCAAGTAGACAGCCTCCTGCTGCACGTTTCTGGAAGACAGGTGATACGTTGTGTCTTTGGGACTTCAGTATTACACCTTTCGAGGGTGCGGTCGCCAGCGGTTGCAGGCAACTCGCGCTCAGGTAACTGAGGTAGACAGGCAAGTACGTACGTGCGTACGTACGTACGTACGTACACACACACACGCACACACACACACACAATACATACATACATACATACATACATACATACATACATACATACATACATACATACATACATACATATAGATAGATAGATAGATAGATAGATAGATAGATAGATAGATAGATAGATAGATAGATAGATAGATAGATAGATAGATACCAAAACCTTTCTCACACGCCTATTTAACACTTCATTCACTGTCCCATAATTCTGAAGCATCGATAGGACGATAATGCCGGAAGGAAATGCAAAGTTCGCTACATATTGCGATGCATCGATCTGTACGAGCGCTTATAATGAGCGTGGTACCTAACTGCGTTTTCGTTTTCTTCTTTTCTTGATTTTTCCCCTCTGCAGACGCTTCCCCCCCTTCGCTCACTGCAGGACGGCTCCCACATTCTTAAAGTCCTTTACCTGCGCCTCTTTATCCCCGCATTATATGAGCGGCCACTTCGCTTGGTTGCTCAAGCGCAATCTGCGACAACCTGTAGCACGCAACTTAATTTTCAGTAGTAACTATACAGCTTTTCAGCTTTTTAAAATATAGGCTTCATTAACAGCCTGCTCTAAGGCAGTGCAGTAGAGGTCAGTTGTGAAAACATTCAACCACGTTCTCAGAACATCCGCAGCGTCTTGAACGGGAGACGGACAGGAGTCCGGCAGGTGTTACGCTCACAAAACCAACTTCCGCTGGCTACCAACTTCCTCGCCTTGCTGCGTACTATTTTGAAAAAACAGGTAGCTGCTCGTTTTCCAGCATGCACAAACTAGCCGCGAAGCCAGCTAGATACTGGAAAGTGATGGCGTCGCTTCCGGATATAGCGCCCCGCAAACCGCGGAAAAAGGAAAACGCCGCCTGTGACGACACCGCAGGCCACTTCTGCAATGAAACCAGCGCATCCTACAGACATGACACAAGACAACGCCCCGAGCGACAATGAGCGCCACTTTGATTGCCCGCCGTGCGTGCACGTAGTCCGTGGCGGATTCTAATCTTTGCCCGGTTGCGTTTGTCCGGAGGCTTTGTCGGCCGTCGGGATCGAACGTTTTCGCGTGCATGTGTGTGGTGCCGCCGATGCTTTCAGGAGGAAAACGATAGGAATCGTTAAGCGTGAGTAAAAACGGACCATCGCGCCGAAGTTTTCCACGACGCGCCTGTTGTTTTACGACCTGCACGCACGCTTGCGACCACCGCCGTAACAATTACGGCCTGATGGCCTCTTTGCCGCTCCAGAGTCGAGAAACATTTCTGGTTAACGTCTTTTCCCTCCCTCCTTCCTTCCTCCTCGTCGTCAAACACAACTGCGCGGCACTTGAACCGCGCAGCGATGGATAATAAAACACGTTCACAAGATATCTAAAAGGATCAATGCATCATAGCTTTCTATACGTCCCACAAGAAGCGCTTAGACGTCTATACACAACGCGTTCTCACGAAGTGTTATAAATATATAAAGAATGTCTAAACTATGGCTTACTGGAAACGTATTGATGATGTAGCGCAGTCACTTCGTATTTTTGAGAATTTTTTTTTTTCGTGTATATGCAATGCAGAGCCAGCATCGACATTGAGTCATCAATGGACTGCGACTTGCGCGTGGTACGGGGTACTATCTTACGTCAGGTAACGGCTTGCACTATTGAGTCTAAACGGCTCCTCAACGCTCTACATGCCTGCATATTACACAGGCAACTGGGTTTTTAAAGCAGCCATATGCAAGGTACAAGTTCAAGAATTAGCAATGACATTAAGAACAGTTCTACAGTTCCTGCAGTGCATACGTACGCCTCGCACACCTTTCTACATAAGTTTCAGTTATGTAGTTTCAGTTTCTGTTTCAGCCAGGGCATAATAAACACAGTGTGATATATAGAAAGATTACACGGGTATTTGCCTACAAAATCCAATCACAGGCTGCGAAAGCTACGCATCTAGTATAGTCCGTTGACATTTCGCAGACTATCTCAGAGTAACAACGAGCCCATGTGCTCGCACCTCTTATGAATAGCTTATACTGAAACACTTAAAGGGAGTATACAAAACAGAAAAGTTATGTATAAACTAAATTGTTGATAGGACTCCTACATGCTGCTACACGGCGCTTCCATTTCTCTAGGAAGCAAGAGGGCAAAGCCACTTAATAATTTTAATAAGCAAGAAAAATAGGGAATCCGAAATACTCAACTTTGGTTAGTCTGCATTCGTAAGAAGAAAAACTAGTAATGAAACGTGATAAGACGGGGACTGGAGGCAAACAATTATTACGTTCCATTAAACTTAGAGATAAGGCAAGGAGGAATAAAAGTGGACGAGAAGAGACAGTATAGTACATAGTCGAAGCCAAGTCATTCGTATTTCGGGTGCGTCGCCTTACCAATTAAGCTACGGGAGCCGGCCGTCTTGTCGTCCGCATTCTTGGATGTTTGTGTATACGTGTGCAGATACATAAGAGTGTTATGCCCAGAGTCGTACAGGGCCAAGGCCGCGGAGTGGGACATGCTCTTAGCCGAAGGCATCATGTAGTAAACGGGCGTATAGGACTCGGCGACTGGCCAAGTTGCTAAAGTGATTTTTTAAGTACAACTCAAAGAGCAGTTCAAAGGTTCTGTCTCTTTGAGTGATGACTAATACATCGAAGTACCGTACTTTCACGAGTGCCCTCTGAGTAACTCACTGACGCTTTGGCTTTAATGATAAAGAGGTCATAGGCCAAATACCGCGCACTTCTATCACCATGGACGTAAACAACTTTATCGACTCGACTCCCGAATAAGCGACACAGGCTGTAGCTTCCATGATTCAAGGGTTTAACAAATATAAAGAAAGAAAGAAAGAAAGAAAGAAAGAAAGAAAGAAAGAAAGAAAGAAATTGCACATATATAATCCACGCACCGTCGACGGCTAGATCATTTTCGCGGCCACCTTCTTGTATATATAATGCAATGTACATGCGCGAGAAAGCTCGCTCACGAAGGCGCTCGGAGCCGAGATTTATAGCGCTGTAAATAGTCCCGCGAGGCCCCGTAATGCTCTCGCTTCTTTTCGCGGCTAGTTTCCTGGTGTGCTGCCGTGATTCGTCGATGCTTTCGAGGATCGCGGTTAAGACCGAGCACCGAAGGAATACAGTGGACTTCAATTTATAGTAAAGCAGCCTGACTATACAAACAGAGACGTAGGTGTGTGCGTGTGTGTATAGGGTTGTTCTTTTCCCCGTTCGCATTGTTCCGTTCTAGACACAGCAGATCTCAATCGCTGCAGCCCTTTTCAAGAATAACAAGAGAAGAATAATAATATTAATAATAAAGGGCGGCTGCACAACGATTTAGGGAAAACCTTCGGTTCGTAGGCGGGTCCGCGTGATACATGCTCGAAAAGCGTGAAAAACTGGAGGCAGAAAGGGATAAATAAAGGCATTTGCCCATAAGATTGGATTTATCATTTATATTTCAAATCCTGTGTCTACTCGCTCGTGATACGTCTCGGCGCACTAACTTCGAATAGTACAAGAAAATGAATTATGTTTCGCTTGCCGCGACTACGTACTTATACTGTGAAGTTGTGGCGTAGAAGCAAACGCACAAACGCTAAGAACGAGCGTTGCAATTTGTCCGTGTGTCGAAGAAACAGGCTGAGAGGAACATTCCTAAAACTGTACGTTCTTTTTCATTTTTTTTTTTTCTGTGGCTGGTGGTGGTGTGGTTCGGTACATAATGCAGAGACGTACGTGTGCTACCGGATACTTGTTTCTTGATATATAGAAGCGTGACGTTACTTTGTGCTGCGATCACAGAGCAGGGGTGAATCTTGGATCTGTTTTGCATAATGAGAATAGAAGCTCAAGAAGATTAAAGTTGGAACCAAAGTGAACGAGGGGGGCTCAAGCCGCTCCTGGAGCCTGCTCCCCCCCCACCCCTTTTTTTTTTTCTTCTTTCTTTCCGAAGCCGTTAGGTGGTACGCGTGGCGCTTGTCCCCGCAGTTATTGAACTATGGAACATGTTTCTGGGATCGTATAGTTGTGTGCAACCGACGTTCGAACACACTTTACGTGTTTAGTTCCAAGTATATGTGGTATGAACTTTTTTTTTTCAGCTAAGACGAGTCCTGCTTTCATTTGTGGAACTATTCCTGTGAGAAGTTTCTACAGAGGGATGACAGTAAAAGTAAGTATACATAGTACACAGTGCGGATAGAGCGCGAAGGTGCGTAAGCTGTATGTAGTACGTGCACATAGATTCATCTACTCACGCCAAGGTGGTGTCCCTCGACGAACAGCTGGGGAACGACGACGTGCCGCAGTCCCGTGCGGTCCATGAGCTCCTTCTGGTGGGTGCGGTTCATGAAGACGTCGCGCTCCTCGAAGCGCACCAGCAGCGTCTGGAGTGTGTTGCGCACGCGACGGCACTGCTCCCACGTCTGCCGGATGACGCCCATCGAGGTCGTGTACAGCACCACGCGGCCTTCTTCTTCGCGAACGTAGTTGCGCTGCACGGACAAAAAAGAATCACCGTTAGCTGAGTGACACAAGGTGGGCCCGCATGATGGACATCAGACACTTCTCGAGGTTATACCTTAAACGCCCCAGGAGGAGATTTGCCAAAGTCCCCAAGATTGATGTTTCTCAGTGCGAGATAAAGTTGGCTTTCCTGTACATGTTCTTTTTGTTTGCAAAATATTGCAGACCAATGTGAACCCAGAAGGGATATTTAGATTACGAAACAAAAGGGGAGCTACCAGACAAATATTCAGAAAACAAATTGCATTCGGAATATATATATATATATATGGTTGAAAAGAGACACACGTTCAAAATTCTTATTTTATTAACGTTTCGGCCGGTGGGCCGGCCTTCGCCAGAATGAAAAAATTTTTTTTTTCATTCTGACGAAGGCCCGCCCACCGGCCAGGTGGCCGGATGAGATCAAGACGTTTTTAACGTGACCGCAGTTAGCACATGACCGGATTAATTGGAGAATGAAAAAAAATTTTTTTCATTCTGACGAAGGCCGGCCCACCGGCCAGGTGGCCGGATGAGATCAAGACGTTTTTAACGTGACCGCAGTTAGCACATGACCGGATTAATTGGAGAACGAAAAAAATTTTTCTTTCATTCTGACGAAGGCCGGCCCACCGGCCAGGTGGCCGGATGAGATCAAGACGTTTTTAACGTGACCGCAGTTAGCACATGACCGGATTAATTGGAGAATGAAAAAAATTTTTTTTTCATTCTGACGAAGGCCGGCCCACCGGCCAGGTGGCCGGATGAGATCAAGACGTTTTTAACGTGACCGCAGTTAGCACATGACCGGATTAATTGGAGAATGAAAAAATTTTTTTTTCATTCTGACGAAGGCCGGCCCACCGGCCAGGTGGCCGGATGAGATCAAGACGTTTTTAACGTGACCGCAGTTAGCACATGACCGGATAAATTGGAGAATGAAAAAAAAATTTTTTCATTCTGACGAAGGCCGGCCCACCGGCCGAAACGTTAATAAAACAAGAATTTTGAACGTGTGTCTCTCTTTTCAACCCTACATTCGACCGGACCCACCGAATATATATATATATATATATATATATATATAGTAGTTTAGAAACAAATTGCGCACTAGCGAAAATCGCACGTTTATTATTCAACGTTTCGGCCGTGGCACGGCCTTCGTGCCACGGCCGAAACGTTGAATAATAAACGTGCGATTTTCGCTAGTGCGCAATTTGTTTCTAAACTACTTTTGAACCGGACCCACAGAACTTCTTCCCCGAATTATATATATATATATATATAATGAATGCGCGACCTCTGATTAACCGTTAGTGGGTTTCATGTGCAGTGTGAAGGAGAGCACGTACGGAATAGCACAATGTTCCACGAGGAACGTTGCGCTAATTTTCACTATATTTTGTATTGCAAACAGGCAGAGATTTTCCTTCAAAAATAGTAATAAATAATTGGTCATTCCGGAAGCAGGCACTACCACTCGCTGTCCGAGTTCGTGTCTTCCGTGCCAAGCTTACAGTTCAACTATTTTTGTTTCCCTCCGTTGGCAAGATTCGCCACTGTCTCCAAGTAAACCGAGCGATGCGAACATGGACGACGAAGCGTGGCAAATAAAGAAGCTGTTTCCTGGCACGATACATTTCACCTCACGTAGTCCAGAGAAACCCTTTTTTCTGCATGTTTACTGCGTAGTGTCGCAGAGATGGCGACTTGGTGCATGCAGCCTCCCTCCTCGTTCTCTTAGTACACACACACGAACACACATACATCGACGCGTCATCATCGAAGCGTGATTCCGTACAGGCGCGCCATTCCACCGCCAAAAAAAAAACAAAAACAATCAGGCACTGTAAACTCGTTCTCAGGACGGCGTTCGCTGCAGCCGAACTATGGGAACCGCCGGGCCTCTTTGTCTGAAGGTGAACCCACGCAACTCGCACTGTCTGTGTGAGTTTATACAAACAAGTCTGCAGCCGGTTGAGCTTTGCAGTCCTGTAATGCGCACTCGCAGGTCGGCGAAATCGTCGCAAGACGCCATTAACTTTTCGACGTTCTCCACAGGAACGCCAAACAGAAAGAATGCCGTAGGCAGGAAAGGGGGCGTGGGCAAGGTGTCTGCACCTCAACGCAAGGGAGCCTGTAGGTGAAGGAGGAGAAGGGGGGCGTGCCGAACGGGCCTTTTCCGTCTCAAACAGAGCAGAACGGTGCTTCGAGAGCAGTTTCCAGGAGGAAACGGTGTAGCCATCAGCGCACCCGAGGGGCCGTTACACGGCCATGTGGATAAGGCGGCGGTATCCGATGGCGCCGGGGTAGTCTCGGAGAAAACGAACGTTACGCTCATCCCATTTGAAATCAAGAAGGAATGGGCATGGGCAGGGCACGTAATGAGAAGGCAGCACAATCGATGGTCGTTGAGAGCATTGGATCCCTAGAGAAGGCAAGCGTGGCGGTGGGCGGCAGAAGGCCAGGTGGCCGGATGAGATCAAGACGTTTTTAACGTGACAGAGCAGTTAGCACATGACCGGATTAAATGGAGAAATATGGGAGAGACCTCTGCCTTGCAGTGGGCGTAGGTTTGGTGATATGACGATGATGGAGAGGGCTCTAGACGATACATCGACGGGCAGGCCTCGTAAATTTGGTGACGGCAGTGGTGTGCGCAGGAATTATTTATCCCTCCCCCCCCCCCCCTCCCACCGCCCCCCCCCCCCCCCTTTTTAGATTGTTGTTTAAACTGTCCCCTAGAAGTCGCAACTTACAAGATGCGCGTGTATGTATGAGACTGCCCTGCTGTGTGGCTCCACGGATGTTCTCGCGTGAAACAAGGGCACGTATCGCGGCAAGCAATACATGAACTGCCGGAATACTGCCGAGGAGTGTCCTCTGTGCATAGTAGGCTCACGACACGTGATCTGTGAAGACGGTAGTATCGCTTGGCGAACGCATCTTTTTTGCCATCGAGAATTTCCCGTGGTGCTCGCGCGCGCGTAATTGGTGCGCGGGTGTCGGAAGCAACTCCAGGCTCCGACACCCACGTGCCAGACTGCTCGGCGTTTTCCGTCAGGCTGTCAGGCTGACGGAATACCATCAGGCTGTCAAATTCCGTTATGTTTCGAGCCGATCCGAAAGTAAATATACTATCGCTCTATAAGCCTACGAGATGTGACAGGACGGTGCATTCGACGGTGTCGAGAATAGCACCTGCGATGTCCGCCATTCGGGACGCTCTCAAGTTCCACCGCACTTGCAACTGCTGGATTCAGAACTAGTGAGGCCGTGGCGGCCCTCAGAACCAACCAGAGTTGACGGGATGGCAACTCCGACATCATGGCGGATGTTGGAAATGTCCAAAATAGCAACCTCCGCCAAAGGGCAGTTCTTGCGTCCAATATCTTGCTAAAAGATGCCCGACAAATGCCCGTTCATGACTTTAAAAGTATATACAAAGCGGTTGACTCAGGTTCGCCAACGCGAGGGAGGATGCATCTGTAATCTCCAGTGGAGGGGACTTCGCGCGTGGCCGAATTCGGTTGGGGGAGGAGACCACGACTGGCCCTCCATTCGCTTTATACATTTTTCGCAAAAAGGAAGTAAGACCCAAGGAGACAAGTAGGTTCGCATGCATAAGTTTGGGCGAAGCTCCGCCGTCTTCGTCAAACGTCACTTCACTCTATACCAGGTCACCTGAACATCAGGGAAAAAAGCCTATATGGCCGTCTACTGCAAGGGGGAAATGTAAAAGCGTAATGGAATGATGAAGTGAACGCTTCAGTGGCCGCGAGGGACCCTGTATGCAGAGCAGGAAACTTACTATATAGGCAGAAGTAGGTCCATCTGGTTGCACGAAGCGTGTATAAGCTCATTTCGGCGCAAGCGCATGAGAGACTATATCGATAAGCGACGTCTCCTTGGACACGACGCGCCTTGGTATACTTAACTTCTCTGTAAGAAACGACCGCTTTTATTTAAAGGAGTTGGATTGAACGACGTCGTTCCCTAAGAGTGCCCTTTGTCGTGCTGCATAATACGCATAAAAGGTGAAAAAAAGGGGGGACACCAACCCCATAATGCGCATGCGCTGTCCAGCGATAAGTCGTTTTTCGTTATTGCTGATGTTAAGTAGACTATGGTGCCCTTATACAGCGCCTGCTGCTCCTTTTCAAGGAAAATTGAGAAAAGTGAAGGCCACACACACGAAAGAAAGTTACATGAAATCGTGCTCAAAGTTCAAGTCGTTGGGTATAGCACTAACGCCCCTCTCTAGTGGCAGTCACTAAACAGCACCTTTAACTACTCGCCCTTTAGACGAGAAATAATACGAAAAATTTCCATCGACTAGCGAAGCAAAACACATGGAGTCACGCGAAAAGCCAACTTCTGACACGATATGCCATGCAGGAGACATTACGGTTCAAAGACGTGACGGTTCAAAGACGTGACGGCGCACGTGCTCACATAAGGGTAGACACATCTTGAATAGCGCGCTCTTTCTGATGTATATACAGATTATAGACTGCTGTCAGAAGGTGTATAAACTGCTCGAGGCAATGACACACCATTTCGCCGGCACGCACTGCGCACGCTATATAGTCCATCAAAGCAAATCGTTTTTCACGGAACGTGCGAGGAGCGAGCCCCTCGGTGCTTGGCGCTTACGTATATAACGGTCGCATCGAATATGCTGGCAACACGGAGAATGCATTTTATAACGCAGCCAGCGCAGCGGGCAGGGCCAGCCTTGCCGTCGATAAGGAGAAACGTCAGAAGGCGATGGAACCCTGACAGGAGCCGTCAGTCGATAAACGAGGTGAAGTGTTATAAGCGGGCAAGCCGCAGTTACGTATCGACAGACACACGCACATTCTCTCGAAGTCACGTACCCGAAACACACACACACGCACACACGCACGCACGCACGCACCCGCTATCGCGCGTATAATAGGGGGGCGACTGAATGGTACCGAAACCGTGCGGCACCGGCGAAACAAGCTTTTCAATCACACGCACGCGTCACCTATAACCGTATAAAGGGCTTAAGAAAAGAACTGGGGAGGGGTGAGGTGGTGGTGGTGAAGTGGCGGAGGAAGAGGGGGAGAGACAGTATAGAAAAAAAAAAAGGGGGGGGAGCGTTTCGATCCGCAACACGAAGCGTATTATGGCGAGAGGCAAAACGGTCGATTCTTACACGATCCGCTGGTCCGAGGAAACTGCTTACGCAAGGAACAAATGCCGATCAAGGAGCGTATAAGTGGTGGAGTAGCGGTGGAGAAGGGGCACACAATAGACGGAAAGAAAAGGGGCATTGGTTAAACCCCTTCAATATCCACTTCCGCTATACAGTGGACATATAGGCTATCAAGGGGGCCGGTAGATGAGGACGCCTGGGCGGTGACCAGTCGCCGGTTCCGGTGTGAGCACGCACAAGCTCAAACGCTACCTGGTAACCGGCATTCGACCGGTAAACTAGCATATATAGGAGCAATGGGAATCAGTTGCCCAATGCGATTATTTTTTAGCGTTTCTTTTTCGATCGATCGCTAATGGCCATTTTATACCGCTTGTTCCGAGTCTCTGAAATAGGCTATTTAATTCCGCAATACCCATACAGGGAAATGTGGACTGCATATTTAACTGAAATTAGAAAGAAAAAATACGGTCGCCTCGCCCGCATGAGGAAGTACGTTAAACAGGGACCATAGTGGGACCTGGGCAGGCTTTTCTCATACCAGCACACTGTGCCATCTGGACGGAAAATTTGAACTTGTAGGCCAGGCAGATACATTGTGATGGGAAAGAATTTTAGGGGCGAAGCTCCTTAGGGCGTGGGTCTGTACATCCCATGGTGTTCGTTGGTGATGTACGTAGCCACGTCTACTTTTATAAAAAAAAAAATTCCGAAAGTTGCGTCCTCTGCCTGGATTCGAACCTAGGCTCTCGGCGTGGCAGTCGAGCGCTCTACCACTGAGCTACGCCTGTGGTTGAAAAATTATCGCTAAAAGACATAAACAGGTATAATGTCTCCCGCGGAATCGCATTAACAAACGTAATGTTACGTTGAAAAATAGTAATACACCGCCACACGACGCGAAAATGGATTGTATAACGAGGTCGAGGCATCATTTGAAAGAACACAGAGCTGCGTGCTTTGTAGCTTTTAACCCATTACGGAGGCACTGGTAATTATGGCGTAGTGGGTACTTCCCTACTTGGCAAAATGATAAGTTATGGCGCAGGAGATACCTACCACTTCTACTTGCACTAGTTTCCTCAAGCGTTTAAAGTGGCCTCTAAGAAAGTAGCTCCTCCTGCTTACGCTGTCACTGTCCTGCAGTTCCGCGCAGGCCTGGCTCTAGCACAGCATATGCAAGATCCCAGCGTACGAATACAGTGTTTCTCACGCCTTTACATGATGATCGACTGGGCGATTTACGCGAGAGATTCACGGTTTACCGATGATTCCCTCCGGAGCTTCGCCCACTCATCATCATTCACCCCGTGGATATGCTGTGATTTTTTTTTTCTGCTTCATGCGGGCTCGTTACAACGCAGTCTACATCATTTCACAGTGATCGTGTCGAGAATGGAGCTCGCTGCTACCGCGCAGCCACAGTTGTACAAACGCTGAAACGATTGATACATTACAGTAGAATGGGCTGTATACCTTCCAAAGAAAGATGTCGCGACAGAGGGATCTATGTTAATTAATTATACATCGCTAATAAAATATCTTTAACGCGCTCATGATGTAAATACATTCTCATTGAAATGGGGCCGCTACGACCGGTGTAGAACCCGGAACCAGGCGCTAAGAAGCTTCGTAGTTATGCGTTCGAATTATTTCAACATAACTGCTCTTCTTGACAGGTAGCGTATCGACGAGGCAGGGAATCTATGGTGCAGTACGCGGGCATAATGTGTCCGTCGTAGCACCATTATTATTTGCACGTCTTCTCGATATATCTACTCGGCCAACTTAAAGAAGAAAGGCTAATCTGGACATTAAAGAAATGACAGACGTGATCTGATGAGAGCTCCATAACGTAGGACCGCCATGCTTCGAGAGCTCTACATACTGATGACTTGATACTTCACATTTATTTTCCGTTTTCATATCAGAAATGCCTGTCTTGCCTCCTCCTGACGCGCCTGACAACTTACAACGTAACGAAAATGGTGCACTACAGTACACTGCCAAACACTGAAGGGCCGGGTATCCCGCTTTCTGGCTTCGTTTTTCGCATTCACGTTCATTTCGTAACTCACTAGGGCCGCCGGACTTCAAGGTTCACTGTAATGGAACCAGCCTCAGGCATACCACATCGCCTATGTACGACAAAAACTCGAAAGCGAATGAGCACCGCCAGATCAACGACGAAACAAACAAACAAAAGCATAACGAAAATGCGTGCGATTGCGCTATGCGGCGAGTCGCATGACGGGCCATGTGTGCGCGCCAGCATCGCAGCACGACGCCGCCCGTGAGGCACATTCATCGCAGCGGGACACGAGACCGAGGAGGAAGCGCAGGGACAGCCATTTGTTTACTAACAGCAGTCACGAAGAGTCAACCGTTCAGTCACGACCGCGAAGGCGACGGCTCTTTGCGTCTCCTCCCGCCCCAACGACTCCAGCTAGCACGGCGACAGTGTGTGTGTGTGTGTGTGTGTGTGTGTGTGTGTGTGTGTGTGTGTGTGTGTGTGTGTGTGTGTGTGTGTGTGTGTGTGTGTGTGTGTGTGTGTGTGTGTGTGTGTGTGTGTGTGTGCACGTTGCTGCTATACGCGGGCGAAAGCGCGACCGACGCTTGGGCGTTCACCGTGGACGACGTCGGTCTTCTCTCCCCTCGGAGGCAAAGACTGTCACCGTGCCATCATTAGTGCGGATGAAAGGAGCCCTTCCTCACCAGGAAGGCGTCACGGACCGCAGAAAAGCGAGAGGCGCCGTGGGGGGAATACTCCTTTGCGGAACACTCTGCTGAAAGGCGCGCTCTCGAATGGCAGGAAAGCGTAAACTATGCGCGCGTTTACGCAACAGATCCGCGTTCTGCAAGGTCGATCCACAGATCTCTCCCTCTCCTTGTGGAGAACGCCAGGCCGCAAGGCTTTCTGTTGTAGCAGACTGTGTCGTAAGGCGTGTCCTAACTGTTCATCAAGAGCGGACAGACGTGCGCGTAAGAAACGTACCCAATAGCAGTAAAGTACCTAGCTTGGCATGTTGGTACATCTCTCGAAGAAAACAGCGCCAACTAAAAGAAAAGAGTGAAAGAAGACGACAGGACAAGCGTCTGCCTTGTCTTCTTCCAGTGTGCCTTGTCGACCGCGCTGTTCACCTACATTCTCAGAACAATGATTGCAGTAGCCTTTCGCCCTGTTTACAGCAGCTTTAATAAATCAGAATTGTGGCGACAGTTCGAACTGCTTGCAAGTCTTGCATGACACGACCAATCTTGTGCAAGGCGCTACGTTCTTAATAAGCCGGGCGTTCTTGGTGAGATGTGATTCCTGCGATGCAAAGTGTGAATGCACAAACACTCACCCTTACTCCCATGACGTCTCAACGCCGCCAAGTCTGCAGGTTGACGCGTTATCCCAACTGTTCCTGCTGCCTCTATTCGACACTGCCGATGTCCTTTTCGAAGCCCGACTAGAAGGACTGGCACTACACACTCCTGCAGAAACGGAGATTTGCCGTGTGGTTCCTTCGAAGTCAGCGTGGACGCGGCTACTGGCGTTTGTGCAGTGAAGCTGCGGTATAATCGTGAGCGCCGCAGCCGCGGGACGTCCCAGAAAGGGGAGACAATAGTGCGGAACGCTTTGGCCGCTCAGCCACGTGGGAGCAGTGGTGGTGCGCGCGCGCGCGCTCTCTACGCCAATGGGATCGACCGCCAGCGGCGGCGTACCGCGTTGGATGTTCCCATTTTTTACTTCTCCCCCGCGGCTCTCAGCAATGCGCCCCGGAGACGCAAGGCGAACCGCTTGGCTGCGCCTTATCGCAGGTTATAACATAAGCGCGGACACTCGCAACGAGTCACGGTCGTCGGCGCATGCATCGCGGTGTTACCGCAGCGGCACTGCGCTCACATTGTCTGCCGCATAATTTCCTCTAGTGGGTAACATCAGCAATAGGCTTGACCACGGTCTGTACACCATCGGATATTCGAACGGCACAAATTTGTACCTCATGGACATTCATATTCACGTTAACCCTTGGTTACTTGTTTTCCCTTCTTCATAGACGATAGGAAAACGCTCTGTAGAGTACATCTAAATGAACCAGCACACACGGACGGACAAAGAAAAGAGCCTCGGCCAGGAGTCGACGTTTCGACAAGAACGCTTCTCTCAGTCATGACAAATCCTTGTGTCAGAACGTTTCCTCAGGCTTCTATTGTTCGCCAGCTGTTTGTCGATTCAAACATATATCTTCCTGTGACCTCTTTGTTCTGCTTCAAGTACCCCGGATGAACAGTGGATGACGCGGACGCTTACTGTCAACGAAAAGCTTTTCTGCTGCTTGCGGCTGTCAGTGATGGTCGTGCGACACCACGCAGTCGTGCTGTAGGAAATTGTCTAACAACCAGTTCTGGTTGTAGTGTGTGCTAACCCGCTCTTAGAGCAATGCAATAAGTATTAAGCATGTGCTGCTATGACTCAGCACGCCGTGGTCTATAGCTTTCTTCGACCCCGCAGCATGACGTCAAGACTCCGCTTATGGTAAAATCACAGGCATCGTAGCGTGCATATCTCTTCAATGAAACTGACGTGTCCGCTCTAACGCGATTGCTGGCGTTACGTCCGTATACCATAAGCGACTCTTTAGGCGCCACAGTGCCGTCGATGTGCCTGGTAAGCCGGTGTTATACGCACACAACTACTCAACTTACACAAGTACGGCGAACCTACTCGTAACGCTTTCCTCAAAGCCAAACAGTGCGAGATATAGGCCATCTCCTGGCTGTTTCGCATGACATCGGTAATGACAATGCGTGGTATCTACCGGAATTTTTCTCACAGACAGGGGGCCAAAGCAAGAGACGTGGTAGACCAAGGTTTCCCCTGAAAAGCACGAGCTTTCCTGATGTGTATAGCTCAGTTTCAACAGTGTCACGCGCAAGTTATCCTTGTGCATCGAAGTAAAAAAAGAAGAAAGATAATAAACATCATGAAAGACCGAGAGGAGGAGCAGGAGGAAAGGCGGGAAGGTCAACCAGACGCGGGTTCGGTTTGCTGCCCAACGCGGGGGAAAGGTACAAGGGTAAAATGAGAGGATATTGTGAGGGTCATTTTGGACAAGAAAGAGAGAAATGAAGAGGAAAGACAGGGAGGTTAACCAAGCGCGTGCTAGGTTGGCTACCCTTCCTCTGGGGAGGGGGAGAGGTGAATAATAGATAAGATAGACGTAGGAAGAGCTGGAAAAAAGACAGTACGAAGTTGACAACACTGCATGCGTTTCGCACATGTCAGAAAACATTGGACGCGGGACATTAGGCTTACCACATTCCACTGTTACTATAGATCGACTCATCTCAACGCATGTCGGACTTCACGAAAAATGACGGTGTTAGACAGACCACCGCATCTATCGAAAGCTCGCAAGTGCTGAACTACGCCCTTCTGACCGCCGGCATTTACAGAGTATCATCAGACATCTGCAATAGTTTAGCTCAGCGTCGTCTCGAGAGCGGATCTAACCATATATATGTGAATATTTTTGCGCCGCACTGTCATTTCAATGCCACAGACAGAAATGTGGCCGTCAACGCGAAAGTTCGAACATCACCTCTCAAATATTATCCTGATTGATTGATTTATGGGGTTTTACGTCCCAAAGTCAGCTATGATTATCAGGGACCGTATAGTGGAGGGCTCCGGATATATCGACCACGCGTGGTTTTTTGAAGTTCACTGACATCGAACTGTATACATGGGCCTCAACGTTTCGCCTCCATCGAAATACAGCCGCCGTGGCCGGCATTCGATCCCGCGACCTTCGGATGAACAGCCGAGTGTCATAGCCATATAACACATTTAATTCGACCGTGTATAGCTAGGCTCTGAACAAAAGCGCGTCAGACTATATCGAGTCGTGTCGACAGAGAATGTTACAGCTTCGCCGGCCGTCCTCCTTCTCAGAGTGGAAGAGCACCGAGATTTTCTGCTTCGCTGTTGAGTACGAACTTGAGGCAAAATGGCCGCAGTATTATCTCTTTCGATGTATGCAATCACGCTCAGATTTCAAGCTCACTGACAGCCCCACATCCACGCCGGAAATGCATTTCGAACTCACCTCTGCATTCCCCATTGAAAGGCACCGGAAATTCGCGGTGGTAGAGTATGTCACACTTGTCTGGAGCATTAGAACGGCCGGCTGCGGAAAGCACTAGTACCGCGTATACCGGTAGCCGCTGTGTTCGAGGTACGTTGGATCCGAAAAGCCAAAAACCTGCCTGCGGCATGGCTGCTCGCGGCTGTTTGCGTTATCAACCTGCATATTTCGTCACGAGCAATGACGAACGGAACCCGCGCTTTCACTGTGCCTGCTTCGGCCAGAGCAGTAACCGCCGCTGCTGATAAAGGAGCGAAAATGAAACACGGTTCACCCAATGCATTCGTATCTGGTTGAACCCGAAAAATTGACAGATGAATTACTGCCCCGCCACGGTGGTCTATAGTGGCTATGGTACTCGGCTGCTGACCCGAGGGTCGCGGGATCGAATCCCGGCTGCGGCGGCTGCATTTCGATGAAGGCGAAATGTCGAGGCTCGTGTGCTGTTCGCTGTCAGTGCACGTTAAAGAACCCCTGGTGGTCATAATTTCTGGAGACCTCCACTATGGCGTCTCTCATAATCAGAACTGGTTTTGGGACGTTAAACCCCACATAACAACACCATAACAACAACAGATGAATTATTGACATTGCTTATGTTGAATGACATGTGGCTGCCAGAGCTAGCGCACGCGAACACCAGCGCACATCCAAGCTTATCACGAACGGCGACTGTTGCACATGCGACTGTTACACATGCGACAACAAGGAAAAAGAAAGAACAAAAAAGCAAAGATATGTTTGACCATCTCTCCTGACAAAATTTACCGGCCGATATCGCAGTTTGGTCGCGAGTATCCGTGCAGCCTTCTGGCGCTCGAATCCAACATGTCTCGAACCGAGCAGCTTCTATGAGCGGCACGCTCTTGCAGCCGTCAGCCGCCTGCTCGACCATGGCTCGACTGCTACGGGCAAGTGTGGTTCAGACTGTGCAAGCAAGCATCTCGGTGCTTCAACGCGGCTCACAAACCCAGCGATCGACCGATATAGTATGCCCGCGGAAGTCTTGAATCAAAGTCTACTACGAATTACGGTACGTTCAACCGTCCAACCAGCAATTTGCATCAGGTTTCCGGGCCGGATAATTACTTATAAAATTTATACGATTACCATAACGGTGTATATCCCTTCGCACCAAGAGCTTCGTTCGAGCTCGATTAGTTCAATTCGGTTCGGAGCGCGTATAGCACCCTGTATTCTGCTGATATGCGTTAGAATACAAGCGACGACGTGGTTCGCTGCTTGAGACAAGCGACGGGCACTTTTGATCAATTAGTCGGGATATTTGTCGCAAGTTTTCCTGTTCCGGGAGAGCTGCGTGAATCCAAACAAATCCGAAACTGGAAGCTAGTGTAATAAATTGATTTCTGGAGATTTCTGTCCCAGTACCACGATATTATTATAAAAGACGCCACAGTGAAGGGCATGCACCGGAAATTTCGACCAGCTGGGGTTCTTTAACCTTCACAGTACACAGGCCCCAAGCATTTCGCCTCCATCGAAATGCAGCCGCAGAGGCCGAGATTCGATCCCGCCGCCTTCGGATCAGCAGCTGAGTGCCATAACCATTAGACCGCCGTTGCGGAGCGGCTAGTATAATAATAATAATAATAATAATAATAATAATAATAATAATAATAATAATAATAATAATAATAATAATAATAATAATAATAATTTGTTTTTACATCTACCAAACCACAATAATATTATGCGGTACGCCGTCAGGAACGTCGGAATAATTTTGACCAGTTGGGCTTCCTTGGTAAATCTAAGTACATACATGTTCTTGCATTTCGTCCCCGTAGGAATGCGGCCGCCGAGGCCCGGGGTCAAATCCGCGTCCTTTGTCTAAGAAGCACGAAAGACAGTCACAAGAAATGCAAATCACAACACTGCGATAAAATTCCGCGCTCCCTTCTAAACGTTTAACATTTTCAAAAGTGATGGATCGTGGATAAACATAACAAAACGTGGCTCACGTTCACTTTGTGCCTTGCTTAGGCACACGTGCCGCATAAAATAGAAATCATTAAGAAAATAACAAGAAATCAGGAAGAGGGATGGGTGACCCGATCTATATAACGCCGAGGCATGCATTTCGAAGACCCTGTTTATGAGCGGCGTTTTTTACGAGTAGCCGTAACAGCAGATATTATATTAATATCAGAAGTACTACACTATAATAGCAAATGCGTTATGAGTAGTCTGAAAAGCACCGCAAAAAATCGAAATCAACACTACGCAGAGCTTTGCTCGCGAAATGAAGTATATAGGTGATCGCAGAAATAAAGCTCTCTGAAAGGCATGCATTGTTCGGAAAGGAACAATGGAGTACGAAACAATCGTCCTTTACGGTCGGTGCAGTAACCAACACTTTCTTTACTAATGACATTTACTAATACAACGCGGGCTCTGAAGCAGAAAAACAAGGCTCACTTCAAGCATGCAGAACGTCCGCCACGGTGGTGTAGTGGTTACGGTACTCGGCAGCCACCCATGAAAAACACGGGTTCGATTTCGGCCGCGGCGGCCGCATTTTCGATGGAGGCGAAAATTCCAAAGGCCCGTGTACTGTGCATTGTCAGTGCGCGTTAAAGAACTCCGGGTAGTCAAAAGCTCCGCAGCCCTCCACTCATCATAATCATAGCGTGACATTAGCGCGTAAAACCCATCAATTCTTATTAAGCACCGCAGGCAGCACCAGCTTACGTGTAATCGTCAGGTATAGTAAAATCGAGCTCTGCTTAGAGACATGTACGGGAAAGTAATTATAAGAAACGAACCTTGGAAGCGCGCAAAAATCCGTATCTTCGTATCACACGAACGTACTCGTGGAACAGAGCTGTCAGCGGCGACAGTCTGCACACGGATTCCTCGATCGACGCCATGACTCGGTGACCGAAGATGCAACAACGACACAAGCAGCTTGCACACGATGCGAGAGTCAACACGAACACGGCCACTTGCTTCAATACACTGCGCCGACCGTTCTGACTTCGAGAGCTCGATCGTGTCAAGCGCACGAAAATGTTATCGCGTAAAAGGTCAGCTTCCTACAAGCGTCGCAGGTGCCGCGCATTACCTCATCTGCTTTCATACAGATGCAAACGCGCCATACCCTAACGCAGGCTGCACATAACGCACATCTTCTGACAAGCTTCCCGAGAACAAAAGAACCTCTTTTTTTCTTCTTATTTATAGTCGTCCTATTTTTTTTTTCCTTCCTTTATAACTTTTTTTTTTCCTTCAGCTAAGAACGCAGATGTTTCTTCCACCCGTTATGCTCCTTGAGATGCTACTGTCTGCAACAGCTGGCACCTTGCAGCTGGCGCGTGCGCGCTAGCGACGTGCCACGGACGAGTCGAAGTGCATCTCACAACCTATTGCCAGAACATGCAATGGAAAAGTAAGAAAGGATCGCATCGCCGTAACAATAAAACATTTAAAAAAATCCCTTTTGTCGTTTATACGGAAATGACGTATGCACGTTTCACATGAACACATACATGGCCGTCGGAGTTTTCCGTTTCCTCGAGGCCAAGGCGAGCCTTTAGTATATACACAATGAGAATTACGAAAAAAATAAATAAAAGACGCATAAGCGAAGAGAAATGACCCCGATGTTCAAACCAGTGACCGCATACATGCACGCGTCCTACGCAATTCTGAGGAGACACGTATAGCATGGGGAATTTTCCTCGCTGCCTCTTGATACAATTCAGCGCCTGAACAGTGATTTGGTTACATCACAGTTCGAAGGAAATGCCATTATACGGCCGTCGTGGAGTTTATAGTGTATACGTTCTTGGCGGTACGCTGCTGTACACGAGATAGGTCGCGGGTTCGATTCTAAGCAGTTTCAATCACATTCCCGTGGCGCCAGGGCGAACAAATATGTTCGTGCACTTGAATTCAAGCGCGCATCAAAGAGCCGCAGATAGTTAGTCGGAAACGCTTAGCTCCCTCCCCTCATGACCTACTTATGGTCATCCTATAAAAACGCGATATTGCATCTCACTCGTAATTAGCTGGGGAGAGATGAAAGAAAACAAGAAAGCAGTTCTGTTCAATAACCAGCGTCGCCTCGCGTTCATCCTCTTCGCTAAAGCTGCCAATAATAAAATAAGGGGATATAAATAGTGGGGAACTTGGCAGGTTCGAGAGAATTGCGTTGGCTTGCGCGGCGCGCCGCTTCCTTTCAAGGAGGAACCGCCATGATTACGTGAGTGTCGGTGAGCGCGTTAGCGGCCGGCCCGTCGCCTTTGGAAGAGGAAAGAAGTAAAAGGTAAACGAGTTGAGTGGTCAGACCGGCCGCGTTGATTGCGTCACGTTGACAGGATGCGCCGGCGGCGACTAAGTAGTCGCGTCAGACTGCACTGCACTGCCTCCGCTTTGTGTAGCAAGAAGTGCGCGTTTTTCACTTCAGACGCACTTGCGCGATGTCTTGCTGCAACCTTCGACGACGTGTGGTCTTGTCCACCATAGAGTCGGTGCCTCGGGGCGTGTCGTGTAGCGATGAAAACACTACGCTTGTGCGTATATAGGTGCAGCGTTGTACAAGCTACGGACCGTGCCAAGTGTGTAAGATTTTGCGGGAATGTACATGTAACTACAGTATCTGGGCAACTATGCATAAAAGTGCACATATGACACCACGATCGCCATATTCTCGTTCAAAACTTCTCGCGCTGCGATGCTGCAAGAGATGAGTAGAGCAGTACTTGATGCTAGTTTAACTGCGTCGTACTTGAACATCAACAGTTAAACAAAGAAAGAAAGAAAGAAAGAAAGAAAGAAAGAAAGTTTATGGCTGTTTCTTTAATGAGGAACAATTGTGCATTTTTCGTGGTGGTTCTTTGAGATTGATTGCTTTCTTTTACGTCCCAAAAAGCACGATATGATTATGAGAGACGCTGTAGTGGAGGGCTCCGCAAATTTTGATCACCCTGGACTTCTTCAACGTGCACTGACATCGCACAGTACGCGGGCCTCAAAATTTCGCCTACATCGAAATGCAGCCCCCGCGGCCGGGATTCGATCGCGCGACCTTCGGATCAGCAGCCGAGTGCCATAGTCACTGTAACATCGCGGCGGGGCATGGTTCTTTGAGGAGATGAGCAGATCGAAATAAGCCGATGCCTTCTTTTATTTTATTTTTTATTTTTTCTCGCTCTCCATAAACGTGTGGCTGCTGTGACCGTTGCAGTGCTTAACCCCTATGAAATACGCAGTTCGTATAGTGCATGTGTTGTTGGTTCATTCTTACATGAAATCACAGAGCCACAGAAAACGTTTGATCGTACAATATAATTCACAGGGAGAAAGTCTGAAATGGAAAATTGGCATCCACCCGTTCGCACTCACAAAGCTACAATACGGATTTCCTTATATCGTTGTGTTGCAAACAGGTGGACGCTAATTTTCCCTTCCATAACATTTTGCTCGACATCGCGCGATTCAACAGAACAGATTTCCAAGGATAGGGACTCCTCCCAGAAATTTTCGCAATGCATTAAAAGCTATGTGGACAGCTTTGCATGCGTCACCCGTTGACTCGATTTCGGCACTCCACGCAGCGTGCGAATGCGTGGCCTCCTGATCCGCTTTAGGTATATTCAGCTTTGAGAACGCTGCATGCAACTACTGCAAGGAAAGCATACGTAGTGGCTGTGTTATTATGTAGGGGGCTGCGCGACACTCAGAAAAAAAGTGGCACTGATATCAATTATAGAAAGTGCCGCGCAGCGTTCCGCCCCCGATCGCGCCTGCGGGAGTGTTCGTAACAGAATCCGTACTCGAACTTCAAAGCGCCAAGGCGATCATAAGGAAAGGGTGAGGTGTGTTCTGGAGAAGAAGCTACGCAGAGGTAGTTATCCAAGCCAGGAGGCTCTATTGCGGACATCGAGGACAGAGTAGTTTATCGACTCCAGCTGAGATCACCACTGACCGAATTGCGTCACTGAGGAAGCAAACTCTATACAGGACGACCCCACTAACTGCGACCTCGGCAGGACGCCCCGAAGCGTCTTATCTCGTCCCGCAGTGTCGCCGAGCGAGCAATTTGCATCGTCGTCTCCACAGCGTGTTGCCGGAGGCAGAGGCGACTGCGGGGATAACTGTGAGTATGTTAGGTTAACTGTATATATGCTGTCCTCACGAGGAGGTCGTCGTGTCAATTGCGTTCTGCTCGTCCTCGAACGCCGGTTCACGCTCGCTTCGTACCATGCTGGCAACCTGTAATTAAACGGCAGAAATGCACGTCCTACTGCACGCGATACGCTAATACATGAAAAAAATAAGAGGCCTATACTAACCATACGTTTTTGTTACTTACGTAGTAGGCAAATGCTCGACACCATTTTTCTTTTTACGTTTCACTGCTAGATAATCACTGTAGGTCGTGTCTTTTACTAATCAACCGTAAAACTAGCGCCGCTACTAGCTTAGGGCTACGCAATGGTGTCCCTGCCTTTTCATGCCTATTGGGTAATTGCGATTTTATGCTCAGTAACCTAATCAGGAAACATTGATGCCAATAAAGCAATGAGGTGACCCGATCTCAGCACTGATATGTAGTTGGTGCGCTTTCAGTAATGTATATAGTTTTTGATGTCCCCAACACAGCAAGCGCGACACCTCGGGAGGGGAGGGGGTAGTTGCGAAGTGGATGCGCACTGAAGGGGGCACACAAAATGATTATGTGAGCATAATTTGAAGTTCATTGAGGTGCGGTGCACCGTACCAACACGCCTGGAACAAATACGTACATGTGATACATTCCTACATGCTTAGAATGAATTCATCCTGTCATTGGGAGTGTCCAGCTCATATTGTCGCAGCCATAACCCATTCCCATAAGTGAAGCCTGTGTGCGTATTAATGATAACTTCGTTAGCGAAAACAAGACAGGTGCCGCGTGCCCTTCTCATTTCTGGCACTCTCTTGCTTGCTCTAGAAAAAGCTTGAAAAAGCTTGAGTTGCCAATATTTTTCAGCGCAGCAAGCTGTCGATTCAAGCGGCACCGGCAAACGTTACTTGTGTCAGCGTATTTTCCTACACTCGTTTGATACGTGCATTTAATGCCGAATGTTATATTTTTTTTTAATCGCCTAGTGATCCGTGGTGTCGACGGTGTCCAGGGGGTCCAGTGGTGTCCAGATCTTACTGTGTCTAGGGGTCAGTAATTTAACACCCTTATGTATTCCAGAATGTGCAGCTTCGTCCATGAATACATCTACGCATATACTTAAGTACAGTGTTCACTCGGATAGAGCTTAGGTAATTTTCTATACAATGTTTTAAAAAAGCTAACAGAGAAACAGAGGTAACAAAGAAACATGGCGAAGCTCTCCGGCTATCTCTTAAAGAAGAGTTGGTATTCGTGCATGACTTCACGCCAAATTTAATACTGCTCGTTCCGCATGAATTTTAAGTTAGGTCTGTGCACTAAGCGTGAAAGATCCTGTACAAAATAATAATAAGGTGTTATGAAAAGTATCTCGAGTAAACGACCTATTTCCAGATATTTAATCTTATGCTAGAATTTTATGTGTAACGTCGCAGAAAAAAGAAAGCTCAAGCAGATTTAAGGTTAATATTAAGAAAATATTTTTATTGCGTATTTAAGGAACCCATAAAACCGCACGTTGCGCTCACCTGTGCGGACGTACTAGATATATGTTTGTGGTATTCGTCCGAAATAGAAACTAGCTACGGAGAATACAGCAAAGACGACAACGTTGGATCAGTGTTACGATCACTGATAAGACGTGGTCATGTGAACGTTATGTTCCCACGGCCGTGTCTTATCGGTCGGCGATCAAACGCCAATATTCCAGGGCGCCTTGACGCAGAGCCAATGAGACCCATAACTCAACCACGTGAGGTATGTGATGGTTAGCAGCAAAGAGACCTTTCGACGTGACCGAACGCTCGTCAACACGTATGCGCTTCCACTAGCACCCCGCGATCAGCAACAACACGCGCGACGAGCGAGCGAGTCGGCCAAATGATTCTCCCATAACCGGTCGCGAAAACCGGGATGCGCTGGATGCATGTGCACGTGACCTTTTCGTGGCTCGTAATAACTCTTCACCAAGGACGACGCCTCTTCGAAGGTCCTTCGCGAATCTGCGGGACTTCTCACGTGGCTTTCTCTTTATTTATTTGAATCGCAGAGTACCCGCGTGTTGCTCGGAGTAAATTTCCACAATATGCTTCTGTATACATTGCTTCGTACAGGTATTTCTATTAAATGCGAAGCGTTTGCCTGGCGAACATCAGCAACTTTGGCAGTATCTATCTATCTATCTATCTATCTATCTATCTATCTATCTATCTATCTATCTATCTATCTATCTATCTATCTATCTATCTATCTATCTATCTATCTATCTATCTATCTATCCTTCCGCCTAAGTCTCGTGCTCTCCTGACAGCTTCGTTAACTTGGTTTGCACCAAATTTGGCATGGTAGGGTATGAATGTATGACGAAAACGAATAATTGATCTTGACATCACTAACATGATACACTTGTCATGTATGCCACGATTACCAATAATACAGTCACGTGTGGCTCATACCCACCCCAGGAATTCAGGGTATTTGCCACAAGGGATTGAATGGTAACGTTACAGACTCGATCTGTCAATCAAGGACCAACAAAAATATAGGCACTAAATATTTGATGAGAACAGACCTCGCGTGGATTGAACAAGAGAAAAGAGCACCGTTTGTACTAAAGTGTGATTGAAATGTATATATAATGAGCAGACAGACACTGACAAGCGCGCTGTAATGACAGAATACAACCCGCCAGGTGGTTTGGGGTAGCAGTCGAACCCTTGTCCCCGCGATGTCAAGCAGACACGCTACTAGTTCACGGTAGGCTGTTCGCACGCTGGCTGTAGAGTGTGTCAACTGCTGTAACAGCAATTTTATAAACAATACACATGTGCTACTATCACTCATCAGGTCCATCTTTGTTCGACTCTGTAGGAATACTCCAACGAACGACTCTTACGATATGCACATCAGCGCACCGTAGCGTGCATTTCTCTTCGACAAAACGGACGCCAGCGCAGTAACGTGCACAGATACCGTAGCGCCCGCTGCGCATCACAGTGCTGCCGACGAGCCTGGTAGGCCCACGTTACGTACACAGCTGCTAAATTTGCGCTAAGACGTTGATGCTATACTCGTAACACTTGACTGAATTCTAGACTATTCGGCGCGGGTAATTTCCTCGCTGACTGCTTCGCATGGCGCCGATTACCACAATGCGTGCGATCTGTCGTTTCTTTTTGTTAGTATTTATTATGACGAATCTCTTAGTTATTGCGTACTTATTGTGATTTGTATAAGGTTGTCTTCGAGATTGTTTCGCCGACCCATTAATGTACCCGTTTTCATGAACCGAGATGGAGGCATCGTCGGGCAACACGTTTTGCTTTTCCCTGTTTCCTTTTGCGTCATATCGTTCGCGAGAAACATATTGTAGTACATGTACACATGTAAGAACAAGGCAAACTTACACTGCAGTCAGCCAGTTCCTAAATTCCACGATCACGCGAAATTCGCACATTTACGAAAGCGGGCTTCCTCCCACGGCCTCACACATTGTGGGAAAGCCAGCTTTAGCGAAAGCTTTCTAACGCTGTTTCTCTTGCTCGCGCACATCCAAAGAGCAGTAAAATCGATCCAAAATAAATATATGAAGAATAAAAAAAGAAAGTATGGCCTAGAGTTTGCTACTTGACACTGCACAAAAGAAAAATACGAGAAAGGAATCCGGCAGGTACCACGTATTGTTGGAATGGATGCCATGCGAACCAGTCAGCGAGGAAGCTGCCTGTGCCGAATTGTTAGGAGGCGTTGACTGAGCCAAGCGTTACGAGCATTTCACAGAGTAAGCTGTTATAGCCTCGTTTAGAATGGCTGATTTTGATGCTAACACACACTACTGTGCGCTGATGGTGACATCAGAGAAACCACCGTCGCCGTCAGGGAAACCATCAGCAGCAACATCTGCCATTGTAACGATAATATATCAGCTTGCGCTATGAAATGAAACTTCGTTTGTATTCCTTGTTGGTGCAGTCACCTGCAAAGGCGGTCCATAATCTTTCGAAACAACCAGTGTATCGTGAAATAAGTAGCGTTACTTTTCGATTCGCCATGGATAGCATTCTACGCAGCACCGAATGAAAGATTATCGAATTGAGCAAGCAACCTACGGAAGAATGTGTGAAGTATTTGTAGACCGGTCCGTTCGGGCCCATCAGTGTAAATCCGCCTCCGCAGATAACTTCTGGCGGCTAATCCGCAGTAGGTGTTACAAACTAATTTACAAATTTGGAGCAATATATCCGCAACGTACAGAGAATGTCCTCCTGTTACAACAAAACGTATACCAAGAACCTGAACGCTCATGCTTGTGCGCGAGACATTCTATACCGCCTGACGAGACAGGCGACTTGGCCGTAGTTTAAGGTCAAATCATCGGAATTCCGTTCTGCATATAGTATACCGATGTCCGATGCAATAAAGACTTAAAATACGGACCTCTACAGAAGCGCATTATTCAAACTGTACCATCGGGGTATTCCTATTTGTTGACTTATAAACGCCACTTCGGTACCGCCGCCCCTTTTCGTTTAGCCTCCATTCTCAGCTGCGCGCAAAACGCTATAGTCTTAAGGTCGACTCAACTGACGGCTATTACGAGATGACCTTCCTATTGGATGATGATGTAATCAACTTTAGTTGCCAGCAGCAGCAAGCATGACCGTTTAAGCGGAAGCGTTCTTCCTATTTTCTCCAGATTAGGCGAGTCCCAGCTGAATGTTCCAAACGCCGCGATGCACGCAACAACTGAGAACCCTGGACGAGGATGCACACGCACATTTATCCCGATATTTTCGTTTCCTACGGCCAGCCCGCGCGGTCCATATAACGCGACGGAAAGCATCTCCGCGCCATGTGTTTATGCACGGCCACGCTTGGCCTCGTATATGTTCGCATAATGCACCAACTTGCACCTCCACCGAACTGCGCGAGGGAGAAGGACTGCATGCGGGAAAGCATTAAGGGGCGAATGAGCGCATGCGCAGCATATTTCATCTCATCGGGGCACGAATGTGTTGTCGTTACTTCGCTGGCGGAAGATGCGAGATGCAGTCACGATCTCGTTCCCATATCCACACGCGCTATATAGCGCTGGTTTCGGCTGGCGTTGGAAAAGTTGCGGTGACTTTCTTTCTTTCTTTCTTCCTTTCTTTCTTTCTTTCTTTCTTTCTTTCTTTCTTTCTTTCTTTCTTTCTTTCTTTCTTTCTTTCTTTCTTTCTTTCTTTCTTTCTTTCTTTCTTTTTCTGTGGAAGAGAGAAATGAAACCGGTGGCTTATTCTCAGCTATATATACGAGAGAGTCGCTGGCGCGGGAGCAGATTCTCTCCTTCGAAACAACAGTTGCGTGATTTCCGCGGCAAAACGTGATGCACTAATTGCGGCCGTTCGCGCAGTGTCCATTTGTCATTACGTCGCTATGCCGGTCCAGACTGAACAAAAAAAAAAAAAAGGAAATGCCGTTTCTTCTCCGGCAATCGGATGTTTCCGTAAGGGCAGGGTGGTACCAGGCGTGTTTTCCACATTCGCGACACCGTTATGGATAAGGTGACCGGCATTCGCGGAGCTCGTACCACATACACAAGAAAACGTCTTGCGCTATAACTGTTAGTGACTGAATGTTGCGGTCCATCCTGTAACTGAACGCGTCACAGGTAAACCTGCTGGTTGGCTGATGACCGAAACTTCCCTCAAGAGTATTCGATGCTCCTGAATTTGAGCACATGCACCGTACAGTTTTTTTTGTTCTTTTTTTTTGTAACTGCTGTTATGACAATGCGTGTTCTTCGCACTGAACCTTGTATGTTGAGCCATCCCCCGGACTCAAGAGTCAAGGAGCAGCCGACGCCTTATTTGTGAGCCAACATATCCTTACATCATTCTGTTAGAAAAAGAAAAAAAAAAAAAGAAACGAAAGCTGCATGAATTCGGCCTCCGATGCGTGATAGCCGAGAAGATCAAACGAATTTATCTTGGGAAGGATGAAGGGTAATTTTCTACCTTGCTGCCCAGTTCTTTTTCAGAACGGTGGTGCTGAACATCGCTGTTTTGTTCGCCGAGTTGTGGAGTGTACTGCGAGTTTGTAGAGAACGGAAAAACGACGGAAATAAGTGAAGTTAGAACCTAGCCAACTCACGCAGAACGTCATCACCAAGGAATAGTTTGGAAACTGAAATAATTGTACGGAATCAGTTTTTAGAATACGAAAACACTGCAGAAAGGAAACGTCAGCGTTAAAGGTCTACGTTCTGTCTATACAGTTTTGTGTGTACTAACCTAAACATCGTTTCCTTACAGTAAGGTCACGTATCTAGTTTTCTTTTGTTTGTTTGTCTCGGGCTAGGCCATAAAAAAATAAACAAATATTTGGGTCTTTCTGCCACAGAAGTGCACCACCAATCCATTTCGCGTGTTTTCCTTGCTTTATCATCACCTACCCGATACCTCCCGATCACGAACGGCGTGCGGCTATCAGGGTGACATAGTATTCTTGGGAGGAAAGTGGCCAGCTCCTATTATTCAAGAAATACTACGCGAGCAAGCCGAAAGACGATCATTGTTGTGTAAGATAAATACCTCTCGTATACTCGATTTTTCCTTGAGTGAAGGCACGTCATACAGCCAACTACGGTCATACGTCGTATACAGCTCAACTAATAAAATCAGACACTGTGTGACGTCCCCGCTGGCACCGACTGGACCCCGGGCTTGTTAACTGGGACATTTTCGTTCGTTTCTTGGAACCTCTCCTTGGCAAAACGAAGAACCGCCAGAGTGATGAATGCGCGTTTCGGAGCTAGGTTCCCGGAACGAATATATTGACAATCCTCACGGACCCACCGCACAAACACCCGACTATCTGGCGACGGCGTCTCTTGCTTACGGGCTGCAGCTGCCAGGCAGCGTTCGCACCCCCACTTTATGGCCCGGGCGCGGCAGAACGCCTTTTGTTCGTCCCATCCATGCGACCGGCCAGGACGGACATTTCGTCAAACGCGGCAGCCCCCGGACTCATTAGCGCGCCTTCCGTCGATGGCCACTTGCGGCGGTCAAGGGAGAAGAAGCGGTGCCTTCTGACGGTGAATGCAGAGGATGCAGAGTTGGGACCCGGCCTGAACATCTGGGCGCCAAGCTCCGAGAACCAGGGCGAGAGGGGGCGGCCGGAGGCTTTTCGGAAAAGCACAGCGCTCTAGTGCGCGTCCCCCCCTTTGAGGCGACGCGCTTTGTCTGAATATTGACATTCTTGGTCGCCCCTGATTCATGAGCCATCGTACAACTCGCCTGTTTCCCTCTCCAAAGTTGTAGCTTGTAGCTTTTTACTTGCTCTACTTTGCTTGAGAGAGGATTTTACCACTGGTGTTGGCTGCGGGTGCGGATGCCGAAGCTGTCAGACTGACTGACAAGAATTATATGCCGCGACAGTAAGCGCAATTGGTTGGGTGCCACGGAAGGATGGTCGTTAAAGCTGACACTCACCGGCCGACAGGAAAATATGTCACATCTACAACTACAATTGGTTAAGGGTCACGGAGGGGCGGCGTCGAGGTCAAGAAAAACACGCGCGGGATAACGGTGCAGGGAGAACGAGAACCGGAGAACGGAAGAAGTCAAGAAAGTCGCGAAGAGCGGAGCATTGTTTTGGGGGCTTGAGAGGGATCCCCTGGGGAAGTCGGGCCGCTCGTCTCCAAGAAAATGAATCTTTAGGCGCCCGCAGCACCAAGACGTCCACCGGACAGCGATCCCGGAACGACCCCGAGCCCCGACTCCAACAGCCAGCTCCGAGGCCCCGTCAGCGATGAACCTTTCGTGAGACGAACTTTTCTCCTTTTATTTTACGAGTTGACGAGCTTTGCGGGTAGGGAGGCGGCACGTTGAGACATTGCGCGGTTTTAATAGCTAGTAATTTCATTCTGTGAGTCCTCGTGTGTTTGCTTAATCCCGTTTGCGCGCTAATTTTTGTCAAGAACCTTATACTATCGATTGTTAGCGTCATTTTTATGCTCTCAGTTGTTTTGCTCATGTATCCTGTGTCGCGAGTGCTTTATTCATGCGCTGTAGTCTTGTGTAGCGGTTACTTTATGTGGACAGCTAGTGTGTACGCCAGTTGCGGCTATTAATAAATGACATGCGTCAGTAATTGAGAAAAGGTCGTAGCGTCTCTCACTTCCCGACCCCAGCACGAATCCCTGAGCACAGAAAGTTGTTGAGATGTGCAGCCAAGAGGGGGCGAGCGAGCGTAGTGGTCGTAATTAGTGGCAAGTAAAAGGGATTGGGTGACCCTCCCTCCCCCTCTGGCGGTAGGTAGCGTAGCGGGGAACGTCTCACTGTCACAATGCTTCAAGGTGCTGGTTTACTAACTATATAGTGGTTTAACTAACAGCTCATACGTATCGATCAACGTAATGCTGACCATGTTTCTTGGAACCACAAAAACAGGACGGGTCAGTTGGAAGCGCTTGCCTAACTAGTGTAACGAGTTTACGCAACTCCGTTTAAGTTGACGCAGCGGACACCAGAGCGGTGCACCGATTGGCGACCCGCATCGTAGAAGTAGTCCCTCGTGAGGTATGATAGCGGAAGCTGCACGTGAAGGAAGACGTACGATGATGCCAACGATATCTTACGTCGTTGAGCTTGTGCATGTTTAAAGGAGGCCCCAGAAAAGCAACGCTCGATCCCAACATCAGCAAAACGTTCTCGTAAAGAACAAACAAGCCGCACGCGCGTAGATGCGCCTGCTTCGGCGTAACAGGTCGCGCGCATCGGCCTGAGATGCTGGTTCTGCAACTGCGAGAACTACCGTTTCAAACAGTGAGTAAAATACCGAGCTCAGTTTTAATCAATGGCAGGCACGGAATGTGCCGGACGTGGTATTCGGAAACCCTGCTCTATCTCGAATCTCAGGAAGTATACGGCGGACGGCTGCGATACGGCAAGACCATTGCTCACCCACTGAGATATCGCGGACCGCGTATACACAAACATAAATACACACGCAGGCACAGTCGTCGCCGTGCTTCCTGTCTGAGCCACGGCGACATTTAGAGGACAGGGCAAGGTCAAACTCGTACAGAAGGAAACTGGAACAGAGTATATCCCTGACCATCATTTCTTGGCTCGCTGACCCCTTGACAAACAGACCACGTACCGCAATTACACTATACTCCCGGAAAGCTGGCGGTAGGACAGGCGAAGTCTTGGATCGCATATGTGATGGGTGTTCGTGCATCTGTGCGTGTGTGTTTTCTTGCTTTGGAGAGTGCGGCTCCCGGCGTGTGTTTTGTGTGTTTGTGTGTTTTGTCTTATGCGTGAGTGGCCTGGCGCTTTAGACTAAATTGAATAACAGTGGCGTAGTTTTTAAAGGGCGCCGTCTCGTAATGAGAGGTGCTGCAGAGCACAGGGCTACGGGTTAGATATGATCAATTAATCGGTGTTGAAAGCTTACTCTAGAATTGTTTCTGCTTTTGTTTATCTCTGTGAGGATGTGCCCGCCTAGTGTGGCGTAATAAAACTGCAATTTAGTATACGTCGACAGGACATCACGGCCCTCCGTTGTAATGAGAAGTGTGAAGAGGTTCCTACGCTACTGTACGCCGCCTAAAATAACGCCAACCACTTCGCAAAAGAATCGGGATGTTTGTTAACCGGAACAGCAACGCCCTTCGCCAAATATCTTTATGCGAAAGCTGTAGGGATACGCAAGGAGATTTGTGGACTGACCGGCTTCGATATTAACACATAACTCCTAATGTCGCCAACTAGGAAATTAGTTATCTTAATTATTAATTCGCTCCTTATAAAATTGCCACGCACAAAATGCTGACGTCAGCCAAACTGTATCTCGCGGAAAACCGCGGTCCTTAGGAATTTCGCTACATCGCGATAAGGACGAAGAAGATGGCTAACTTGCGCAAGAAAAAAAAAAAAGAACCAAAGAAGCTAAGATACAGCGCAGCTAGCGCTTACTACCAACTGAGCTTTTTTATTGAATCAAATGAATCCTCAACTGGAAATTCTGCATAGAGCTAGTTGACTATAGCTGATCCTCAGCACTGTTTTCCGTTGTGTAATTCATTCGTGTCGTGCTTTCGTCTTCGTCGCACTGTAGCAAAAATGAATAATCACCACTAGCTAAGTTCACGGTATCCATTGTCAAAAAACTACGTGCTGCGCTTACACGCAGTATATGTCCTGAAGCTGCCCGACAAATACCGGGTGATGCATGGTGCGTAAACGGGGCGAAGCAGCTGCTAGATACACAACATAGTTTGCGTCGTGGTCATCACCCAAACAGGAAGGAGGAACGACCCTCGCATCGGCAAACGGTTCCGTTCCGTGTCCTATACAACCTCGCTCCGTGGCTCCAGTGGCGCACCGCAATTGAGTCACGTACGATGCATCCGCGCTCGACGCTTTGCTTCGGTTATTCGCCGCGACCGATTTCGGGTTATCGGTGGGGCGTCAACGGTCGCGACCATCGATGCGACGTTTCTTCTACGACACATTTATTCAAGCAGTGTCTTTTTTTTTTTTTCCCGTCTCTGTGCATTTATTTCTCTTTATTCCGGCGTGCCTTGCAGAGGATGCGCGGGGGTGACAGTCCATGTTTTATGGATCGGCCGTGGAGGGCGCAAGCAGCGACACTCCGGTCCGTACTTCCGCCGAAGTCTCGCCGTGACACAGCGCCGGTTGTGTCGACGCCTACGCTCCGTGCAGAATTCGCTCTGCACGCGGCCTCCCAGGTAAAGCTAGCTAAGCTTAACGAAAAAAAAAAAAATCGAAAGGACTGTGGTGATTTATCGGTAAGCACAAAGGAAATGCGTTAGAATCAGCTTTGATTACCTCTAATTACCCTAAGCACCGTGGTAGGCAACACTATAGGCAGTCATAGCTAACACTGTATACGTTAGTGAACACCCGCCCTCATCAGCTAAGCGTTGTTCGACGCCAGCCACCAGTCCAATAGTAATTAGTCAACCGTAGTAAGCATCATCTGGCCACACCGCGCTTTCTGCTTCCTTCCTTCCTTGTTTGTTTGTTCATGCCACATCAATTAGGTCGGTGGTCATGATGACTGACTTTGTCGTTGTTTCTTAATAATTCCACACATATGGAAAGTGAAGCTAGACTAGAGCCAGATATCTCAACACGTAGCTAAAAAGGTTTGCTACAAATTAGCCCCAGGACTGAGGGCTGCACCCTCTGGACAACAGATCTATACATTTCAGGTAGAGTTTTCTACCGCTACTATACGCACTTCCCCATAAACGTTCGCGTTGCATGAACAAACAACACATTAAGTTTGCGAAAAGAAAGAAAAATAAAGACACATGAATAACAAACCAAATAGAGAGAAGCGACCAATATGCTTCAGCTGTAAATGTGATCTGCGCATATCACGATGGTGCTCAGTTTCTATCCAATCACGTTGGCTTTCTCCATAATATAACACCTAATAATACCTGTCGCAGCTCTATAGGATACCTTTCCTTCTCACTCGTCGATCCACGTTCCTCGAGCTATTTTCAGTGTCGCTAATTAATACGAGCCCGTAGCACGAAGACGCCATTCGTCCCGTTTGAAGACGCATCAGCGAGCAACGTGGGATATACACTTCGCCTACACGCGGAGTCGGCCTGCGTTTGGAACAATAAGGATGTGCGAAAACTGTGCGTCGGCGTGCTCTGCGAAGCGTTAATTACGCCGCGTGCATCACCCTTCGTCGGGTGCGGCTTGCATGCAAAGCAACCTGCATGCGGCGCGCTTTGTTCTCCCACGAGTTGCACGCCATGTGTTTTGTGCTAGTATACATCAGGTACATACATATACGGCATACTTATATAGTATATACGAGATCGAGAAATGGAGTTGCGGGTGTACGGTACAGTGTCTCGGTGCGCATTAATTAGTCTCAAGGCGTCCAAGGGCAGCTTAATTATAAGTAGGCGCAGCTTTCGTACGCAGATGGCGTTGGAGGTGTGCGGCTCATCTCTCGATTGTTGTAACCGAGCGACGCCTGATGTGCGAAGGGTGTGCGTCGAAGCCCACAACAACACGAAGCTTTCGGCTTCGATATGCAAGTCAGCTAATTTGGTTGAGCCGAACGGGCGTCTTTGGTCAGAGTGTCTCTCAAAGAGTGAGAATGATGTTATAAAGATGGAGAAACCATTTATTTTATGAGTCAGCTGCACACAGCTGACAGGTGGCTCCTCTAAGGCACACTGGAATCTAAAGTCGAGTTGATCGAGCAATTCGAGCAGTCCGAGACAGACAGACAGACAGACAGACAGACAGACAGACAGACAGACAGACAGACAGACAGAAAACGTCGTGGCCTTCTGCAACTTATCATCAAATTTCGTTAAACTGGATAAGTCACATAAGTGGCATCTTTGTAGAGCTGGTGCCATTTCTGCGTAGACATTGAAGACAAAAGTTAGGAATCAGCCTCGCGCAACTTCATGGGCTGCGGATAAACAGTTCAAGCGACAACAATAACAAATGCGCACGATTTTTACATCTCCAACTATACGCAATGACTGAGACCGACGAGGGCCTCGATGAGCGCAATTTCCAGGTCATCTAGTAGTCTGTACATATACGCCCACCATCGGATTCATTCATTCACAGGCGGCTGCGTTTCGAACGCACGAGTGATGTTCCGCTCGGTAGACGCAGCAGCACGGAATCAGTGGTCCGTGGATAAGATGCGTAGACGAGTAATTATTTTTCGCTCAAGGATAAACACAAGTCTGCGAACCGAGGCATAGCGTACACAGACAGGCGAGGCCCGAGCGACGTATACACAGCGCGCATGCACTCTGCCATCTAGTCAGTGTGTACACGCTACGCCTTTGTTTACACTCACGCGCTGTGCGGAAGAAACGGCGAACGCGGAAAGCGAAAGCATGTATGGGAAGGCACTCTTCGCTATCGCTCAACAACACTATACGGTACGCTTCTTATTTTGCCGCCTATACACACGATACAACGGCGTCTCATCCAGAACCACTACATCGCGTACACTCTGTCCGCCTTGTTTATCACTATAGCTGGCGCCTGTTCGGTCTCCCGGTACCCCGAACATCTTGAGTGGGCGTTGAACAAAAAATAAAAGGCGTAGTGTGGTATACTGTGGGAAAGCGGAAAATGTTTATGCATTGCTGTTGGCTCCCCTATACACGTCCCTTTGTCTGCAGTTCAATACGGTACAGCAGGCCGTTGCACCTGCAGCTACGGGACGTGAATACCAAGGTAAGGCCGTTATTAAGCATTCGTAGCTATTTGAGTTTGCTCGCTTTAATCGTAGTGAGACGTCGCAAAGAAAACAAGTGCGTGCACGCGCGCATGCGCGCGCGATGACTTCTTGCAGTGAGTCGCTCTCATTTCGCGTGAAACGTGTCCGTTTATACAGGCCGTTTAAGTATAGTGCCTAGAATATTCACTTCTACCAGGTACCGTATAGTTTAACTATGGGCACTGGAGTGCGTTTGCGCATTCGGCCATTGCAGTACAGGGCGCTCGAGTGTGACTTTTTGACAGATGAGTCCGTGAGGGCAAGCACCCATTAAGGTAGCTGTAAAAAATGGCAAGGCGTCGCGTTCTTTAAAGCGGAGCACCTTAGCTATCGCAACTTTTGCTCGTTTTTCTCACAAATTCACCGCTCCACATATACGTGCCGCCACGCGTACACGGGAAAGCAAATAGACGTGAATGTGGTTATTTTTTTTTATTCTTGCATTCACAATTGTTGGCAGAATTCAACTATACTGTGACTGCCTTACACGCTACTACAAATAGCGCTTATATTGTTGGCTAGTTTAGGCTAATGTAGACTACCGTTGCATAATGTTGACCATCTGCTAATTACAATAGCAACGTCGTCTTCCATCAATCTCAGTGAAGTCGAGTTTTCTACCGTTGCTGTTCTCTATTTGTTTGCTTATTCGGTGTTCTTAGCCACCTCCGTGCGGTGCGCTGGCTCCTTAAAGCCATCTCACATACTTGGGCAAACATTACAAGAGAGAACATTCTGCAGAGACAAATGGTAGACTCATGTAAAGCAAGACAATTCGCTGATGTGCTTCGCCTGACTTTTCATCAACGTTTTTATTTGTTATGTGTTGACTTTATCGCCATTTTCGTCTATTTTTTCTCTCTCTCATTGTTTCTTTCTTGCATCCGAACTTCTTGTATAACACCGTCCTGTAAGCTCTGAAGATGCCACCGAAAATACGACGACCAGCTCTGAGCTCTGACAGCGCGAAGTTCAACGTAACGTTATAATACTACTGTAGAAGGTGGCTGTATGGAGTGAAAATGCTTGCGAGGATGATGTGGAAAACACTGGGGTTCCCTTAGTGCAGGAACAAGCATAGAGCAGAATTATCCTTTCAGCTTCGAACACCGCGTGTCATTAACTACCTTAGTGTGTCTCGTCGCTTTCAACATCCCTTACATCATCTGAATGCATCCGCCATTTTTTTTCCATCTCGGAGCACCACGCAGGTAGGAAGAGCGCTCGGCTTTTTCTTTAATCCTCACCATTCCCGAACCCACATCGTAGTACTGAAGCGAGCCACAACGAAGTGAGAAACGAACACGAAAGACTTAAAGCAAACAATGCACGCAATTAGATTGCACCGCCACATAGCAAGAAGTCAGTGCGAAACATTTATTGCGAGCACGCACGTTTCAAGCGGCCTTGGTGTTTTCTAGACTGTCCTTGCGAAAGGAGAACATATATCAATAGCATAGTAGATACGTTCTCTTTCTCTCTCCTCGAACAGAGGCAAATAGGATCCGAGAGGCCATTTCTCCACATATACTAATGGCTATGAAAGAGGGGGAAAAAATAAGTACAACAATACGCGCAAATTGCCAATAAATATTCCGTTACGACTGGGGACAAAGAATGTCGCCTCAAGGCTCGACAATGGAACGTGTGCGAGCAAGCCTATGGGTGTCGCTTTGCTTACATGTCGACTATATGAGGAGACGACGTGCCGGTCTGACCACTTAACTTTGCCTTTTTGTTTCTTTTGCCAGGCGGGCACTGTTCTTTTCTATGGCGGATTTTTCCCCGCGCATTTTGTCCATACTAATGAGTCGTTCTTAACACTCGCGCGTATGAGTTTACGGTGGTTTGCGCGCTAATCGGACCATGTATGGCAGTGTATGCGAGGAAAGAGTATAGCACTGCCTGCTGCTGGACGACAGAAAACAAAAGTAGCAGCCGGACTAGGCTGGCGATTGCAAGATAAGAAGGGAGCGGTTACGTGAAAGAGCCGGGCCACACGGACATGAGGAATCGTAGCTGCAAATTAGCGCCGCGGACCGGCCTCGAGTACGGGTAATCTGTATCACCGTACGGTACGTGTTGGCCGTGCAAGAAAGACAACGCCCGCTGCTATTCATTTGTTTTCCATTCTAGGCCCTTGGAGACAATGAGGCGGTACTTTTGTACGTACACCGCACATATGCGCATATCGCATGCACTGTTCCGGTTCGGTTTCACGCCGGGTTTACTGTTTGTCTGATTGTGTTCATATCCGTGTCCGTATGTAAGTTTGTGTAGTCACATTTATTTATTTATTTATTTATTTATTTATTTATTTATTTATTTATTTATTTATTTATTTATTTATTGAGTGAGTGAGTGAGTGAGTGAGTGAGTGAGTGAGTGAGTGAGTGAGTGAGTGAGTGAGTGAGTGAGTGAGTGAGTGAGTGAGTGAGTGAGTGAGTGAGTGAGTGAGTGAGTGCTAAAGTTATTACTTTTCCTTCTAGTATACGAATATTCGTGCCGAGTTCACGCTGTCAAAAGCCGAATTCCGCAGCACACAAAAGCCATGTTTATAAATATACTTTTTTAATATCGAAAGCTTGCCCTTCGGCATAACACTGTTCATATTGTGCCCATAAAAATTGCAGTAGTCTGCGCAGCCGCCTTCGAAAAATGGTTAAAGAGCTGTGTGAGTGTGCGGTGCGAAACAAAAACAGAAACAGCTCGGGAACCGGAATTCTCGCAGATACGCCGATTGGGGCATGCAGCGGGCCGTTTGGACCACCCCGCTAGCGGTGGAGCGAACAACCGAAGTACGGGAGTGAACAAACTCTCAATGAATCCAGAGAGTATGTATGTATGGCGGCGGTTAGGAAGTGTCAGTTGTGGCTATACCTCTGTGCGCCCCACGCATGCACCCCCCCCCCCCTTCCCCTTCCAGTAAGCACATACTTCTGAAACTTACCGCCCTACACCGCGACTAGCCGTCCTGAGGACCATGTCCTGAAATCTACAGCCGCAGCGAAAGAGCGTGAGCACTGTGATAGATTGAGCGCGATTGGTACACAAGGAATAGGTTGCCCCTAGGGGACAAGGACGAATGCAGAGAAAGGAAAACAATAACTTAAATAAACGAAGAAAAACTGCTGGAGTACAGAAATTCTTTACCGCAGAGTATCGGTGCTGCCGATCGCGGAAAGGTTCGAGTGGAAATGCGGCCCCGGTTGTCGAGAAAAACGACAACATAAGGTTAAAGAAGAGACAAGGACGAGGTTTCGAAAGATTTGCAGGCTTCTGGGAAAGAGTGTGGGCCATTTCGCCGTGCCACGACACCCTCGCTTGCCTCGTCGAATGGAAAAGGTGATACAAAGACGGGCAAAAAAAAAAAAAGGATACATAGAGGGATAAGTTGCTAGAGGAAAACAAGCAGGTCTGTTTATCAAACGCTCCAGAATACAAGCTGCGGTACGAAACTGCTTTTTGTAAGTGTAGAAAAAGAAAGTGAGCGATATATATATATATATATATATATATATATATATATATATATATATATAATATATATATATATATATATATATAGAGAGAGAGAGAGAGAGAGAGAGAGAGAGAGAGGAAAAGCAAAAGAAAATAGCCTTGAGCGTGTATACAGTGCGTGCTGCACACTCCTTATAAAGCGTTTGCGTGACGCGTTCTTTTGTCTTTTTGTTTGCTGGATTCCGGTAGCGGGACCCTATGATCCGATTCCGCGCCCATTTATCTGTAGAGTCCCCGCACTACGCCAGGTGACTTATCTGCCTGCTGACTGCGATACTCTGGTCCAGCCCTCACAAGCAAACCGAGAAACGTTGAAAAATAATGGGAGAAAAGAAAAGGGGGGGTGTTGTAGACGACTTGCGGAACCACTGATCGGCGAAGAAGTATACAGGAGGGTTCGTTTGGATAGTACCGTTACAGCGTGGCCAAACTGGACGAGGATGACCCCTCACGTAGCTCACAACCATATCACAACCGTTCCGCGCAGCGGCTTACGAAAGCGGTGCAGATTGAATAATGTCCCTCGTTTAACTACCACCACTGGAGAATGACTGCCTCGGGTTGCGTATTCGGTGGGCACCGTTAAGTATTTCACGGAAGTACAGGCAGCACGCACGCTCCCGACGACACTTTAAAAGGACGTCCCTGCTGCTTCGTCCATATACACGTTGCCCGGCGACTGATATAGCGTGGATATCAGCACCCGACGTTGGCCAACCCCCTTTTAGTTTTTGGCGAGAAATACGGAAGTGTGCGTTGGTGCTTGTAAGAGTTTAATGCTATACGTGACGCCACGTACGCTTGACATAGGTGACCAAAGTGAAGCATCGGCGCACAGCCGGAGACAATTTGAAGAGGGAGTAATGGTGATGGTGTTACGATGATGATCGCAATAATAAAACACTTTGCGGTTCGAGCAAGCGAACTGTCTGCGCCTAAGAAAGCAGGGGGCACCAGCTGCCGTCCTAGCACACGGCTCCTCGGTTTCCGTGTGTTTTCGGCATGCTGCCGACGGTGACACGCTTCCACACCACATGGCGTACGGTGTTGCAGAGCTCACAGAACTTGCAATCGTACGGGTGTTAAGCTGCGTGGTTAAGATCGGTTGAACAAATCAAATTCTCACGCTGCAGCACACCGCACTATTTGCACAAAATCTATGGGTTTGAATATCACGGCACCCTGGATATGATTCTGAAGCACAATGCGCTAAACTTTACGTCTTCTACTTAAGGCAAGATCTGGGCATTATTAATATAAACAGCAACTGACGCAAGAGCTGCTCATTAAAGAATGGTCCCCATATCTAGTAAAAGGTAACACATTAGATCTATTGGAGGTAACGTGAAGCAAGCAAAAGAAAGTAACAACACAAAAATAATTGTAGGATTGAATTGAACGCTGTTGGAACACTATGGAACAGCAATAATAATCATTAGCTGTTTAATTGTGATTAACAGAAAAGGTATCATTGAAGTAGCGCGTAAGCTATGTTATCATATCCACCAACCAAGGCTCCAGACACAGCACCGTTTTATCCCGAAGTAGTCAATTCGCGGAAAAAAAAAATGAGCCACGTGTCCATTAGTGATGTTGACAGTACTCGAGGTACCAGCGATACAGATTTGAGTAAGGCTTATAACGTACGGTATTATCCCATGAAAAACGAGAGAAAGGAAAACCACGGCGTTTCACCGCTCGAGGACGTTACCTCTACACCGCCGTCTTTGTTTTCTTTCTTTTCGAAGACGTCTTAAAGGCGATAGGTGTCCCTCGCTGCCTCCCCACTTCTCAATAGCCTTTTCTGCAGGCGCCAAGTGCCGCTAGTGTAGACACACTCCCCTAGCACCGACCGCTGCAGCGACGAAGCCAGTGACCCTCGGCGACAGCTGTGCCGCAGAAGAAGGAAGCGCCATCGTTGACTCTTCTACAAGCAGCAGGAGCAATGGCCCGTGCGACACGAAGCCCCTTGCACGCCGACCCGAGTTGGCCGTCGTCAACTTCCTTCAGCTCCACGCGTGTTGCTCGACGCGCTGCTGCTGCTCACGGCTCGCTTGCTTGGCACGTCCTCTTCGTGTTCTGTGACGAGCTCTCTCTCGCTCTCGCCTCCTGTGTTTGCCTTCTTGCTTTCGTCGAAGCTTCCTCGGCCGTGTACGCTAGCTTTCTCGTGGTTCGCGTTTAGCGTCTCGTTGAGCCACAGACGATGGAGACGATCCTTCTTCGGTCGGACAGTCGCTCGGCTCATTTGTTATGGAAGCCATCGACACTGTCCAGGAAGTTAGCCCTAAGAAAGCGCTGATAGCCGGGCGTTGTGGAGGTTTCGGGGAAATGCGTAACCGACGGTACTCTCTGTGACAACTCACTTTTTGGCCACTCTGAGATTCGCGATAGGCTCGTGCACTTGATCGTGTTGCTTGTGTATTTGTGGTGTGATATCACCTGCTAGCATTGCATATAAATTATGGCCCTCTTCAATATGATCAGACAATCAAGTGAACGTGGACTGCAGGTGTGTTGTTACGTCAGTGCTCCAGAAAAGCGAATAAGCTCGACACCCGAGTTTGGGCAAGTGCATGTTACACGTGCGGCGCCGCGTACATGGAAGACAAAGTTTCAACTGTAGGCGCTGAAAACCATTGCGAAAGCCATAGCCGGAAGTGCTTCAGAGAGCCACCAGTAATTATAGAACACCATGAAATTAAATGTCACTCCTTCACATCGGGACCACTGAAAGTACGTCGAACATCGAGCGAGTCACTTTTATACCTCTCGCTGCATGCTTAGGAGTACCGCAGCTCTTCTTATTAACACCGTAGGCCACGCACACATCGGAAAGCATCAGAAGGCCCGAACGATTCTATAAAAAGAACGCGTCACCGCGCGGCGCCGCTCATGTCGGATTAGCGTCACTGTCAGGTGGTTGCTTCAAGACCCTGCCGAACAACTATCGCGAGCTTCAATGACTTTGTTTCTTTGCTCCAGTGGCAAAAGGGAGGCTCTTAGTGAGGGAGGAAAACGGAATATGACGCAAGCCTGTTCACACCGCGGGAGCAGTGCGACGGTAACAAGTTGCCGCGGCCCCAATAAAAGCAATATCAAGAAACAACTCCAGCGCGGCAGAGACCGCGCGTGCACGTGTATAAGTACCGCCGTACACACGTCACGTTGTCACGCGGAAAAGAGATTCACTGCCCGCTCTCCATCGCATCTTCGTCTTCACCTCGCGGAAGACGTCACGCTCATTATGTAAACGAAGGCGAGTGTGTGGAAGAAAATGAAACACAGTCCGCTGAGAAGACAGTGCGATAGAAGAGAGGAAGGGGAGGGGGGAGAGATGGAGGGGGCACAGCTCAAGAAGCGCCCCGCTGAGCCCTAGGGCGCGCGAAGCGACGGCTCTTGGTCGGCCACATCATCTCCCGCTTGCCGCAGGAGCTCTTGCACCGTTTGGCTTCTCTCGTTCGAACGGGCGCCGTTCGAACCGGACGGAGGACCGTGTGCGAAGAGCAGCTAGAATATACGTCGTGACTACAGCGCAACCATCTCGCATGCCTGCGTCCGCGCGCGATTCCTTAGCGTGTATGTGCAGTGTGCACGCACGCACGTACGTGTAAGGTCGACGTGTAACGTGATCTGCGCCGGACGCACCGCACACGGAAGAGAGAGAGCAATGGCATGCGTGCAGGGAAGGCGTCGCAGAAGAACTCAGCTCCTCCTCGCATAGCAGCTCACTTTGACTCTTTTTGAGGCACGAATCAACAACAGGCCATCTCACCGGATGGATGGACGCGCGGGCCTGCGCTCACGCAGCGTCGGGAAAGCCTCCCTGCAGAGCCGGTTGTACGGGCGAAAGCGTGTTTGTACACATACTGCGTACAGTACATAACAGGCGCAGTCGGAAGTAACGGGACATCAAGTCGTAAAAGAGCGGCGCGCAGCTGCCTGAGAGACGGGAGAGAGATATCGCTGCCGGAGGTGGGCTCGAGACGTAGAAGAGGGGCTTTCGCGGACGTCCTCTAGTCGCCCTGTAGCTGTCCCGGAGTGTCGCGGTGAATGCGCGTGACCGCAGATGATGCGGACGGTGAGCCGGCTGCAGCGGCTTGGGCCGGCGGTTTTTCTTTCTTGCCGTCACGCCGGCGATCTTGCTTTCCAGACAGATGGGTGCGTTGTCTTTGGTGCCCCGTGAACCGATACTCCTGCCGCAATCTATCCGCTCGACTCCTTGACTGCCGTATCGACTTGTCTCTCCTGACCGCGGGTGACGCGGGAACTTCCTGCGAGAAGTCGTTCGTGAGCAAGGGCTATGTGTACGGCACTGGCATGGGGGCAGAGGCGGTCGCGTCATTGGACTTTGGAGGCAACTTGTAGTGCCCGACAGAAGCCATCAACCGAATGTTAAAGTCGTAATCTCTACGCGGAGGCAGTGACCGCTCCTGCATGTGCGCTGCCCAAGGAAGCACCCCGCACTTCGCTGCACAAGGTCAGACAGAAAGAAGCTCCAATGATATCGACGCGGCTGAGAGCTTCCGTCTCAATCTACGCTTTGTACCCGCCGTGGTGTGAACACTACATTCTGATATCGCTGTTTGCCAGCGGTACTCGTAGTCCTGTTGCAGCCAGGGTGGTTAGATTTGCTCAGAAACTCACCAATAGTCATAAATAAACCAACGAACGATGTGTCCAAACCGAATCCGAAACGGGTAGACGCTTCGTGCAGCGTATATGCGATGACGTCACAGCCTCCTCGCCATCAGAAATATGGAGCTGGTGCCAGAAAAATAAAGGTGGCGAGGTAATCCGGATATGTGTTGAGTTAAGGCAGGCTTTCTGAACTTGACAGCTACGATTTGAGGGCGGTATTGTCACCGTTTTGCTTTTGACCACCCGCGTGCTCAGGTAGGCGGCGTTGTAGGTAATAACGTCAAAAACACAGGGTGACCGGCGCAGGAAGCCGCTAAAGATGTTTAAAATTTAGTTTCAGGAAAACTAAATGGCTTGCAACCACTTGGCTTGGCATATATTACTGTAGTTCCAAGAAGAACATATATTGAAAATTTCATTGAGGTTAGTGCACACTGAAAAATCTCTTTAAAATCCGTGTTTCGCCACTAAGCTGGAGGACGTGGGTTCGATTACCCGCTGCGCGGCTAATCGTGATAGGGCCGAAATGCAAGGACACCCATGAGCTTCAATTTAGATGCGCGTTAAAGAACTCCAGGTGGTCAAAAGAACCCGAAGTCCTGTACTGCGGCGTGCCTCATAATCAGATCGTGGTTTTGACACGCAAAACCCCAAAAATTATTATTCAGCTGTGCTTAGTACTATATTCCATGCATATTGTCCAAATCTAGAGCATGTCAAGGAGGTCTAATCTCATTTGTTGCCAAGTTTTGTAGAAGAAATAATGTAGCACGTACAGCTTTACTATTGTTTGGAATGCTGAGAAGAGCGTCAAGTGCTATAATAAGAATATTTCGTAGCGCTTTACCATAACGGGGAGTGGGAATTCAGTCCCTTAGCCCCCTCCCCCTTTTCGAATAATTTCCTAGAGCTTCAGCGCGCGCAGACATACGACCTTCCGGTGCGCTAAAGCTCTCTCATATCTATATCAGCTGTCTTATACACCCTTGTGACATTCTGTAATTAATAATTAACAAACGATCTTCCTGCGCCTAACATGTAAATTTGGTACCCATATATATGCATCCTCACCCTCTCTTCACCTTCAACCTTGTCTCCTCCCGAAAAACGAAAGGAAGCAAACAAACAAGCCACGTCATCTCATAGAGTTCCAGCAGCAAGGGCAGGCACTTACGCGAGCGGCTCACTATTACGCCGGTGCGGTTGCATTTGCAACAGCACACGCGTGTTGTGCAGTTCGAGAGGTAACTCTAAGCCCCGAGAGCACGCAGTGTGTGTGTGTGTGTGTGTGTGTGTGTGTGTGTGTGTGTGTGTGTGTGTGTGTGTGTGTGTGTGTGTGTGTGTCGTATAATGCATTCTTGCTTTCTCTCCCTCACTCTCCTCAGGTCCCACAGCGGTGGACGGTGCAGCACGAATCGGGGTCGCCAGTGCCGTCTTCAACCCGCGGACGCATTAACGGACCGAGGCGATTTCAGCGAAAATGGTTCCAGATGAAAGCGGCCGTCTTCGCCAGCCACAGCCGCAGGGGTCTTCGGGGGTCGTTGAACACAAACTCTCGGCGGCGGTGGTGGCCTCATTCGAGGGGAGATGAGCCGCTGCATACGCACACAGAGAGGGCGCTACTAAGCAGCGCATCACGTCTCTTCTGCAGTGCTTCGTGAAGTGGATGGAGGATGGTCGTCACTGCATGGTGGCAGTAGCGGGAGCGGGGGGCGGAGGGGGAAGGCTCCTGCTGTCCTGCATATGTATATGCGCGCGCACGGGCTTACGTTCGCGACCTTGGATTAGTTTCCACAGAGACGACAGTTACGTCATGGGTCACTCGCACTGGTCTTTTGAGAAAACGCGCGCGAGGCAATTTGACAGCGCCTAGGCGTTGCACGCTGTACAGCAAGGCTCCAACCGAGCCCCTGCGGTGTCTCTTTGGTGGTGGCAGACGCGTTACCGTTACTTCCAGGCTTCGTCGTGTCGGATCTGTCACGACGAGGGAACTTTTGTATAGTAAATAGGCAGTATAGTAAATATGCAGTACTGCAGAGAAAAGAAGACGCTGTCTGCGCACAGAGCTGCTCATCTTTGTCGATGATCTACGCCTAACGTTCATTCAACGAACAAATAATCCCCAGGTGTCCTTGAATATCGCCAAAGAAAAGCGTAAGCGAAAGCTTTATTCAGTCTCTTGCACTCCTTAATCGAGATCTTCGTCCGCTTTAGTAAGCCTCAATACATCTAAATACAAGTGAGATCTCGGGTTCGACTTCTGCCAAGGTGTTAGGTTCGATCCCTAGAAGGTCTTGGTTTGGAGCAATTGTAGGTGGGGGTCGGCTCCTCTCAAGATCTTGGGCTCGAGTCCCATAGGACATTTAACCTATCTACGATCACTAATCAGTCATTAACCGATAATTCAAATCGTTAATCATCTCCTATGCACGGCGCTTTGGCTCGCATCTGGCCTTCCTTGGGTAACGTGATACTTTTTTGTGGCACATTTTGTACCGTATACCGTTCGTGTAGACGGCGATATCGTTCGAGGTTGGCTTCAAATGGTACATTCGCCTTAATAATGTACGCCGAACGAAGCAAGGAATCAACAAGAGCTTGAGAGTTGTTCTTCGTTGAAAGACTTCGTACCGACTAGCTCCAGAACAGGCCCTCCTTGGGATGCTGTTTTTTTTTTTTTTTTTGCATTAATGTGATCCGTTGTGCTTCATTTAATACTTTGTATACCGACTAGAACAATAACAAACTATCTGCCTTAGGCTATTTTTACGTTCTGTTTGCATTCTGGAGGTCTTGAGAACTACTTTTTGTTTAAGGACTTTTCACCAACTAGAGCAGTGACAAAATTTCCAGCTAGTGCTGTTTTGGCATTTGTCTGAGCCCGCTTCCACTCCTTTACATGAAGAGGAAGGAGGCTACAAGACCTAAGACCAAGTTAGACGCTTCCGTTTGATTTACTGCGAACCTTTGGGATCATTAAATGGCTTAATGATAGCAGCATGTGCAGCCATACGAGGTGAACGACGCCTGAAGCATTGCCCCGCCCCCACCTCCCACGATAACCACAAGAAATATGTAAGAGGAGGAAAGGATTACTTTTCCCTAGCTAGAAAGTGCGATGCAGAGGAAATTAAATGAAGTGATGTTAGCAGCCGGCAATGACCCTGTTGACACCCCCCTTAACGCAATCACATGACTTGTTCCCATGCAAAACAACTTCAAGAAAACCTATCCGTAGTATGCTTGAAGTGTTTAGAGAGAGAGCGAAATATGATGTAGCGAGACAGTGAGAGGGAAAGCCATAGAAACGAATCATGTATGCGCGTTCACTCCCATCAATTAACCTTGCGATGGAGCTGAGACTACACAACGCGACGATCGCGAGAGGATTCATATACAAAGCAGTCCTGCCATCACCCTTGCGTGTTCCGAGGACACGCTTATAACACGTTATCTAAGGACACCAAAACGTCAGCGAGACTAAACGCGTCGATAATAACATGGTTAAGCTAACAAGTTGCGCAGATTCCTGTTTCGAAAACACATGGAGCGAACAGGTGCGACGTGGCGTCACTCTTAAAAACTGTCTCTGCTTTTTTTGCTCGCCGTTGCCTGACACGCCCTTGTTTTAGCGAAGCCGGCTGCCAACTGGCACGCGAGAATGTCGTTCTGCGAGAGCATCCCTGGCGATAGTCCAGCAGGGGCAGAGCATCACTCACTATAACACTACTGCCCACGTCGCTCCCATAGCATCCGGCTTGCATATCACGCAATATGTCTTGAAAGGAAGGAAGGTTGGTACTCGGAGTGGTACACTTGATGTACTCGGACCAATTTGTCTGTTGCTGCGCCCCTACCAACACTTTCAAGATACTTGGCAGACGTATATCTCTGGTTTTAAGCTCCCTTGGCTTCCTCCAGGTGTATACAGCTTCCGAGTTCTCCACTCTGGCACGAACAGAGGAATCGCGGTGCCAAGGTTCAGCAGCCAAGTTCCAATGCTTATGCAGCCTGGTCACTGCAGGTTACCCGCAAAAGTTCGTCCTGTGTGCGCACGCCAAGGCAAGAAAGGAAGTCCACGGAAGAGACTTAGGGGCAAATAATTAACATTGTACAGATATATGTGGCCTTAAAAAAAAAAAAACGCTACAGACAGGCTTCACAACTACGCCTTGAAGTATCACGGAACGTTCTGAACGTTCCCGCTTAGGAAAACCAAGTAGGAAGATTTAGTCTATTACCCTGAACCACATCTCAGGTAACGTGTGTGTTGCTTTGGAGCGTGCTACGTAGCGTCCTAACAATCTCTGGGCGTTTAATTATTACACAGTTCTTGTAACGACTCATAGTTTAAGCCGTGAACTGTCAGAATATATATGTGAAATCGCATTAGGCGATGCGTATACACTGATATGCTAAATGCAACATCCAACAACTATTATTCGTTTCGTGTTGGTCGTTATTAGCGTCTCCCGGCCGCTTTCTTCAAGCAAGGCGCTTACACAAGCATAGTATGTCAAGCAAGCGCCGCAGTGCCGGGCTTGTTGGCGCTAAAAACAAGATGGCGGAAATGGCTCGAAGAACTTCCTTCCACCGGCCTCTCTTAAAGCTGTCGACCACGAGCAATCATTTTCATAATCGGTCACACCGTTTCCGATACCGAATGTATCGAAAGGTGACCTGTATCGAAAGGCGGACCTGTATCGAAATGTCCGCCGTAGCCGTGAAGGATGGCTTGCACAGCCTCGACGCGGTCATCTTCGCCCATCGGCGGCACGTAACGCCTCGCGTCCGGCGAGAGTCGGCGTCTCTCCGCCACAGCGAACACCATTAAGTCACGCGCTGCATGCAGATCTTGCGATGCAGCGACAGCGGAACACCGCGGCGGAAGATTCGACAACGTCCCAGCGGGTACGCGGACGATGCTGCCAGCGCAACAGGAAGCCCGTCGGATAGGACTCGAAATAGCATCCGCAAACGGACTCGCGAGAGAGCGACAGCACCTTGACGCAGCAAGTACGTACAGGGAGTACAAAAACGCGTCGTCGTCGTAGTCGTCGATGCAAGCAGCGCGGCGCGCGAGCACTCGTGTCACTTGTGTCCACAGAGGAGAACCCGCGCGTGGCGTGCCTCGGCTTGGCCAGCCGTGCAAGCCGGACGAAGGCGGCTGGGCGTGACGCTGTCTGCGCTCTGTCTCCTCTAAGTTCTGTGCAAATGGGATGCAGACGAAAAGTCAAGTGCCTGCGGCAAATCGCTTGGTGCACAGTCGACTCAAATTCGCGTTGCTTACGTCGTTTGATGAACGGGTATCCTGTTCCGAATGTAGGTATCACAGCACAAAGCATACCTTGATCCTTGTACATCCCTTAGAGTAGCCACAGTGAATTACTCTTAACATAATTAGTGGTAAGCGACTTGCTTACCCTACCGGTAGCTATGCGGCACGCTATACCTCACACGAATTAAAACGAGACGCACAGGCCCAGCAACTGCAGGACATGGGACGTTCCTGTAGCTAACCCAGCCTCGCCTGCCTCACCGAATGTCTTTGCTCATCTTTAAAGTTATTAAATAATCATCTTTTGGCGGTACTCGTATTTGCCATAAGACCCTATTGTCGAATGAACAACGCCGTTATCTAGCAATGACAGTTGGAAGTCATAACTACATCCCAAGAAGAAAACAAAGGAAATAACGCGCTGTTTCTGCTTTCTTTTTCTTTTTTACATTTAGTTGTCATATATACTTAACCGCTGTTCCTTGCTTAGTTATTCATGCACAGCTTCATCTGCGTGCAATCTTCGTGCCGCACCACGTTACCGCGCTTTAGTATACATCACGTTCGAGCAAGTGGTTGCATATTTTTCGGGTGCTCGGTAAACACGCAGACGCAGCAGCCACTTCTTCAGCAGCAGTGCACGAAACTGCGCATCCCGCGCAGAGCAAACTCGCGTGGCGCGCCGTCCGCAAGTGGGACATCGCGGACACGGCCGGCCGGATTCACCGGAGACTCCGGCGGACGTTGTACGCGTCGTCTCAGCTGTTACGGCGCCTTCGAGGCTGCAATCTGGCTCGGCACTGGCTTACCGTGCCACCCGCGCCGCACTGCAACTCGCTGGAGAGAAAGGGGAATAGCAGCGGTGCTATAGCGCTGGCGGGGGATAGCTGTGTTTAGGACGAGTGCAGAGCTGGATGATGGCTATGTTTAGGTATACGCGGGACCGGCTTGATTGGCGACTCGGTCCTTCCCAGAGGCAGCGTTCAAGAAATGAAGACGCGCAATTGGCGTGGCTTGTTCCGGCACGGAAGGCGGTCAGCGTGCTGCAAGAGTTAAAAACTATACGACTCCTGGATCCGGCTCATATACAATTTAGGCTTGACCGTCCGGGTCGTTGCAGGAGCATCCACATACCAAAGGCTGTGTTCCGTGGGCTGCTGGTAATTTATACGGAACTGTTTTCCTGGACTTTGCCGACGCAACGATGTCGGTGAAGTGAGTTTGAATTGAAAGTCCTGAAAGCGCATGCTGTGAACAGCGGACTGTTCAGGGCCTGTATCCACTGACTGCACCTTACATACGCGATGCCGTTGTCTATTGGGACAGGTGGTTGGGACAATACAAGCAGGTATTATGAACCAAGGTGGCTTGGCACTTTGGTTAAACTCTGAAGACTCAGCCAAAATTCAACTCCACTGGATTCGCTCGTATACACGGAGACACCAAAGTACATCTAAGCTGGGCTTACTCGCGCGCAAGATTACCAACATTTATTTCACGGCCTGGCACACTTGGATTCACACTCATAAAAATCAAGATTGCCAATGCGTTACCTCACTGGATTAACTCAGACTCAAAGATTGGTCTCAGTTCTGTTAGGTAGTCTCATGAGTGAGTCGGCCGGCCTGTGGGTTAAAGATCCGGAAAGGACAATCTGCACTTGCCACGCATGTGAGACGAAGATCAGCGACAGGTGGCAAGCTGCGATTCCCAAAATGGTGTTAAAGCACCGCGCGATGTTCTCCTTGAAGCTAAATGACTTGTCTGCATACAGCGCTTGATCATGCTAACTACCGCGTGGTCTGCGCCTTCTCAAAACTCCGCCGCCTTCTAATTACGCGCCAGGTCGTACTTTACAAGCGTACTGCTACCCGCTAACCACATGTTCATTCGCGTTCGCTGTAGTTGCCTTTATTAGACCCATGTACACAGGCCAAAATCCCGCAGCTGGCATGCTCCTCGGCGAACAATCGAGAAACACGCTCCGGCGGTCTCGTAACTGACGTCTCAATAGCGCAAGTGACCCACTGCTCCCTGACGCAGACCGAGCACGCCCGGTGAGCGCGCGTGGAAGGGAATCCAAGCGCGTCCTCTGTCGCTGCTGTGGCCGAGGAGGGCACCGAGTCACGGACGGCAACGTTCTCTCCCGGTTCACACAGCCCGCGTGCTCTACTCGAGCACATGGGGGGACGTTCATGTGTCGTATTCGCGCAAACACAACATTGCTGCGACAGCGGTGAGGAATTGGAAACTGGGTTGTTTGGCGTTTGTTTATACTTCATCGTTACGTCGTCACCACCAGGCCATTTTCTCGTCATTCAGGCTAGAAAAACAATAACATTGTCCGTCCATTGCTTCCACTGCATCGCGCTTCCTCATTGCAGCAGCAACTCACTCCGTTTGCTTGTTTGTTTGTTTGTGTGTGTGTGTGTGTGTGTGTGTGTGTGTGGTGTGTGTGTGTGTGTGTGTGTGTGTGTGTGTGTGTGTGTGTGTGTGTGTGTGTGTGTGTGTGTGTGTGTGTGTGTGTGTGTCCGCGCAGATGACCGAGGTCAGGATGGAAGGGTGTTGTGTTTTCTACAGAGAAAAAGAGGTTACTTGAATACGACAGAATTCCGCGGTTACACGTATACCGCACGTCCTGAAACCAAACGAAACTGTTGAAGCTTTTGCCTATATGATTTTGTCGCATAAAATAAGCACGCTGTCTCGACATCGACAAATTCACTTATTCCTGTTTGACAACTCAACCATAGAGCTGTGTCTTCGGAGTAAGGAGCAGTGCAGGGAATATTGTGTGCCACGCAGACTCTGACTGGGAGTGATGTATAGCCTGCGCACTTGGTGCGCGAGCCACAGTAGGCAAATAAAGATGAAGCTGTATTAAAAACAAGTTAAGTCATCATCACTGGAAAAACAAGCCAGCAAACTCAACGAAGATGCTGCCTTTGAGAACGTGACCGCATCTGGTGCGAAGGTCAGTTTCTGTAGCAGTAAATAAGTAAAGTGTTACAACATTGTTGTTTATCTCTGTATTATACGTAATTCTCATAACCTGCGCTCGCGCGTTATATGAGAGTATGTACGGTACACAAAGGAGAAGCCAGAGACGACCGACCGACCGACTGCTCGGTGTGCTTCGCTATGCGTGGACGCACAGCCGCCGCCGCAGGATTATGTGTGTCGCGCGCTCTTCGCCCGTTATGCATGCGTCGCGCAGCTGTTCCGTGTCATCGTCCGCTAAGTCAGCCGGAGCGTATTCCTTCGAGGCACAGCGGCCTAAAACTGTGACGTCACGCAGAGCAACGTACACTTACGAGTCTGCGGTCTCGCTGATTGTTCGCCCGATTCGCTTATGTCGCAGTCGCAATTGAGGTGTACGTAAGCAAGCTGCGCGCGACATGATAGATAGATAGATAGATAGATAGATAGATAGATAGATAGATAGATAGATAGATAGATAGATAGATAGATAGATAGATAGATAGATAGATAGATCGCGGGACCAACCCGGCATTATATTGTTGGTCCCGCGTTCGATCCCCGAACGACGACAAAGGTAACGTTGCGAAACTTTCTGAAAAACGCATATGGATTTGTATTTCCTGTGTAGCCTTCTTCGCGCTACAGGTGGCTGGATGAGTGTTTTTCCTTTCATAGGCCTTCCTCCACCTTGCGGCCATCCGCAGAACTGATTCGCCGTAAGCGGCAAAAGGTGTAGCAGCAGCCGTCCTGGCAGCGCGCATTTAGGAGACTTCGGCGTCTCGAGTCGCGTAACTGCTGTTACATTAACGGTGCCCTCAATTGCACAGGTGTGACGTGATGAAAGGAAGGCGGCCGCACGCAGTCAGGAACGCGCGTGCGTCCAGCGGCAAGCGTCAGTCGTGACACGTCGAGAGTGGTTTTCGCGGGAACGATTTACACCGTCACACGTATGCGTCAGCGACCCGAACTGCTGCTCCATGCACGAATGCATGCGTGGGAAGCTTCAATCGTTCGTTGAAGGCCCGCAAGGACGAAGGAGTGGAGTAGCTCTCGTGATCCCTCAGACGCCTGCAGCGTCGACTGACCAGACTGAAGAACGGACGCGCAAATGTGTTATGCTCCTGGAGGCCCGATCATCTTATTTAGTGCATTCGAGCTACACGTTCCTGATGCCGCCATTAATGTACAGACGATGTTTGAAGACCACGCAAATGTGGTAGCACAGAGCTCCTTAAACCGGAGAAAAAGAAAACAAAAATCAAGAAGGTTAAAAGTGAGGAAACACTTCATCGGCTGTTTGCACGACAGTCTCCTAGTGTACAGATAACAAAATGGACCATATCACCGACTCGATACGTGGACGGTGCAACAGGGTAAAATGCATCACAGCCACATTGAATAGGTTGCTCTTTCGAGCTCTCTTAAGCGTTTTCGCAAGCATTCAACATTCACCTGTCAAAATTGAGCGTAGTTCGGAGCGCCCGGAGGCGCTCTGCACATCCAAAATGGGAGCGCGAGAAAAAACGTAATAAAACTTGTGACTCCTTCACCTGCTCTAGGAACGACTGAGTATGCTGCTTGAGCGTGCTTTCTTTGAGTCCAAAGTCGAGAAGCCTCGCTGCCGTTGCAAACAGTGTCGTATATTTCAGCATTATATAACCAGCCTAAGGCATCATGTATTACGGGATTTAGCATCCATAACCATCCGGAGGGGCTAGTTTATGGTTTTATTTTTTATTTATTTTACTTGACGTCACTGCATTTAAGCGAAAAGCGATAGCCATCCCCAGAAAATGGCAACAACTCCCTGATTTTTACATCAAAATTAAAAAAGCAGGAGGGTTTTGATCGTCGCTTTCTCTGTTATCGCTGACGCAGGGTGGCGAACCGATGACCACACGCTCATGACTTGGCCGTATATCACAGTCGCGTCGCAGTAGGCCCTCGGAAATCTTCGATTAGGTTCGTCACGTGGGCACACCTTTATAGTGCTCGCATGTATGCTAGCTGTTTATTAGCTCTACCAGGCAAATGTTGAATCTCTTCTGCAGGCAAAGTGCATGTCTGCAATGAACATCGTCGAAGTGCGTAGCTACATATTACACCGGCGTGCGGACAATGTGGTAAGACCTCCTCAGCAAACAAGACAAAAGTGCTTATCATGAATATCCCACGCAATAAATAAATAAATAAGTAAATAAATAAATAAATAAATAAATAAATATCCCGTCAACAATTCTCATTGAAGGACTAGGTATGGCGTTAAATTAACGGGACACAGACAAGGCGGAACACACACGGGCGCCTACCTACATACTGACACAGCGATGAGGTTGACGCACGAAAAAATCTGATCCTGCGTAGATTGTCGACACATAAAAGAGCTCAATGTAGAAGAAATGCAGTTCAGTGTGTGTTCTGGCTTGTCTGTGTCCCGTTAATTTAGCGCCATACCTATTCCTGCACGAAACGAACCAACTAGTCCAACGACATGTCCTTTTGATCTCATTGAAGACCACGGTTTCTACGCTCTCTTCAATCAACATTCTCAAACAAAATATACGCGCTATTCTCAGTGAATTCAGTGAACCGCCTTTACTAGCATACCATCTGCACTGGATAACGCAAACTAGTTTGGCTAGCCTAGCGTTGGCTAATGTTGACTAATACCAGGTAATACTAGCTGTTATCTTTTACAAGAGAATCATCGCCTTAGTCAATATCAAATTATTGCACTGATTTTTCTTTAAACTTTTGTAGCTTTCGCAATGCTGCACCGTACTGATAAGCACGGCTGCAATAGTCATAGTGGTTCGGTATCACGCTTCCCGAATGTCTAGCAAAAGCGGTACGCAATCGCGCGCGAATCTCTGGGTTCTCGCTTGGCTTCGTACATGAAGTCTCCACGCCGCCCATGTGTAGGCCGTACAAATCGTCGTGGAAATTAGCTGTCACTTGCACGACGCGAGCGTGCTTTAAGTGGATCGTTTGTCACCATATACACCGCCGCTCTCGACAGATACGAGCCGCGCGCGGCGTTGCAAGTAATCGCGATTAACGGTCGCGAGAGCACTGCGCGAAAAGCGGAACCTCATTAGGGACAGTAAGCAAAAAGAAAAGGAACTGAATAAATCGAGCTGTCAACTAATCAAGAATTCCAATTATCGCCAACTTAATTGTCCAGCACGCTTCACTGAACACTTCAGGCCCAATATATGTGAAAGTTCATCCGCGTCTTTATTTATATTTCTCCGCACAAAAATGCGCACGGATTAACACCTCATCTTTTGAAGCTCGTGATCTGGGGCATGTATAATCGAGCAATTACTCTTGACGAGCCAGGGCAGTTGCGACATCGCGTTACTCACACAGTGGAAAGCCTGGACTCAACGACTATTATAAATCAGCATTAGGCGAAAACATTAGCCTATGACACATCAGCAGGTTTGATTAGATCCAAAATCACGTCGCCCAGCGTACACGCGTTCGAAGATTTATTAACACTGTGTTCTTGACCCAAGCGACTGTGAAATCTAACGAAGGAAATTAAAGCGTCTAGAAAGGACAGGAAACCTAATACCTGAAGGCCTGCGCAAGCAGGACCGCTTGTCGATCTAACGCCGTACTACGTTCTATAACGTTGTGCATACTCACCTGCCGTAAAGCGTTGGCCCGTTGTGGGGGCTGCGTTATCGAAACAATCGGCCATTAAGCGACGACGCTGAGGCAGCGCGACCGCACACTGCCGAAACAAGAGCGTTGTGCAAGGGTTTTGTAATAGGAGAGACACGCCCGCCTTTATTCGTTTCGCCGGACCTGCGAGTATTCTCGTGTCGCTGGCAAGAGTGATCTTGATTGCTTGTATGTATACGCTGTAAGCAGACCGGCTTTGACTGACATCAGATTGTGCTTAGAGGTCACCGCCCTCTTCACCAGCTACTGTCCGCAAGATTACACTCTTGTCTGTGGCCGATAGGCGTGGCACTTATGAGAAGGGCGACACTGGATTTTTTCTTTCTTTCCTCTCCTGTCAATCAAAATATTTTCTTTACGGAAACACGGTTTCGTTAGCCATTGTTTTAAAGCGTTGGCGCGTTCCAGTTATGAGACACGCTATCCAGTGTGTGGTCATACAGCTTTATGCTTCGCACCGTTGCCAGAACGTTTAATATAGAGAATAGAATGACAACGAACGCCACTCGCATTTTTCTTAATTTGCTGGAGCCGTTCTAGTTAATAATTGTTTATTAATTAATAGTTAAGTACACTATCATTTGCGCTGTACTCCGGAATCTGGTGAAAAACAATGCAGGGAAGAGAAAACCGTAACGTCATAAGTCACTGTAGGGGCTTGTACTCGCGAAATGCGCCTATATTTGTGGTATTGCAGTCAATCCTAGCACAGGAGGTACTAATTAGCGAAGGCAGCTAGCCAACGATGAACACCACTTGCGAACAAAAGTAAATGCTAATTCAGTCCCTCGGGCGCACCAAACTACAATGTATGAAAAGTATATAATTTGCACTTTGACAGTCACAACAAAAGTTACTTCATTGACATTTTTTTTACTATGTCTAGTGTTATAAACTACACATTAGATGCCAAAATCATGATATCATTATGAGGCAGCCCGTAGTGGAAGACTCCGGAAATTTCGACCATCAGGTTCTGCATTCACTTCGCGCAACTTCCCGTGTTAATGGTGCAAACGATGGGAAAAGTCACACCCCGTAACGATGCACATTTCGTTTTATTGCGACAAGATTGTCGTTTATTAATTACCACGCCGCTTTTATGCAAGCTTCACCGACGCCCTCAGCAACGCGGCCGCATTCCAGCAGGCCTTCAAAGTAATAGATCAAAGTATAGACGTCGTGACAAGCCGCAAAAACCATAGAGCATTACTCCATGGCACCTAAGAGCTGATATGCATTATTACTTCTGAGAGATCAAGCAAAATGTCAATAAAGTAGAACATAGCGATGGAACCCGCAGATAAATCGGTGTTGTTATAACAGTGTCGGCCGCGCTGCTGCATTTTGGGTCAACATCTGAACGTTTCGTCGATACTGGAAGATTATAGATATGAGAAAGGAAGGAGAAAGGAATCGCTAACAAGCCGGCCACGATTTCCGCGCCTGCGTAAATAGGACAGGTGACCAAGGCAGCGAATTGGGCTGAAAAACGACACCCTTTGCGCGTGCGATGACAGGATTGTCGAGGTTCACTTTTTTCTGCCTTGCCTGTTCGGGTTTTTTTTTTTTTTTGGTTTATTGCTTGGCTGCTGTTTTACATACCCCGTGTCTGCTTCCCTTTATTTACTTTTTTTTCTCGTTTTTCTTTCCCCTCTTCGTGGTTCCGTGGTGTGTACATTGGCGTAACTGGTTCTGCAACAAGCGTTGCGATTTCTGGGCCGCAGCGTAGCTTGCAGCGATACATGCACCAAGAGCACCCGAGTCGATTATTGCGCATGCGACACGGCGCGCTCCGGTCTTCTAGTCGGGGACAGGTGTGTGTTAAAATAAGAGCAAAGAAAGAAAAAAAAGATGTCGCCTGCCGTCCGGCCGTCGGTGACCTTGCAAGGCCGCGCGCAAGCCTGTTGGCTTCGGTCGGTATCGGCTGAGATCGAGCACAAACTTCGATTAACCCCGTCTATAGCCTTTCATTTTCCAACTTGCTCGAAGAAAACACATTTAAGAGCATTTATGCTCTGGCACGCAGCGTGTCGATGCTGGCGGCCGCTTTCGATAAGCGCTAAAAGTAATTAGTCTGCACCACCACCGTGCGTTATATTCAACGAAAGCGTATGTGTGAAACGACAAAAATTTTAGGTCGCTAGCCTGGATCGGTAAGTATACCTATCACTGCTTTAAGAATGCGAAAGCGCACTGCGGCGTTCATTTCCGAAACGACTGTCTGATCGCGTCGTCCTTGATAAATTGCACTGGAATCGAGAAGCTTTTCAACGCATTATACACTCTCTTTCCCAGGAAAGCCGCAAAACGTATCAGTGAGTTCGCGTTTATATGCTGCAGTATTGACACTGTTTGAGCACCGATTGAGTTTCCTTATTTTTATTTTTATATGTGGTGTGAGAAAGAAAGAGTTAGGGGGGGGGGGGGGGGGGGCTAATAGAACAGTCTTTGCACATGGATTTCCATCTACAAATTGCGTTCAACAAAGTGAGTCGGCATTTTGGTATACGATGAAGTTTTTAACATTTTCTGTGCGACATTGCTATCAGCCGAGTTTTTAATTTTTTATACACTCTCGGTTGCCCGTATGTACATACACGCCGCTTCACTGGGGTTGGGTCGCGCGCATGTGGTTCAACTAGCCACGTTCCATCTGGAGCCCACACAGCGCCAAACGTGCCTGGTGGTGAAACATTCCAGTTTTGATTCCACAGCATCTCTCCGAGCCCACATTCTGTCCGAAGACCTTTTACCCATAGCAGGCGATCAGCTTAACGCTCATACTGAAATTCGACCACTCTCCTCGAGAAAATGTTACGCATTCCAGCCTGGATGGCGAAACACTTTTCCAGCGGGTAATTCGATATATAAATGGCACTTTTTTTGAACGTAAGAATAATCTTTAGGCATATTTGTAGAGAGAGCGAAGGCTTACTATACATAAGGACCTATGAAATCTGATGACCATTTTTACCGCATTTCTTTGTTTTTGTTTTTTTTTTTTCATAAATGGGTGTTGGGTACCCCTCACTTGCACAGTACCGCGAACCCGCGCATCATGCAGCGCGAGCCAGGCGCGAGAGTGCAACTATGGAGAACACACCTCCGCAGGCAACTGTATAGAGAACAAAAAAACGGGGCAGACCAGCGCGCAAACAAACCCTGCCTCACCGCCGTCGGATACCGACAAAGCCGTCGGAGCCAAATCACTGCTTTCGGAGATGCTGGAACGTGTGATTATTGCAGCAACCGAAGCAAACAACTTACAGAGAGCACGTCTTACTTTGGGACAGACAAAGGCGCATATACACATATCAGCGAGCATCATGCAGCGCGCCGGCCACTTCCTTCCATGCATGGAGTAAATACCGCTTCTTTTCCACAGCGCAACGTGATATCGACAGCAGTGCACGGCAATTTTGGAAGTGCGCGTTATTACGCGCTTTTCTGCGACGATCAACTCCAGTGCACAAACTAGTTGTTTTGCGCATTGTGTTTTTGAGCACGACAAAGCCGGTTATCTGAACGGTTGTGGAGATGATCCCAAATTTAAGACACGGTGCAGCTGGCGAGTAAGCTGTACTTCCGGCGTATAAAGGTGAGGCGCAAAGCCATGTGGAGAAGCACAGCGCTGCTTTACTTCGGAACTCGAACAACCCACTAACTAAAGCTGCAGATTTTATTTGGTGATCCCACTTACTGAACATCCCTAACTAAAACAAACGTCAGGGGGACAGTAAGCGAAGGTTTTAGTTGCAGTGAGTCGGTGTAGTCTGCACCATCGTCAGCCTGTTGACGTTTACCGTATGCTCTGCAGAATATCGGCTGCTGTCATTAACAACGAAGCTATGTTGTGGCGATCTAATCAAAACAAGAATTAGGGAGTCACTAACCGAAGGTTTTAGTCGGAACAGTCATAGTGAGTCGGTGTCGTCTGAAGTTTCGTCTACAGTTTACGTTCATCATCGGCTCTGCCATTAACAGCGCGACCACGCTAGACGCTTCATAAGAATTGATCGCGGGGAAACGAGCACCCTATTTGCACTGAAAATCAAGTGTTGGCGCAGTTTCCCTTTCCAAAGCGAGAATTAATAGAGCGAACGCACCACGATACGCCTGCCCTCGTTTCTGTGCATCAAACGTGATACTACGCTGGAAAGCCCTCAGGGCCATTTTATACCATATGTATACGTTTCGATAGCATAATTCGGTGCGATGTTTACTACCAGTTAGCTGCTCGCACAGGCAGGGCAGCTGAGCAAACAATGAGTGTAATCATGCGTGAGAGAACTAAAAGAAACGTAATTATTCTTTCGAATTAAAAAAAAAAAAAAAGAAACGTATTGGCAGGTTCCCGTCTGCGTTCATAGGTCTATCTGAGCTGCTTAAATTTCGCTTCTCGATGAGAGGCTGTACGGTCAAAGCTCTGACGTATACTAACATCAACAATACCTACAAACAAATGCGCATGACTGCCATTATATCTGACACTATATAGGGAGCAACTGAGAACTCTCCACTACGAGTTTACCGAGCCCGATTCTCAGCAACGGAGAGTTAAAGAAACGGAGCAAGCCTTATTTTTCCTCGTTGATATCGAACGCGGAAAAAAAAAAAAGAAAAGTTAATGGGGTTTGTGGCTGCGCAATCGTGAACTCTTCAATGTTTCTCTCTCTCACTCTCTTTCTTTTTTGAACAGGCTACATACGAGCTGAATTTGTACAATGGTCAGTTCGTGAAACGCGTTCACTTATCTGTTCCTCGCACGAAGGCGCACGAACACTATCGCCGAGCTTCCCGAACCATGCGCCGATTGAGACCAATTTGGGCCAGGCAAGTCGAAAGGGACCGCGCCTTTTCGAAGAAAACGGCCACAGGCACTCCGCCAGAGACGCTTGCTTTACAGCGGAAAGAAGCGTCGTCCGAATTATCCCCGCTATCCATGCTAGCAGGCGATGTAGGCTAAGTGGACTGCTAAGTGCTAGGTCCGGTGTCCCGCCTGGACTCGCGTGCACGAGGAGCAACGCGCACGGTTTGCTTTGGAAGATTTGCGTGCAATGCAAGTTCTCCAAAACGGAACGGTGTGTCGGTTACGAGGCGTCGATGCCGAACAGTGAGTTTGGATAATTGCGCTCCACGAACACATGCACGACTAGCACGTATGTTGGGAGCCCTATATATACATGAAGCCGGACAGAGCCCATCTTCACGCGTATATGGGAGATCGGAGCTGAACGAATTTTTACCCCGCACGAGTCGCACAAGAAATTACGCCAATCGACTTAGGGTAATCGTGAGTCCGGTTCCAGCACGGGAGGAACCGGGTTCGACCCCCCAGTGCCCCTGGGCACCCACCGGTTTTGGAGGGACGTAGCCCGACCTAGCGCTCGGTGGTGTTGGTAACATCATGTCTGCAGAAGGTGGCCTCTCTTTTCCATTTTCTTCTTTCAATCCCTTTCCTCTCCTCCCAACGAATCAGCAACGAGGGAGACGTCTTGCATGTGCAGACAGACAGACAGACAATGAACTTTAATTAATCCTGAGGAGCTACGTAAGGACTCCTCAGGATTAATTAAAGTTCATTTTTTTTTTAGATTTTGTCCTTTACATCTTCTCCTCTTTAGATCATGTGGTTTTATATCTTAATCATTTTCCTTCGTCCCTCTTCCTAACTTGTAAACGACAAACAAGTCTGATACACAACACTGCTGAATTTTTTTTTCCTGGGCGTACAATCAACTTTTTCTTTTTCCGAACACTGAAGAGTGAAGTTGTTGCACCACACGTCGATTGCAGCGTCGTGCTATAAGTTTACCCGTCAACAAAATAGTAATAAATAAGGGAGTAAAAAAGGCAACGGTAAAAACCGAGAACACTCGATAACAAAGAGCGCACTTAGAACGGCACTAAAAGCTGATAGAGCTATCCGCATCTCAGCAGGACTCGGCCGTACTTATACCAACTTGCATACCGTAATATGCAGTTGGTGTGCACGGGAAAGATGTACGGTGGAGGTTTTAACAGCTGCGACATTATCGGACAAGCAGCTTGACGTCGTCATTACGGCATAGTTCTACGAGTAAAATTTAAATAAATAAAGCAAACTAGACAAATAAGCAGGGCGGTGATTCACATGCAAGTCGACGAAGTCCTCTGCGTGTGGCCAGGTGCGCAGTGTATACACCAGGAAAGCCGCAAGAGTGAAAACCACTCTCCAGCGGCTACGGTCTAACGGCCGCGCAGAGATTGTTTGACGCCACCTGCTTTAGCGCGTTAGCTCAGGAAGGTGGAGCGTCTGCAAAACAACTGGATGCAGCAAGTCACGACCAGGATGCATTCAGGGGACAGCTGGTTTATGTTAACACTAACCCGAGTTCGGTTATAAATTTCACTCAATTAGCATACCCAAGAGCCGCCGCAACATCTTAGCAACATCTTGCGTTTTTGAGCCGAGTACTCAAGCTTGTTTACATTACATTCGCTTTTCTTTTATAACAGTGCATAATTACTATTCAAGCGCCATCGCCATGGCGTTACAATATGCCGGTAACTTTCCTGAGTCAGTTTCCGAAATCTGCATACATGCACGATGGACCTTGCAAGTGCTAGTAACACCGCTTGGCTGTGTATATATCTTGTGTGCAGAGGGACAATATTTCTTCTTTTTTTTTTTTGATCTCTTTGTTCTCTCATCCCAGGGCACCCAACCAAATTCGCGAACTTTTCTGTCTTTATTTGCGTGTTTCAACCGCACCTCCTCTTGCTGAATCGATCCAATCGCGGTGTGTATATAGCAGTACAACCAAAGGGACACCGACGATTACAGACGGCACACGGCCTCTTGTTGTCCGTGTCTGTTTGCCACCATTGCTACACGTTGAATGCATTCCAACCCACTACGCACGCTGTTCTGGCAAAGCCGTTCTCGAGCTCGCCGTATAGTAAGGGACTTGTTCGCAGTCCAACAAGTCACTTACAAATCACGAGATGTTTAGAGAATTTGCAGTACATGACATGAGATACCAAAAGTTTACTTCGCGTATATAGCAATGCACAGGCAATCACGTGCGATGTCCATAATTTGTTCGTACATATTCTGTACATGTTCCTGTAAGCTCTAAAGATGTGGGGAGTCGACCTTGTTTGTTTTATCGCACATTGCGAAAAACTGTCCCACTCTTCTGTTCTGTTCTGTTCTGTTCTGGTCTGGTCTGGTCTGTTCTGTCCTGTTCTGTTTTAGCTTGGGTGCTGTGGAGAGGTTGAGGTATATCACCTCGGCTACTCCATTCCACTATGTTTCCCAGCAAAAAAAGAAAAAAAAAAGGAAAGAGAGAGAGAGAGAGAGTCAAAATAAGGAAGTTTCACGAAAATAACTAGACAAGTAAGGAAACCAAATTGATAAGAGATACAACTACAAAAAAAATAAAGTATGCCCGACGGTCAGTTCACCACTCGCCAGAGCCCAAATTCAGCTAAAAAGCTTCACATTACCTTAAAGCTAACCTACATACTAATAGAAGCAAATTTTGTTTTTCACTCAAGTGTCCCTTCAAGTTAGGCCGGATCACTTCGCGCACTCACGCTCACGTTGAGTGTCGCTGAAACTTCAAAAAGGAGCTGCAAAACGACACCCGTCCACACATTCCACTCGATGCGTTCGTATAAAGCGCTTGGCACTTTTTACCCGCGGGGTCGCGGTTGCTGCACTTGGTGCACGCGCATTCGAAATACGTTCAAGGACTACCGGTATCCTCTCCGGGCGAACCAGCGCACTTGTCCTTGCCTTGTGCGAGCCTACACAGAGCTCGTCGACTTCGTCAGAGAAGGAGGATCTGGCCGCACGCGAAGATTCTCTCGCACCTTGGAGCGCGCATCCTGCATCTGCGGCACGTCGTCGTCCTTGCGTTCCGCACGCGCCAACCAAACTATAACGGCCGTCCGAACGGAGGAAAAACAACCGCCCGAAAAGGACGGCGGAAGAAGAAGAAGACAGGTTGTCGGGGTCAAGTAGGTGTGTCGGGTTCCTGTGTTGGTCTTTGTATATTGTGACACGCCTATGTAGAGATGCCACGGCTGACACAGCGGGGAAATCACGATAGAGACGTTTACATGTATATGTGAGGAGCTATACAGCCAGTGGCAGGCAAGAGACACGCAGTTCAGGCCGATTAAACGTTATGTTCCTTTTACATATACGGTGAAACATGACAAAAGGGTGTCGCGTCTAATTTCTGTGCCGCATCGTGTCGATGTAAAGGGCTATATGGGACAGTGAATCATACTAACGCACTATAGGATGAGGTACTTTGGGCAGGAATCTCGTCATAAATCATTTCGCGAGGTGCACGAGATGCATATTAATAGCGTTTTTTTTTTTTCATTGTTGCGACAAATTGAACATTCCATCGAATCTATAGTGCATTGAATTCGTATGAAAGTATAAAGCTCTAAGACGTCGAGTCGGATTGATGCAAGGTAAGTTTTCAAACACACACACACACACACACACACACACACACACACACACACACACACACACCATTTTGTTTTTTATTTCTTTTGTTTCATTCATTTTCATCGCACCTTGAGTAACATTCCAAGACCATCGTTCCAAATATTATGAAGTTCACTCTGTCTCCTATAGGTCAACTCAGGTGGGCGCTTGCACATAATAACCCATATTTTGGCTGGTATACGGAAGCAGAAAGTTCGAATAGCTCGTTGTAGCTGCTTCTATATCAGCTTACCTCGCCTTCCTCGAGTGGAGCTCATTCGTCGTCGATGACGTATTGCCAGACCACCCGAGCGCCACCGTTCAAACACGCAAGACGCTACATGAAGGAGGATGGTGGGCGTGCATCGTCAGTTTCGCTTCAACGCGCTCGGAGGCGGCGAGCTGAGACAAATCTCATACCGTCCCCGCATTCGTATGGAAAGCGGGTCGACTCTCAGGTGTGTCAGGCACGTGAGCGCACTTGAGGCGACAATGAGGAGTAACCCTAAGTGTGTCTAGACTGACAAATTACCCCTACGAAACTTGATGTTTTTTGGTGGTGCCCGTTCTAAGAGTACACTTATGACAAGGATACTGTTCATAGTAGCCCTTCGTATACTTTCGGGAGCACATCTCGTCTCTGGCTAGAGTCACAACATGTCGTATATCTGATTACCACACGTGGTGATTCGTGACACGAACGCAAGTGATGGCCAATGAGCACCAGGAAAGGTAGGATAGGTTATGGATTGCTGTATTTATAGAACAACACCTTCCTACCTCCGACAAGTTCACCCCACCGTACAACTGCATCGGGTTTGCGCTTTGAGCAAATTAGAAAGGACGACGATGCTCTGTGGATCTTTTTTTTTTCTTTTTTGAGGGGACGAGGTAGCGAACTTATCAAAAAACTGCTTTGTGGAATTTGACAGTTCCCACAGCACCACTGTACCTCTCTCGGTCTCCTAGACCTTCTGAGTGCAAAGCTGCGCGTCTCTCCAGCGAAGAACACGACAGACACGCTGTTTTCAGAGGCCACATCATGACCCCGAACAACACTTTCGAACGCAAGCATGCTGCGCGCAATTTTAATGCGTTCTGTATAGACGGCGAAAGAATGGAAAGGACTGCCCGGAGGTCATAACCGCTCGACAGCAACGGACGCTCGCTTCCTTCGACATAAAAAAAAAAAAAAAGGGCAAATCATTGTACACGCGAAAGTGTCGAGCCAGAACAGCTTCCGCGACCCAAAAGCCCTCACGACACACGTGTAGCAAGGCAGGTTGCCGCGAGTATTTGTTGGTACCGTGAGACGAGACGCCGGGAGCCATTTTCGTCCACGGCAACCGCGGTCGTGCGAAGAGTCAAGAGCAGAAAGCTGTTCTTCGTCGTGACCTCTCGTCAAAGTCTCTCTTTCTCTTTCAGGTGCAGAAGGTGCGTGCATGCACACACATGCGCACACGCACAGAACTATATAGCGCAGGATTTAGTCCAGAGCAGGATGTATGCCCGAAGTGCGACACGCCGTGCAGCATCCGCGCCTCGCACACACGTGTATATACGCGCTTATAGGAAGGAAGCACGAAGTGGGCTTCCACAGGAAGCGGATGACCTGCACTGAAGGAAAGTGTGTGGCGATTTCTTTCTTTTTCAGTGTACGACATGCAGCGACCGTGTTTAATTACCGCGTGAGGTAAAGAAGTTTGCAGAGCGGTAGTGCCTACCTCTGTTTATTTCAGGCCTTTCCTGGATGCTATTGCGCGGTGTTCTTCACGCGTTGCGATTACTGTGGAGAAGAGAACGCAAGGCCCATGCGCGAGGTGTAAGTGGTGCGATATAAAAGCGAATTGTGGAAGCGCTGCTTCGCACTTCACTGTGCCGCTCTACTCATTTAGCGTTACCTTGACACCAACGAATGCTATAGCTTCAACATTGTGAGATAATCGCATCGCCCTTCACGATGCGAACGCATAAAAGATAGGCTGTTTATTAAGCACCGTTGAATCTTTTCTACCTATCACTGTTGCCCCAACGAGCGGTGCCACAACAACTCCAAGTGGCCATCACCTACCAGTATACAAAAGCCTGATTACCATAGAAAAGTGGCCTGAATCAGTCGGACACAATGCTCATTTAATAACGGCGCTATTAAAGTACCATATCCTCAGTCAACACGGTGAAATACGTATAAACGGACTCCCATATTGAAGCCGTGAAACTACGCGAAGATACACGAATCGACTGGACCGTCGCTACTCATCACTTGGCATTGCGTAAAGGTCCCGAACCACTTCCGCTCCCATGTTCTGGCTTTCATCTGGAATCGTAAAGAAGTAGTATGCGACGGCCAGTACGCCTTCGTCAGCGCCGCTGTAGAAGAACAAAGCGAAATGCGACGATGTCCTTCCATCTTCCTCATTAGCCCTACCGCCTTGAGAATATAGTACCGTGTGGCTCGTGTGCACACACGCACACAGTCACTGACAGAGAATCGCTTCCTCTCCAAGGCCTGAAGACCGACGGCTGCCCTTGATCCGTCGCCTTCTATATCCGGCGACTCCGTTAACCCTGACCCGCACGCCCATCGACCGGCGGACGCATACGGGCACCAGCAGCGCGAACAATGTATACGTACTAGACAAGGTATCGGCGTTGACGTAGTCCGGAGCAATCACGGCTCACCTCTGCAGGCTGTTTTGTAGCTTCTCTTACACAAAGGCGAAAGGGCGTATGCACGCACTTGGCTTACTCGAGGGCACAATAATGCTTTAGCGTTGTTGCAGAGCTGTATTGCGCAACCACCATGTATAGATAAAAGCATCAAGTGCTCAGAGATACACCAAAGGTGCACGGCCCTGCGTTTAGAGCGCTGCTTTTCCGGTGTTTTTCCTATACGTCGCTCTTTATCATGCTATTTCACCCTTCGCTTATACGGGATATTGTTGTTCTTAGAGTGGATCGCCGGTCTGACGCACCAAGAAGAAAGGTCAGTGGTTCGTGCGATCTTTCAGCATTGTTTGCGCCTTTAGCAACCCTGCTGGAAAGATTGCAAGCACGTATTAGTACTTAAGGACGGTTATCGGTGCCCTATCGAGAATTCTGGCGCCCTAAATCTTTTATCGTCGTACTGACGCGACACTAGGGAATTCCATCGGAATCAAAAGGTCTAGCCGGACGACTCAAGTGCACTGAGCGTCTTCGTGTCAACGTCTGACATTCAACCTGAGTACATATCGGAGTGAATCGACGGGCTCACTAACGTGTCTTTTGCTTTACTGCACGTTTCAATGTGTATACGTTGATTGATGAACAAATATTTAGCGTCCGAAAGCACCAAATTGGGCTGTGAGAGGAATAACTCAAGAATGCCCGAATTAATCTTTGTCACCAGAGGCCTCATCGTCTTCAGAAGAAGCAACAGCAGCCTGCCTTTTGCCCGCTTGCAGGACGAAAGCCTCTCCCGGAGATCAATGTACCCCGCCCTGCGCGAGTTGGTTCTATTTTACGCCTGCGAATTTCTTAATTTTATCGCTCCATCAGATTTTCCTTCTGCCCCGGAGGCGTTTCGCGTCCGATGGTACCCACTCCGTTGCTCTCAATGCCCATCTGTTATCTTTCTCTTTCCTGCGCATTACGTAATCTGCCCAGGTTGTTTTTCTTTCATTTTTTTAATGGCAATGAGGATGTCGACTACTTATTGGTGCAGGTATACGCCTACCTATATCAACACCTACACCAATTGTATTTCTTCCCTCTATCTTTCTTTTTTATTTTTTATTCATTAGTCGTCCACAGGCTCGTGTTCGCCGCCGCGGAGAGTCGAGCACGGGATGTCTTGCTCAAGATCAGAGTGCTATATTCATTGATAGTCCCTAAGGCTAGGTCAGCTAAGTTTAGTGGCTCGGGCATGTTGGTTTCAGAACATATCTGTAAATGGCCCCATGAAATAAGGGACAACGAGAAAAGTGAACGTATACGTACTTCGATGTCGCACGGTCTTTCTTTCTTCTTTCTTTCTTTCTTTCTTTCTTTGGTAGAAGATCCAAGGCATTCATGCGGCTCAGATATGTTCACATCTCGCAAGCGTGGGTATATGCTGTCTAGTACTTAAGACACTTGCCTGCGATAGGTCTGAAGCCCGGGTTCAAACCCCAGCACCGCCAACATCTTTTGGCGCCAACTGTGGTTTTCACGTTACGACAGCGTCACCAAAATCTGAAACTCCTAAAAAGCTCCGCTCGAGAACGCTCTTTGTGAATTCTGCCCCCCTCATATATGCAAATCCATACTAGAAGAGAAGCTCAGTGGAAGATGGAGACTTGAATCGATGAACAGATCGCTAAAAACGACTGAGAACAGGGAATGTCGCAGGAGCCAACTTTTCGACAAGTGGAGTTGTCTTCGTCAGGACAGCGACTGCCTACTTGTCTTCTTGGCCACTTGTCTTCAAGTGGACTTGTCTTCGTCAGGACAGCGCAGACAAGTGGACTTGTCTTCGTCAGGACAGCGCCGTCGCTGTCCTGACGAAGACAAGTCCACTTGTCGAAACGTTGGCTCCTGCGACATTCCCTGTTCTCAATCGTTTTTTAGCGATCTGTTCATTGAATCATATATGGACAGTGTTTCGTGATGCCAGTGCATTGTATGACAAAGGGAACCGAGACGGGAGTTATACGCCTACTCTAGGACTCGAAGAGGGCTCGCGAGAGAAAGTGTTAAGAGGGAGAGAAGGAGAGGTCCGCGACGACGACGTTGCACGCATGCAGCTGACGACAAACGGACGTCCGCGCGGGCACAGCGTTCCTCAGCGAGGCATGAAACGCAAAGAATACTCCTCCTCCCTGTGTGGCGGCGACTGTCGGCGCGAGAAAAAAAAAAACTGGCCCGGGACTGACGGAGCGTGACGAACTCGTATTCCGCACCTGCGCCGCCGCGGAATGCCGCGTTGGCCGCCTTTTGCCGCAACGTCGCCAGCCTAGTCTACGCGGGGATGGAGAAGAGGAGGAGGAGAGCAGGACTGTGTTGTATGTAGAAGCTGTGGACTTGTTCTGCTTTCGTGTGCCATTGCTCGGCCCTCTTTATTATTTTTTTTATTTCCTTCCGTTCTTTTATTTTATTTTCTTTCTTCTTTATTTATTTAAAGTCAGCAACGCTGCCGCCCAGACGCCCAAGTGTGCGGGAACTCCGCGACTCGAGGAAGAGGCCCATTTGCATCCTTCTCTCTTGGTCGTGCTCGTTTATTGTTTTCGACACGGAATGCCACTATTCTTTATTGACCGAAGCGACGGGCAACACTAAAGCCAAAAGAAGATTAACGTGTTTACGTGTCGAAACCACGATCCGATTCCGAGGCAACCTGCACACCGTTGGACTCCACGATATGACCGGCCGGGATTCCGTAACCTGCATCTAAATTCCAGCGCACCAGTGCATCGCGTGTCCCTCTCCTTCGATCTTCCTCTTTTGTATTTCGCCTTTCTTTTTGAACGCTTCCGCCGCGGCTTGAATCGAATCCGCGACCTCAGCAGCGCAAATCCATGGCCACTAAACTGCATTTATCTGTGTGTGATTTTTTGCAACAGTTCTGCCTACACTTTTCCTATTTTATTTTAATCTATCTATCTATCTATCTATCTATCTATCTATCTATCTATCTATCTATCTATCTATCTATCTATCTATCTATCTATCTATCTATCTATCTATCTATCTGCTTCCTTTGAGGGGAGATTGAGGGAAAAGAAGGGGCGACTGCCTGGGGGTGCAGCGGTTACAGTGCTCGGCTGCTGACACGAAATACACGTGTTCGACCCCAAGGAGGTTTAAAAAGGTTTAAAAAAATTTTTTTAAACCTCCTTGGTTCGACCCCGGCTGCGGCGGTCGCATTTTGATGGAGGCGAAACGCTGGGAGGCCGTGTACTGACAACCCCGGGTGGTCGAAATACCCGCAGCGTTGGCTCGTAAAAAACGTAGCAGTTATTATTTTATTAACGATAAGAGGAGGTGGCAGAACCACGCGTCAGGAGGCACCAACTCACTCAGTGCAAATGCTAAGTGTAACGAAACAAAGGAAAATGGGGATCTAGGCGTCTCGATATTCGAGCGGTACGCGCATGCGTGAACTACTAGGCGCCATTCACACACGCGCACTTCCTTCTCCACGGCGGCGACGAGGCAGACGCAAACAGTGCGGCGCCCTACAAAGGGACTCGCGGGCGGTCCAGAGGTGTCTGGGTGCCAACGACGAGATGACCAGGCGCCGATAAGGCACCGCTGGGCAGAAACAGTGGCCGGCCTCACGCATTTACTACGTGCCCATCTCTCTATCCTTTTCTCTGTGGCCGTCACAGTCAGCGGCGAACCTTGGAACCATTGTCCCCGAGCGACGCGCGAGAGGAAAGACTGGCCCGCTGGCCGCGCCATGCATTCGGGACACGGGGACAATTGAAAAAATGATGCGGCCAAAGACGACATGAACTTCTTTTTCGCCTCTCGCTTGGAGTGCAGAAAGAAGTACTTCTTTCTTTCTTTCTTTCTTTCTTTCTTTCTTTCTTTCTTTCTTTCTTTCTTTCTTTCCTTCTTTCTTTCTTTCTTTCTTTCTTTCTTTCTTTCTTTAGTCTTGCAGAGTCATGCCCCCTGATGGTACACATTTGACAGATGTCTGCCTGGTTGGGAACGAACTCATCAGTAAATTAGCAAACGCCAACCAAGATTCAAGCAGGGGAGATCCCACTTGAATGTCCAAAGAAGCAGTATGGTCAAACTCGATTCCGGTGCACAATTTTCACGCGTATCCGAGAAAAAAGAAAAGAAAAATGTCTTTTTCGAGCTAAATTTACAGCAAGTAGGCCGTTCTGAGAAGCCTCCCTAACACATATACCTCTACACTGCTTCTCGCTTTGTTCGTCAATACGCTGTAACCACCTTCAATGGAGTGTAAATTATTCCGTCCTTGAAGAACAAAACAATCGCGGTGAGACGACTAAGCTCTCCTTTAAACATAAACCAGTTGTGTTTGTTTGTTTGTTCACTTGCTGGCGAAATTAAGGGCATTCTCCAAAGCCGGATCTTCAAAACCGCGACGACGGGTTCCTTCACATCGCACTACCGATACGCCTGTACTTTCTTTTTGCATATAACTCTGGAAATACCAAATAAAGATTAAATAAAGCATGATATCACAATACTTCAAGAAGACAAGTCTTTGCCGGAAGTGTACACACGGCCCGTCGAGTGCAGCGTTATACGCAGTGTCTAGCTATAACGACGCACCTATAGCTTAACTGTCAGCAATATGCTAAGTAACTTTTCTTTCGCCCTTCCATCATAAGAAGGACCGTGACAACGAAAAAAGAAAATAAAAATCGAGTTCTCAGGCGATGTTTGTGAACGGCATACAGCAGGAATAAACGAAGTTCATTTCCTGCTTCGTCATCTTAACAGGAACGCAAAAGAGCTGATGTATTATGCACACCGTTCTCTCCAGACACTTGCAAGGCACTTCCAATGCCACGATCAAATAAGAAGCACTTAAAAGAAAGAAGAAGCAGGAACGAAAGAAGAGCAAGAAGAAGAAACGCTCGCACCGAAGCTCGAGATGCACCTAAGGCGCACGCACACACGCACTTCTCGGGCTTCCCAAAGTGATAACCTTCGTGAGTACGGGGTGGACCCGTGCGCGAATAATCCAATTTTCTCTCCGTCTCGCATTCTGAAGCTTGACAGGCCGCGCTGCGCCAGGCCTCCCAGATCTTGAGCGCCTCCGCGAAAAAACTCATCGCCGTTTCTTGCCTGTAGCTCGCGAATTCCTGCAGCTGCCGCCGTACACGCGTGATGCAAGAAGACTCCGAGACACTTGTCAGGCGTATTATAACTCCCTCATCCACCACACCATCCCAAGTTCCGGAACCACCTTCCCAGAATGACGGGCTGCTGCAGACAACGGCCCCTTCATATCCAGCTCCGCTTCTCTCCGGCTCGACTTCGCCTGCACCCGCATCGCCGCTCCTCCGCCGCAGCAACAGCTTCGAAATTCGCGGCTCGTCGCGAAGACAACGACGCCACGTTGTTTGCTTTATGTTTAAACGTTCTACAGTTCTCGGGCTGCTCTCTTTTAAAAGGAGCCGCGCCGTCACTGAAACGCCGCGTGTCGGTTTGGTGAGGCAGGAAGAAGTAAAAAATTTAACAAACAACGGAAGCCTTCACCCCATTCTTTCGTTACACGAGTTGTCAATCAACCTGGCGGCGATCCAGTCAGCTCGTGGTTGTTGCGAAGGCGGCGGAAAGAATTAGCGGAAACCCAGAGCGGGCCGACGAACGGTCCGACGCCCTCCCGGCAACTGTTTGGAGCGACGGCCCGCGGCAGGGTCCAACGGTGTGTACCTGCCACGCTCTCTACGCGCGGTGCCCCGCCAGTAAACAGGAAGCAACATGCGAGAAAATTGGAGCGAGCATATAGCAGCAATGGCGATATAAAAACTACCCGCGGAGCTTTTTCTTTTTGAATTTGTTTGTTGTCAGTGTGTGTGTGTGTGTGTGTGTGTGTGTGTGTGTGTGTGTGTGTGTGTGTGTGTGTGTGTGTGTGTGTGTGTGTGTGTGTGTGTGTGTGTGTGTGTGTGTGTGTGTGTGTGTGTGTGTGTGTGTGTGTGTGTGTGTGTGTGTGTGTGTGTGTGTGTGTGTGTGTGTGTGTCATTCGTGGTAAGCTCAGCTTTTCAAGTACCAAGGTGATGTCGAATCGGAGCGGCTCCAGTGTGGCGGGCTTTGTCAGCCAGTGAATTCGTCGATCAATACTCATCATGCGTCCCACAGCGGCAAAACTTTGCTCATCAGTCTACACAGAGTCAGCGTATACAAGCCTCCTGGATTCACGGTGAACTGACTCGGATGTATAAGGCTGCCACCTGGGCCGGTACACGTTTTAGGGACGTGCACTATATAGCAGCAGGACGGGTCGCTGGAACATACGGGAAGCTGTTTACTTACTACGAAGGCTACCACCATGCGACCGTTTCCTCGCAACTAATCACGCACGTTCCTTCACATCCGCAGAAAAACAAACAAACAAGAACACAACGACATGAAGAAATCGGACTCCCGAGCAAAACGGCCCTCCGGCCTCCATGACGCGATAATCCCCCGCCGTGCGTCGTCGATCCAGCGCTGCGGGCGAGACGCCGTCGCCTGCATGCGAGTCGCCGGTGGTGGTCGCAAACACCGATTGCCTCAAATTGCGGTCCGCGCGAGTGTCGACACTCTCTGGCCGCGTTGAGTGCGCGCGCGCGGCGACAACGGTGCACCGAGCGTACACACACACACACGCACGTGCACGAAGGTGGGAGTGGAGGGACACACGCGAGCGCGCGCGTCGGCCTCTGGCGCACGTAAACGCCATTCCGACCTGACAGAGCGACCAGGAAAACGAAGACGAGGCGATTGCGTAACGCCATGCGTACGATCGATGAAGACAGATTTACGGCTTGAGCGCGGGGAGTCGCACGCGAACCACCGACGCTAGCTGGCCTGGGTTTCTTCGTCTGATATATACTTCCGGCCAGCCTTCGGGGTTATTGGGACGGCTCGTACGTATGTAGTACGTGTGCAAGATGCTCCGGAACAGCGGGATGCGAAGCGGAAGCTGCGGTGGCACGTTAATTTTTGTTTTCTTTGATTGGGCAAATGTAATTTTGCGAGGCATTCATTGGCAGTCCGAGATGTTCAGGCGATTCCTTAGGTAGGGTATAGTCAGAGGCGTGCGTGCAGCGATCTCGATAGCAAAGCTACGGAACACTTACACATGCAGCTGATGAAAGGTATACATGTACAGTGCTCACGGATTGAAACGGGACATGTAAACACTGAGTTGAATCAACTAAAATGCGCTATTGCTCGCTGTATAACCGCGTCGTGTAGCTGCGAATTTGGACAGTGAAGGCAGTGTTCTTTCTCGTGCAAGTATACGCACAAATTTTATATCGGTGCTACACGATTTGTAGATTGTGGAAGCAAGAGTACCTGCATTACTTAGCCCCAATTTTTCCCATTTCAGTCCGTGAGTACTGTATACATGTTACGCCAGTCGTCGTGTTCTGATATATTTATTACCATAACGACCAACCAATGCTAAGCAGCAGGTTATGTTTGTCACTCGCCAACCATAGTGACTGGTATGTGATCGACAATGTGTAATAAACTATGCCTGACTCTGGAATTGTTCACGAGTGGAAGTTTCTTCCAAATCTGAAGCGGGAATCACATTAGGGAGGCCTGATGGCCAATGTCAAGGAGCAATTACGATTGAGACTTCGCTATCTCGGCTGGTGCACCTACGAAGACTGCCAACTTTAAGAATTTTCATGTGGACCCGCGGGTGACGTGTTCCTTAGTGATGTCCATGGTTCTTGCGTCCTGAAAATCCTGGTCGATGTCGCGAGCACCGACAAAGTTACCGACAAGGCTTGGCCTAAGCGTGAGAATATTCTCACCATTGAGAGAGATAATCGTGAAAAATAATAACGCCGATAAGGAAGACATTACGTTTGTCTTGATTTGTGACGCTCGCCGTTCCGAAGCAACCCAGTGACTCCATGAAATGCGCTATGCAGCATATACGATTCCGGATTCACTGATGCAAAAGTGTCTGGATATCTCGGTACACGGGCCCATCGGGATACGGCCGCTGCTCGAATTGCACATCTCGATCGACTTTACATAAACAACATACTTTAGATGTTGCTTTCCTTATCAACAGTTCAAAGCAACTGACTGCAACACGTTGATAACCAAGAAAAATAACAGGGGCGAAATTCGCAACTATCATTCGTAAATGCCGTTTGTGATTGGTAGACCGGCTTCTATAATGACATATGTCCATCATTAGTATTGGCTGAAGTATTTATTCACTCACCCTAAGAACGTTCGCAAGAAAATGTTTTGCCCAGTCCTAATGCTGTACAGATCATTAGAAAAGCCAAATGGTTCATGGCCAAAAGCACTTACGAAAGGAAGGTTTCATGGATTCAGCCCCAGGGCCCATAATCAAAAAATATCTTACGCCGAAAAATGTTCGTAAGAGAATATTTCGTCCTATTCCGATGCTGGACCTATCATTAATTAGCAAAGCCCGAGAGCCAATGGCAAAAAAGCTCTTGCGAAAGAGGAGTTTTGTGAATTTGGCCCCAGTTATACCGCGTTTCTTCTGTTTCAATCTGTTAGACCCATCTGCACTTTTGAGAAGAATCAAGATCTCCTGCTTTCATAGGTACAGGCCCGAATGCCTCCTCGAAACCGTGTTTTCTTTCTGTCTTTCTTAAATCAATACACAGACAGACAATAAACAGAATACTAAGGACGTCAGCACCTTCTCGGTTCTCATCGACCGTCACTGATCTTCAACTCGATTCGACTCCTCAAGACGATCGAAGTTCGAGGTAAAGAAGACATCCAGTCGGCAGAAGGAGCCCACTTAGACCGCATCGAAAGATATTAGCGCGCAGACGGCAGCAGCCGGCAGTCACCAGATGTGCCGAACTCCCATGTAGACCATCGCCGAACGCGCCCGCCCCGCCAGAATCTCGATCGTTCCTTCATCTGCGGCGCCGGTCCGAATCTTCTTCCTCGCCGAGGGGAGTGAAGAGCGATCGGTCGGCGCTTCCCCGCGATGCCAATCTGTCCTCCCCGCGTTCGCCAATTAAAAGCGATAAAAACGCCGCGAACCCGTTCCGAGCCGGCGGCGGAGCGTCCTGGAATCCCAATCGGCGCTGTTCCGGAAGCGAGTGACCGCCTTACGCAACTGTTCGCATGCGGCATGTCGCGCCGGGGCACCGCGCCGGTCATCGGACATTAGCGACGTCAACAGGGCCGGACTCGTGAGTGCCCTGCGGGGTGCAGGAGCTGGACTGTTCGACCTCGAGGAGGAGGACTTCGATCGCTGCATGCCGCCGTCATATTTCCGTATCTTTAAGGGTTTCAAAGGCTAACGAAACAACCTTGTAATGGGGGGCATAAACTATGGTTTTCTTTCGCGTGAAATGTGGGACAAAGTGTCACGTGCAATAACAGTGCGTTAAGTATAAATATAATAATTTCGTATACGAAAAAATAGGCCCTCTTATGACAAGAAAATTCATGTGTTCATAGACTTCCCTGTTGTTGCTGGCTTTTCTCTCCCTCTCTCTCTGTGCGCGCGCGAGAGAGAGAGAGTGTGTGTTCGTGTGTGTGTGTGTGTGTGTGTGTGTGTGTGTGTGTGTGTGTGTGTGTGTGTGTGTGTGTGTGTGTGTGTGTGTGTGTGTGTGTGTGTGTGTGTGTGTGTGTGAGCGCGCGCGCGCACGTTCTTACATATACTTTGTTTACCAACAGCGCGATGAGCAAAGCATGAAAATGTTTGGTTTGGCTCGAGCACAGCAACAGTGGCTGTTGGGATCGCGTACGTGTGCTCATGAAATCACAGCCGCTTTTAGCGATATCTACCACGAAGGCTCCGTTACTGCTCTGGTACAGCACGAACATGGTGCAGCCATAATGGGACACGACAAACATGCATTCACTGGCCGACTTGTCCCATTTTTAGGGCGCTGACAAAAAAAAAATGCCCATTAAGGCACGATTGCTCATACGCCGCTGTTGTTAGAAGCAGCGGTGCTCCAGTTAAGCACCCGACGGCCAAACTGCGAAACTGCAGTAAGCGGACCAGACTGTTGGGCTGGTCTTTGCATTGTGAACAAAGTTTATTTTAAAGCCTATAAGAGAAACACAGAGACGAAATAGACAAAAACAATCATTACTAACAAGTGTTTAGTGCGAAAAACAGCCTCCCCCCCCCCCCCCCCAACCTTTCGATATATATGCATTTGCAACGCATACGAAGCAACACGCCATTAAAGTACCTAAGGAAACCATGAGATCAAGCCAAAATTATAAGCAACAGTTTGCTTAAAACGGTATTCCTAAGAATGGAAAGCTATGAAAGTAGCACTGATGGAAAATAGGTTGTTATTTCATATAAAAATGCTTCTGGTCGATAACAGCGCCTGTACTTGTTCACCTCGTATCATTGCGTTTGTCTTTTTTCCGCTGAGGTCAACTTTCCTGACAGTACCATACTACACACTTACAATTACTTCAAGATGGCCGAGGGACACGACATTACGGCTCTGGAACATTCCCGGAAGATGGCGCCGCCATAGGTCCTCACGTCCGCGAGATCGGGCTGCCTTCTAACGCGTAGTTATAAAGCGAAATTCAGTAAAGAAGAATAAAATGCACATGCTGTGAGGAAGATAGGGAAACGACGGAGCATGTTCTGATTGAAGGCGGAAATATCCACCCAGGTGTACGTTTGGGCACCACCCTACAGGAAGCCTTGGGTTTTAGGGCGAACAACGGGAAGCTGAACATAGCCGCGATTGAAATAAGTAAGAGACGGTTAGAATACTGGTGGCAGAAAACTAGAGAGAATGGACAAAAATAATTATAGGGAAAAATATGGACTTTCTGCCATAAGGGGCAGGGAACTGGGATATGAATTTCCGTTTTTTGCTATAGTACGATCGATTTGAGTGAAGTAAATTTAAAAGGCATGAGGAAAATTTAAAGAGAGAGAGAGAAAAAAAAAGTTCTTAGTCTTCTTACGAGCCTGGTGGCCCAACATGTCACCGCCCCATTACAAAGGGGACACTCATAGCATCCATCCATCCATCCATCCATCCATCCACGTCCAATTAGTAGCAGCTACGAATTAGGAACTCGAGGCGCGCGAAAACCTTCGTCGACGTCACTGAAGAAGCCACCCAATGACGCGCCGAACGGCGCCCTATTCCTGTCGTGCCATCCTTGACAGCAGGTCGAGAAAACCTGCTATCAAATTTTACAACTATACACTACGTCCTCGAAAAACACGCGACGATTCATTGTCCTCGCGTTGTTTGCGCGCAACTCGATCGCCCTTCTGCAGGACGTACGTGATGTTATGTGTGTAGCCCTCGGACAGGTGCGAGCTTCTTCGACCAAAACAGGATTCCTGCACGTTGGTACACCTGGCATGCCAGTGCCCGGGAAATTCCCGGATTGCTCCAGCCGTACAACGATGGACCAAACATCGAATTAATTGGATTGAAATGTCTGTGCTTTTACGGGCTCCCCGTCGCAGGCTGGTCGAGACATCAACGTCGCTTTTCTGTTCGTTTCTTCCTGCAGCGATTGTAACGCTTGAAGTTGCAGAAACAAGAGCGCACGCAGGCATGTACTATAGCGTAATGCAGAGCACGCTTCTTGTACGTATTAACCGCGAGGGCGACCTTGGATGCGAAGAGAGACGCCCAGCCACGGACGTCATATCGAAGACGATCGCGTCGCAATAGAATACGGCGGAGGCATGCAGCTTCGCTAGATGAAAATATGCGAATGTTTTCAAATAATTCGAATGGTTCTTACGCAACAGTAACTGGGACTGGTAATTGGTACAGTAACTGGTACAAAATCCGCAAGTGACTACACCCCCCCCCCCCTGGAAAAACTGACGACTTGAAGGTCCTGACTGCAGAGTTACTTTGGGAGTTCACGCCTTTAATGTGAAACAGAGACGGGATATACATTTGTTGGAGTGAATGCAGGGGTACATATGTACTCCAGCGTGCTGTATAATAAACAGCAATAGTTCTTGCTCAGTCTTCCTGCACACCTTAGCCAATGGAAGCAGTGACGCAATAATCTTAACACAGGGAGGTTAGTTATAGTTGTTAGTTTATGATACCCTGTTTTGTGAAAAGAGGGTAAAGGGAATAAATATTGTAGAAGGGCACATCAGTAACAAGTCTTTTTGAATACTTATAGTTTGAAAGTTTAAGAAACTTAGGTACACAATTTCGCTACGGCAATACGGTCTTTCCGTAAATCCGTACAAGCTCCCCTGTGCAGTCGCACACGGTGATATCACTTGCTGCAAAACGCGCGCATCGAAGAAACAAAGGCTTCCGTCGTCGATCCCTGGCGCATCGATAAGACGCCACTCTAGATTCATATCCGCACATCGATCGGGTACACGCATTCCTGGAAAAGTATCTCGATTATAACCTTCCTCCGGGTATTGCATCGAAACTTTAAATTCCGGTTGCAACCTCCGACGACAGGGATGGAATGCCACTGTTGTCCAACATTCGATCTAAATTGGCATAGTTTCCTGTGATACTGGAGAGGCTTTCTCAGCCGGCGTGCCAGGAAGGTCACCTGCAGCTACCGCGATGGCGAAGTGAAATCCTCATATACGCGGCAGTCAGACGAGGTGCATGCTCAGTTGCACGGCTCAGTCGCGCATCCGATCCAAGGTGAGCCGCTTCCTCGCTGCCGCACTAATCGACTTGGGAGAGTGTTCTCGCCAAGGCGAATTCACTGTGGATCTGTGCCGTTTATACAGAATTATTTCCCATCCCCAAGTAAATCGGAGTCGATAGGTGAGAATGTGATACACAGATTGGCACGAGGGCCATGAGGCCTCTCTCGCGATTTCGGTCACGTCTCATATAGCACACCCTGCTCATGCAATCGGCGCGACGCGAGGTCGTGCATGCACGCATGTTCGTTGTTACCGCCGTAATGTATAAGTGGCTGTGGCGTTCTGGTGCCCGAACTAAGTCTTAGGTTATAGCCCCGCCGTCAAGGCGGCGACACATTCTGACAGAGGTGTCACATATGTGTTGACAATTTGGTGCATTGTTTTGAGCGAATGCAGTGAAAATTAATCCACGGGGGTCATTCAGAATTAGCGTGTTGTTCAGAAATATGAAATCAATCAATCAATCAATCACACGTCAGTGTGCTTGTAATTACAAAGGTGGCAATATTTCATCAACGCTTCAAGATTTCTCAGAATTTACGACCATGGCATGACCGTTACTATATATGTATCTATACAAACGAGAAGCATTTTAAGCGAGATTTTCGGCGTTTGTAAATAATATGCACTATGATGGTTCCTTATGCGGCTTGGAAGGTTCACGTATACGCATTGTCCACGACTGTGATAGCTTGCGCATTTAGTCCACATATCCTCTGAACTCAGCACCATTGTAATTGTGATGGGTGGTGCATGGTGGTGGTAGGTAAAGTCAACTCGATTCCGCCGCCGAGCTAGATAAAACAAACTTCGACTGTGGCGTTTCGATCATATGTTACCTTTCTTTTCTTTTTTTTTCTTTTCTGTTCGGTTCACCCGAATCTTTGAATTCGGATAACGATGATCACTCGCTTGCGTTCCTCGTAGACCCCATTTATACACACGGGTCCGTTCCACCAAAATCGATCGATTACTCCTCGGCCGACGAAACCCAATACAAACACAATGCGCCTGATTCCACGCGCACGCACACATCGATCGCGACCAACTTCCAATCCAGTCCTGCAGTTCTCAGCCGTCGCGAGAGAAGGCCTCGCCGCCGCATTTTAATCCCCTCGCTCGCTCGAATATTCCAACGCTCGGCAAAAATGCTGCATACTATGCACACCACATCAAAGAAAGTGCTCGCGTGGCTGCCGCCATATAGCTGCGGGCATCGGGTGCCGCGTTTTCAATCGTATACAGCAGCGGGGACGGTGCATGGTGGCGGTCGTGCGAGATAAGAGCGAAGGACTGGGTGTCGTATCGGGCCCTTTTCGAACCAACCGGTCACGTAGAGGCTTTCCGAAATGCCCCCGGCAGCGACGGCGGCAGCATCGGGCACAAGCGGACCGATCTAGAAGGCGATTCGAGAGCTTGCCTTCAAGCAGCAGCAGCAACAGCACGACGCCAGCACACGGCACAGCGCGGTCTGCGTGCGCCCGGTTGCAGGTTTTGCAGCTCGAGTAGCAAAGGTCGTCCTTGAAGGGACGGCCCGATTATTTTTTTTTTTTTCCTAAGAAGCTTCGGAGGCGTCTCTTCGCGGCGTTAACCGGTAACGCAGCTTTTATTTTTCTGTCTACATTTTCCTTTTTATTTCCCTGGATATATATGTACTTCACCGACCCACAGATCACAGACACGAAACAATGCTGAAGTACGAGGATAACCACGATTTTACGACGTCAAATAAAAAAGAATTAAATATAGAAGGAGACGGCTGATCAGTTTTCAGACATCATCTTGGTTAAGAAAGAATCGAGGAGACGAGAGGACGCTCAAAAAGGGGACGAGATTAAGGTCGAGCGAGAGACTGAGTGGAATTGAGGCTCGCGACGTTACGTGGCGTTGCCTTCGACAGGTCATATGCTATGCAGTAGGTGCTATACTGTACCTGACTATACCAAGCTATGTGTGGAAAGTGTGACGCGACGGTAGTTTACGATGTCACGCGCGTTTTGCGGCGCCGTGCCAGTGTCCAAGGTGCTCGCTGAGCGCGATACGTATATACACAAATGCAGACGTGGTGGCACGCATCCTACAATACAGCCCACTAACCAGTACATAACCGTAACCATCTAACTAGAGCGGACTGAACCTCGTGTGCACACTGAAGAAGTAAGCAACAGGATGGGTAAGTGGGCTAGTTGAAGCTGTAATTTCGGAAAACTTAGAGCGCAAGGCGTCTTTTATAGCGACCTGCAATTCTTCAACAACAACAACAACACAACAACACAACAACAACAACAGAAATTTAGTCTTTTGGGCTTTGCGACATCGCGTTTATAGTCTACACGCTCATCCTGCCAAAGTATGAGTGTGATCCACGCTTGACAAAAAAGATACTGTTTTACGAGCATACTAGAGCCGACGGTACATAGGGGAAAACGCATGCAAATGCTAAACCAAAACAATGAACAAAAATAGGGTTACAAGAACGCCCCACCGAAAACTGGACACCCGCGGCGGATGCGTGACGTGACCTGTCCTACCCAGCGTCCACCTGACAATGTTACACAATCCAGGGAGATTGCATATCAGCGGTCAGCTGTCACTCACAAGTATGGCGGCCAGCCGCGATCTTTGCAGGAAGCCGAGGAAAATAAGCGCGTTGATGCCACGTAGCAAAGTTATATATGCATACTGCGGGGGGAGCTGTCACTGCAGAACCTTGCATAGCTAGACGCGTCGTCTTTTGCTAAATGAGGTCAAGGGAAGGTATATAGTTAAAAGAACAGGCTTTTGCAAAACCATTTCAGTGTACGAAGGCAGTAGTGCAAACGGACTCAACGCCTCAGATGCGAGCCTACATAATTGTACGAGCGTTGCTATTGTGCGAGTATGCACTCGTGGCCGTGGGTAGCACCAGCCTTCGCGCTCGCGTAAGGAACGTTCATATACGAAACAGGTCCGGTGCATATCGTCCGGCCAAGCACTCTTACAGCACCACATACGTAAAGCTTCCGTACCGCTGCACACATTTACTAAGACCCCGCTCAAACGCGCGCGCATATATAGGAAGGCTGCGGGGCTTGTGCGACTGAAATCCGCGCCTCTGCTTGGCGCCCACGGGCACGTGCTGCGCGTACCACGCAGCAGCAAATGCTGGCAGCACTCGCCGCTCCGTCTCGACGAGCGGGCGGCGTGCGGTTCCTCTATATATATTGGGGCGTCACGTGACTCAAGGTCATCGGCGGCCACCGTGGCAAAAAAGGTGCACCCTCGCGCGCGAATTCCTCGCGGCCCGCCCGCGATCCTGTTTCAGCGGTGTCTCCACCGCGCGCGATCTTGCGTTCTGGCGCAACAGCGCGACAGACGACGGGACATTCGTTACGTGTAGTACGTGTGTGCACCGTATACCTACAGCGGTCGGTCTCCTTCTGTAACTCTGGCTGTAACATGGCTCCTCCCCCCGTCCTCCATGGCCATTTGGGAAGTGGCCGCGGCGGAAGCGAGTGTCGGCAAACTGGACCAGGCAGTGAGAGCACGCGGTCAAGGTCACCACCGCCGCGCTGCCCCTGGACGTTGTTCGGGCGGTGCCGAACACCCGTGCGGGGCCGAACGTCCGTGCGTTTATTCCACAACGTCATGTTCACTCCTCATTACGTAGCATTGTATTGTCCTTGGTGTGAACACTCCCGTCTCAAGTGTACATGTGCCCCTTAACAGAAACAATAGAGTACTTGCCGTTATGCATCGTACTAGACACGCCCAGCAATGTCACCTTGAGATGGCCTCTCTGCTATGGGACCTTGAGGAACTGTAGATAGCAGTGGTTGCATGCGTACTATCTGTGTCTGCCCCTTTCTCTCTTCTTATGTCTTCCTGGTACCTTCCCTCAACCTCCAGTGTACAGCAGTGACTCCGCACGTTTGGTTAATCTGTCTATACATTTTAGCTGCAAGCAAAACAAGGAAGAACAAGATCAGAGGACGAGCGGCTTCTAACCAAGTTTGTCTTGAGCGCCAACGCGACAATATATCGACAACGCGCATGCGGAGTCTCTTGACAACCGTAAACCATCCGACGATCGAACAATCCCCTGTCCGATCCGTATAAAATGAAGGACGTATCACCGACACAGCAACTGATCTTTTGTTTTTTTATATCGCAAGCGTCCGCCCACTCAGGGACAGTCTTAATCTACAATCATCATCATCATGAGAATATTTCTTTAAGTCCACTGCAGGACAAAGAGACAATTGGAAATCCTAACGATTTCCAATTTGCCCTATCCTGAGCGAGTTGGTTCCACTTTATGCCCGCGAACTTCTCAATTTCATCGCTCCATCTAGCCTTTTGCCTGCCTCAGTGTCCAATCTACAATCTTAATCGGTTAAAATCTCGGTGGACACGCGCAAGCGTTGCATTGCATTGGAAAATGCGCCATGCTATCCTTGATAACGTTTACAGATGGCGCTCCCTGGCTCTTCACTTATGCAGCGTCCGCTTCGGCCGATGTATGTGACCTGGCCCAGACTGGGAGATTTCGTCGTTGTGTGTGTTTTATGCTGCGGCTAAAACATGTTCTTGAGCAAATACAAACTAGACTAGCAAGCTGGCTTGTTAAAAGCTTCCAATACGTAAGCTTTCTTTCGCCTTTTTCTCCTCTCTATCTCTTCTCGCTCTTGAGAACCTGGCATCTTAGTAAGGGTGGCGTTGCGCTGTCTCTTCGAGGCGCTTCTCAGCAATTTATACTCACGTGTGTACGTTCGCACATGCTCAGTAAAAATAATGACTACATGCTATGCGACATGTAATACCGCCAAGGCAGCTTTTTCTTTTCTTTCTTCTTTTTTTTATAGCGCGCGCTCTTTCCGGCGGTTTGGCAACACGGGTGAAAAATCTGGGGTACTGTAAAGATGAAGAAGAGAGATAATCAGATGCGGGACAAGGATCCTAATTTGCATATCCACCGTTTAAACACATTGTACGTGTAGATACACGGTTCCACTCACCTAATAACCTTATCACATGCGCACAATTCGCCTACTTTTCAAACGTAAAATTCCGTTACAAGGCTTCACTCCTGTCTCCGCCCGCTTCGGGTGTCACGTCGCCTTTAAGCCAGCTTCGACGAAGATGCGCCAAGGCTGAAGGCGCGCCCGAGGAACCTGAATTATCGAATGAATCGTCGAATAGCTCAGATCTGCGAGCAAGAAACATCTTCGCGAACCGTCTAGGCATCCAAGCAAACATCTATACGTGATTACTTTATACATGCCCCATTCAACCTCATTTTCACTGCATCGCAGGCGCCGTACGAATACTACAGCTACGGCCGTGCATGGTATCTCCACAAGAGATGCGTAAAGGGTCAAGAGCGCCATCTGTCAGCCGTGTCACAATTCGCGCAGATGAACGAAGGGAAAGCTTCGTCGCTAAGCTCGCCTGAACCCGAGCGGAGGACATTTCAATGGAGCCGCAAACAGTGAATAGATAGAAGCTCTCAAACGCGCGCGCGCGCGCGCGAAGTCGTCACGAGCACGTCCTTTTGTTTTGAGCCACTGGCCTTATTTCTGCCTCGGCTAACTCACAATGGTGACCGACGATGACGACTCGATCTTTGGAGACAATGACACCGACAGTCGGCAAGGGCAACGACCTGGCCATTAGAAGAAAACGGACTGCTCTTACGCGACGAAGGGCAAGCGTGTGCACAAAAGGCACTCAGTTGCATCAGCCGCGAAGAGCTAGCTATACGCCGGCGTGCTTGTGGCGTGCTCGCTGTCTACTTAAACAGTCGTGCAACGCCCAGCACATTTGTGCATTCAAGCACGCGCGACACATGGGTGGCTGGGAGAGCGTGAGAAATAAAAAAGAAAAAAAGGACAAGAAAGGAAAAAGAAAATGGAGAAGATTTCGTGGGGACAAAGCAAAATCTGCCCCGCTCCACGTCTTGAGAATCTTCTCACGTTTCATCGAGTACCCACGCCAGGCATGCAGTTATTAACGCCGTTGCCTTAGTCCCAGGCTGCACCGTCGCAGCGGCGGCATTGTAAGTATGCCTACGCTTCTGTCTCTGTCGGCAAGGTCGGCTATAATTCTACGCGATGTACACGCGATAGAGCAAAAAGGCCGCGATTCGACAGAATTCCACACCAAGAAGAATGAAGAAGGAACGCACATGCTGAGAGGCGCGCATGGAGATTCGGCGAAGATTAACCAATCGTTGACGTCATCAGTATGCGAAAACCTCAACGGAAGAAAACCAAAGAAGATCGGCAAGATAAGGCGCGGATGATCAACAGAGTGGAAGAAAACCGATAACGTATGCACGGAGAGAGAAACTGGATGATGACGTCAGAATCCCAAGAGGAAAGGAAAGAGAGAAAGAGAGGAACAAACAAGCCGGCTGCGGGTTTGGCTACAAAGGCTGTTTCGCTGCTCAGGAGAAGCTGCGCGCCGCACGGAGCCGTGGGAAGTCCGGAGCGCCGCCGCCTTCGAGAAAAGGAAATCTTGCGCGAAGCGATTTGGAGGAGGGGCAGGCAAGGGCAGAAAAGCTGCGGACCTGCCGAAGCACATAGACGGCACCGCTGTTGCTGCTATAGGTGTGTGTGTGTGTGTGTGTGCGTGCGTGTGTATAGGCTGGCGAACAGCCCTGGTCGGGGGTGCGAACACTGTCATTACCTGGCCATCTTCACGGGCGGGCGTCGAGCACGGCGAGTCGATTCTTTCTCGAGGCCCACTTGGTCTCTCGAGCCGAGGAAGACGACGAGAGAGGGGGAGGGAGGCACGCTTGTACACTGTAGCACGGGGTCAGTGTATTTCGGGGATAACTCTGCGGCTCCTCTCTGTGCCGCGACCGTCGCGAATCACAGGCATTTACTTTGCTATAGGTCTACTCTGCCCTGTTCCGCGCGCTGCCAGCGGAACGAATGAAGAACTGCGTGTCTGCGTCGTCCGCGCATTGCGTAGCAGTGTGGCGGCTTCGGTTGCGTGTAGGAGGGCAGGTCGCGCGCCGCGATGCCGTAATCCCACGCGTAACAGCACCCTGCAGTGCAGCAGCCCACTTTGAAATGCCGCGCTGCAACGCGACCTCCTCCGTTGTGTTCGGACGAGGCACCCTCCGGCGAACGTTTGGAAATCTTTTGTCCATGACTCCGCGTTTCGCGCGTGCGTGTGGTCCGGACGGGAGGACGCGTGGACGTATCGTAAGCACCTCACGTGTATGTAGAGTGTCAGGATGCTGATAATTCCGATAATTTGACGTAGAGTCCACAGTGCTGCGGTACACAGTAGGTTATAAGCTTAACGCTCATTTCATTGGCCGTGTAGTGAAGAGGAGGAAGAAGAAGCGCTTTGGCATTTGTCGCTGTGCGCGCGATCATTCGTTCGTGTTGCGTCGTGTCGGCTCTCGACTGCCTTCTCGAACTAACTGCATCCTCTACACGATAATAAATCGTCGGACGACAGCCGGAACAACTCAGTGCAAAGCATAGTTACTTGCAATGACAGAAAGTTTCGCTAAAGTGCGAATATTCGCGAATGAGTATTTTCTGCCCTCTTTCGCGGCTCCTACTACGTATCAAATTATTTGATAGGTAATGAGATCGAGAGAAAGTTGAGCTATTTAGAAGGTGTTCATCATAAGTGTTCCGCACGCCTTAAAATTTCGCGCGATGAATCCCTACCAACTGGCTCGAGTTTGTCGTTCCCAATCCCTGTGATCATTAATATAGCATCTTGCTTGTTTATCTCGGTGTTCGTCGCGGTATGAGTGTGCCTGTAATAAACTTAACAACAGTATAAGGTCGGATGAGGGGAGCCGCGATTTTGTCCCTTTTGTACTTGTAGGCTTTTCTCTCCTTTCTATTTCTTTCAGTCCCTTTCCCCTACCCCCAGGACTGTTCTCCCGATATGGGCTGCAGAAGATAGCGTTCTTTTCCGTCGCCTCCCCTTGATATAAAATCCTGGCTGCAACTCCGGAACTCAATTTTACTTTAATTTCACGTAAGTTGGAGATGTAGCGGCGCTGCCGGATCCACTGCAACGAAGTTGAATGACCGACAGCCGTCAACAAGGGGAAAACCGTCGCAGAGCTCCGTTCCTGCGATCCCCCTTTACGACGCACACAATACAGCAACGCGCAAATGTTTCACATCGAGCATGAGGATATCCTCCACAAAACGTGCTACACTTCGGACGAATTGTGCTCGTTCTCCAACAGGTTTAACGTGCTCGGTTACATTTCAAAACTACACCATTACCGGAGTCGAGCAACCAGAATAGGCAGTTATATATTTTTTTCTCACCCCGTTCTCGAGAATGGCACTTTAAAGCAGGACTCAATATAACAGAGCGAGCTGCAAAAGCAGGTCCATTAGGAGCGAACCAGCTACAGTGGCGTCTGTTCCCGAGTTTAGAACAGGCAGGACTATGAGAGAGACGCCCGACACTAGCGGCTTGTGCGGAGACAGGCGAAAAAAAAGAAAAAAAGAAGAAAAGGTGAAATGCGGGACACGCTAAGCACGATCAGCCTGGCCCCGGGCGCCTGCCTCCTTTCACTGATGACTTTACTGAAAACATGGCGTGCCCCTTTTCGGAGCACGAAGTTTTATTTTACGCCTCTTGTCCGGAGCGCTGGAGTGAGGAACTGCAGCCACTGATGTACACAGCGCATTAGCTGGTTTACGTGAAAACGCCGTCAGAACAAAAAAAGAAAGAGTACGGCTCTGGTTCGTTATTTATTTATTTTATTTTTGTTCCTTTCCCACCCTCGCCGTAAAGGGAGATCATTGTCTACTTTCGTCGCACGTCCTTAGTGGGCTGTTTTTAGTTTATTATTTTTCTTGCCTTCTACCGTCCGCGAAATCCTTTTTCAGCGCTTTCTGCCCGAACAGTGAGCAGTCCTTCCTTCACTTGGGAGAGGCAGCGAGTGTAGTACGTTCGTACACATCCTAGCTTCGTCGTGTTCGGCGGAGTCGTGACTGGACCAAGCACGCCGCTGAGCGCGGTCCTGCCCCCAGAGAGCGAGAACACGAATAGAAGGCAGGTTTGCTCCCAACAACTAGGAGAATGGCGGAGACGCCACTGCGCATTGAGCAGGAGTAAGTGCCTTGAGGGCCAGCTTTCTCCGCCGCTAGCTGCAGGTATACGACTTGGATGCTGCTTCGGCGAGCGAGTGGTCCACATTCGGTAGGGAAGAGAGAAAGAAGGAACGTGCGGTGGTTCGGTCGACGAACGGCATTCGAACGTGCGTGAGCCGACCGCTGGTGCCGAGCTATAGCTGCGGCCTGGCCGGCTGTGTACGTAAAGTTGCACGTCGATGTGCGCGACCCCAAACGTGACCGCTTCGCGGTGCCGCTCTCATCGCCAAGATGCGTCGGCGGCGTTTCTTCTTGGGATATACGAACTACAGGCCATGGCCTGCTTGCCCGGGCATGTCTGCCTGGTTGTTGTGCACCCCGACATCGTACAAAAGGTATACGGGCTTCGAGCTTACAAGTTGGGCAGAGATACGGCGCACTCGCGGCGATAAAGATGTAGAGAAGAGAAAAGAAGACGCAGCTGACACCTGAACTTCGAAAACCTTATCCGGAGCACGTCTGTCCCGTGGTTGAAACGGGAACCGTCCCCATCGACGATCGGCGCCATTGTTATTAAAGAGCTACTCGTCGTTTCGTTTATTTCTATAAATTCCTGCTTCTGAGCCGTTTCTCGAAAGGTCTTTAACCCCGCGCTCTCTCGACATTTTGTGTCGCGGCGACACAATTTCCGCGTCAATCGAACACACTGCTTCTGCAGTAGATTGCATTTGCAGTGCACGCACATCGTTTGTCAGGGCTTGCCGTTCCACCAAAAACGTGTTATTTTCTTCGCATGACGTTTATTTTCTTTCTGATCGGTCATTCGCACCAAAAAAAAAGAAATCTAATAAAGAAGAAGAAAAGCGTAGAGAAGTATTTCTTCGATATCGTTTCTCGCTTCGTGATGTTCGTGCTCCCGATTTGGTCGCTATCGGCTCCATTCTGAGCTCGAGTAGCTGTTGCCCGCCGTTTTGGCGTCGTTCTCCGCGGCGTAACGGTGTGAAAACTCGCGAAGAACAAAAGCGCGTTCCAGGGGGGGTCTTGGAGGAGGGGGAGGCGATAAGTGGTTTCGAAAGCGATCGTCGTGCCTCGGGTGTTAGGCTGTCGATGATGAAGGTTGCTCCGAGTTGCGTGAGCGACACAGACAACGAGCTGCTCCACTCTCGGCCATTCTTTTCGCGTTGTGTATTATACCAGCCGAGAGTGCCGCAACGCAGAGACTCGATCGTCTTTTGTTTTCTGGCCGGCAGAGACACGAAACGACGATTTGCGGCCGAGTAACCGCCGCGCGTTCCGTATGGATGTGCCAGCAGGGGGCCGTCTCGGAAGGGGGAGATGCTGGAGGCAGATATCCGCGAATGGTAGCATGGTCCCGGCAACGAATGCATCGTGAGCAGCCATAGGAATCTGTAACGCCGGTGCGAGACACACCCCCGATCGAAATAGTCCTCGAATGGCCGCCAAGTGGAACGAGCGTTAACGACATCAGGTGAGTTCGAGAAACTTGGCCGGCTAGCTATAGGAACGATATCATGTGAAGCCAAAAATACGGTGAAGCAAAGAAAAGCGGTATAGTGTTGCTGCATGTGACACCCAGTCAGCACTACGCGGAAGTGCGGATAACGGTGACTGGTACATTGCTTCTTTTAAATTTTGTTGCGTGCTGTGTCGTTGAGCTGCGAGGCGAGTACATCAACTGCTGGCTATGCGTCCCTGCAATGCCCTGCATTGCGTACTTTCGGTACATTATGCACCGTGACTTGGCTTTGACAACTGTAAAATGCGAAAATAAAGAAGAAATATACTGAAACCGTGATAGCTGAATGTTTATTACGACTTACAAGCGGTCTGTACAACATTAACACCAAACCGTGCGTAAAGCCCGCATCAGATTTAGCACCAGTACCACTTTCGACGAACCTCAGTCGTAGCAGCTGCTGAAGCAGTGAATGTGAGTTGAAGCGTCTAAACGGCTATGCCACAGACACACCGCGTGAACACAAAGGCGCGACCACAAAGGAACATTGCATACTTCAGTACCTGCCGAGATTACAAAGTCAGTCGCAGCAACCACGTCCGGTACGTAAGGACACACACTACACCGTAGCGGCAACCATTACACCTATTACACACGTACACATTAGCGTTGCAAACACGGCTCTTCACGGTGGGAACACAAACACCGCTGCAGTACATAAAGCATCGTATACAGACAAAGAGCCCATGCCGACGTACCGACGACGAACAACGACGCAAAAACGCGGGCATCGCGGCACCGATCGACCGAGCGGCATCGGGGCCAACCGAACGCTCAGTCGCCACAGCGCCGCAGAGACAGCGAGCGATTCGTTCCGAATAGCGCATATACGAAGGCAGTCGGACTAGCGACGCAGTTCGAATGAGCGCAGCTGCGGGCGAACGATACACCATCCGCAACGACGAATCTACGAGAACGAATACCTGAACGAAAGGAAAAAAAATAAAGAAGACATAGCAAGAGAGTCTCGCGGTCCGCGTTGACAGGCGAACAACGAACTGATCAAGCTGCACATCATCAGCTGGTACGGCTGGACCACCGGTTTGCCGCGATGGCGGGGGTCAGCCCGAAGGGTTACCAGAACAGAGTGTGGGCGAGAGCAGCGCGGCGCGCGAGAGTCGACAACGAAGTCGTCACGAAATCACCGGGCGCGCATGCATCATGAAGTCACACGCTGCTGCATTGCCCCCCCTCCTCCCAACAAAAAAGCAAAAAAAATAAAAGATAAAAAGAACGCAGTTCGAACATCACTTGCCGCCGTCGCAATGTCGGCCATTGTGATATGACGACACTTAAGAGGCAGCACGCGGCGCGCTCGTTGTGATCCGCCGGTCACGAAGAAATGTTCCGCAAATGACCCAGAGAAAGATCGCGTCAGGCCACGATGGATGAGAGAGAGACGACGATGTCAGACGGAAGCGGGCGGTGCTGCGCTCACGTGTTGCATGGATGCCGCCACGATCCTCCACGATGTGCAGGATATTCGTCGACATATAGGCGTCGCGCGGGCCGAATCTTTTATTCAACGCTGAAGATCTATATCTGCACGTTGCACGTTATGACGTTGCACATGAGGCTAGAATGTGTACTATACCGAGTGAAGAGTCAGGAAAAGAAAAGTGGAATTGAAACTGCGAACAGGAATAGCCTTCAGTGCTCCCTTCCTTCGCTCGTCCTTATGGATGGCCTTGCTAAGATAATCTCAGTTTGCTGCGCCAGCACCTATCGTGTTTACGTATATAAGAGCCGCCGGTGGTGAAAGCCTATACGTGCTCGTTGGATAACATCATCTCTTGTGTATTGTACGCACCCCCCTCCTCTGTACGTGCACGATTCCTTGACGAGTGCGTATACGATTTTATTTGGAGACGCAGCAGCACATCAACGCTCATTTTATAGCATGTCAGAGCATGTAAAACCAATGCGAATGTGTGAAAATCTGTACGGTCATGGCATATAACGGTGATTGATCAATAAATGCATGCACGCCCCCGTACTATCTCTCTATCCTCTCCTAAAATGCTCTTCTTGTTTTTTGTTCTTGTTTTTCCTTTGGTGCAGCTGCGTTGTGGTGTGGTCCAAAACATTACAGATTTTTCCACGTAGAAGTTCAATTGAAAAATTTCTACCAAGCGTTATCTCGGTGACGCTATCAGTATTCTCATGACATCGACAGCACGCGTCCTAATTTCAAATGCGCCTGATGCCCATATATCAGCAAGTGAGTGAGCAGAGACGGGAAAACTTGACCCTCAATGACACACCACCATACGAGGCACGTTTCATAGCGTGTATACGTACAGGGCTTAAGCGCTCCCCTTTGACACCGAACGAACGATTTACAAAACTGATTCGGTCTTGACGTCGAACGAACAGATAAGCAGAAAAGGAGAAATGTTTCAAGGTCAAAACATTTCTCCCGGCACCATGCAGTATAGGTATTTGCAATCATAGTACACACCACGCGCACACGCACATTCTGCTACGCTAACGCAGAACGCCCAATGTAGCCACTCCCGGAGGGTAACGGAGAGGCCATTAATCGCTCATTACGTCGATAATATCCGCGAGTGTTTAGTGGCCCAATACACCAGCGATTAACAAAGCTACAGCACGGGCCAACGGGTGCGCGTATGTTGAAAACGAAACAAAGAAGACGCACGTGCTCGATCGAATTGACCTTCGAGCCACGCACGTTCGGTAACATTAGCGGTGCGAGCGATAATGCATCCGCGCGTTTACGCACACGACGCCCCGCCGTGCCGTTACGAGTACTACGCCCATCGGCGAAAGCGGAAAAGGAAACAACAGCAACAACAAAATGTAGCGGTTACAAACTTCCGTACGGGAGCCGCGCGATTTGGAGGGGCTAAGGAATCCGAAATGGATATATCGGGGAGGAAAGCGTTCGATGGCGATTAAGCGGTAAATGTGAGATAAATGCGTTGGCTTTACATCTCTAATTACCTTGATTACCTTCGTAGGTGATTCGTAAGTGAAACGGTGAAAGTTGTTAAGACGGATAAATTACATCAGTTGGACTCTGTTTTCGTTTATATCACGATTTGATGTTCAGTGTTAGAAGAGAAAATGAATGTCAAAGTTTCATATTTGAATGTCGCGCCGAAACTCGGGCCTTACGAAGTCACAAACCCAATATCTTTCTTGTTGTTTCGTTTTTCTTTTTGCATCCTCGCCAAGCTGGCTCAATCACATTTTCTGAAACACGTTGCGTTAGACCCCTGGCTTTCATAGAACACAGCGCATGTCCTTATTACTCATAAATAATTACTTATGTCTATACAGCAGACACGGTTAAACATGTATGACATCATACCTACCAGTTCGGAAAAAATGAAGGCGGCGTCGAGACCTGCATATTGTCAGGGTACGATTTTTTAGCTTACCGTCCGTCTTCCGCTCACAAGAGTAGTGCCTATGATACAATGAAAAGGCAATTCACTAATGCGAAAAAAATAAAAAATCATATTTCACGTTAGTCTCCTCATAAAAAACCAGGTTGGTCAAGATTAATCTGAAGTCTTTTACTGCTACTGCTGATTTCTCTTAACCCTCGAAATAAAAAATAGCCTGGGTAATTGCGAGGGAAACGCTCTCGACATGTCGCGCCTCGCCCAATCGTATAGGAGCGTAAAAACTTTTTTTTTTTTAAGAGTAATGTGCGATTCGGACCCGCTCAACCATTTGACTTCTGAAAGCCACCCTTGCTTTTGCGACGCTCTCTCTTCGGGAACACGAACACACAATCAGCGATTATCGCTAAAGCCGGGCGCTTTGTACAGACGAGAGGCGTCCGCGCACCGGAGGAACAGGCGGCAACTAATGGCGCCCCCTGACGAGGAAGAACATCAGGAAGAAGAAGAACGTCGAGCGAGCAAGACGGGGAGCAGCCACGAACGATCACGGTAACGTACTCACACGGCGCTTGAGAGCCACGCCGCGCGTTACTTGTGCCTCGCACAAGGAAGTCCCGTACACGCACTCCCGGCCACATTGTAAACAAGCGAAAAAACAATAACTGGGTGCGAGAGAGGGAGGATCGCGTCGGTATACCTTTGGACGGTTAATGCACGGTGCACGGTAGGCCCCGACAATTAAAAACGAATTAACTCGCGTGCACTCCGCGGGCGCACGAGAGACGCTATATAGAGGGGGAACCTCCATCCGGCGTTCCGCAGTCGCCGAGCGCCGCTTGATGTCCCAAAAATCGCTTCGGTGAAGCAGAAAAATGGAAGATGAAAACGTAGCGTTGAGGATAATGGATATCCGTATACGGCCTATTCTCCCATATTATATAGGTTTGCTTGATGGTGCACGTTAAGCGAAGCATCGCAAGATAGATAGATAGATAGATAGATAGATAGATAGATAGATAGATAGATAGATAGATAGATAGATAGATAGATAGATAGATAGATAGATAGATAGATAGATAGATAGATAGATAGATAGATAGATAGATCTTGGGGGAGGGGTATATTCAAATACACGTCACGCAGCTCGTAACGAAGTATCTGATGAGCTCGCACTAGCAATCACTTATGCCGCAGTCAGCACCTCACAGACACGGGTAATCGCCGACGATGACACCTAATGATTAATGTATTGGCGGGCACCCACCAGCTCAAGTACGTGTGTATACCGCTTTCAGGAGTTGAAAGGTTGTCGCAACACAAAAAGCGACTTTGAACGCCCCTTCCCTAACTGCCCGAAGACAGACTCGTTGCACTCACGGGTACAGAGTCGGTTGATCCGAACCGTAAGTCAAAAACCAGCCAACAAACAAAAACCCCATCTCACTTGCGTCCTCGCCTATGGGTGCATGCCAACCGACCCTCGTGTCTCCTCGCGGAACGCAAGGAAATCGAAGTGGCGGCAGTCACGCTATTAAGGGTAGCAAAATATAACAAAACACCAACAACACTCCCCTTCCAGGATAAATGCCGATCAGTTAAACCCACGCCGACGACCGCGTCCTTGCTCAGGGCGCACCGCTGTGTCCGTCGCGATGTTTATTTCATTTCTTATTCCTACACTCCTGCTGCGCTGTGCACACCAATGCCCAACGGCCGCGGAATAACAATCGATATATTGTATGACGTGGAAAAAATGCACAAAGAAAGCTCGTCGAAGTTTGCACAAGGAGGTCGTTGAATTGCGCATGACGTTCGTCACAGAAACAACGCATAAACAAATCGTTATCCATTGTTATCTCCAAAGTACACACGAAGGGCGAGCAAAATCGTACACCTGTCCTCGCATGCCCACTGCGTATATACGCCTCACCGTTTTATTGTCGCGGTGTGCGCGGGCCCGCGCTTCGGCTGAATAAGATGGATGAGACGCCCGCAGGAACGTGCAAGAGCAGTTTGGTCTACAAGACGTGCACGAAGAATGAGAAACGGGCGTATATGTCTCTCGACGCCCCTCCAGGCGAGCCAGCGACACGCCATGCGGAATCCATGCGTGTTTGCTGGACAAACGCGTTCTCTGTTATAGCGTGAATTTTTTGGAGCGTGCATGTGCCGCCGCCATGTGCGTCCGCTTCTGGTCGCATATCTGAAAACGAGAGCAAATGCCCGCGTATGTTGAGAGCGCGTACTTTGTCGTGCGAGGAAATAAATGAAATGCAAATACCGCACGCAACTGGGCACCCCTGGCGGGCTTGCGCGGTCACTGACTGATTTACGCTGCCGCGTGGCAAATATGTTGCTGCTGCTGTTGAAATCGAAACAATAGCTGAGAGACTTTGCGATACGTTGTAGTTTCGGCAGCTGTGGTTCATTTCACATGAAAAAAGAAAGAAATCCAAATAAATAAAAAAAGGCTGATAAAATGAATCATCAGAGGAGATTAAAGTGCGAAGCGCACTAGAATAGAGCTGATGTGCACACCTGCACCCATAAATACACGGGTACAGATTTAGGGTCGTCGTCGTCGTCGTCGTCGTCGTCGTTGTTGTTGTTGTTGTTGTTGTTGTTGTACCATCTAGCCTCACCTCTTCATACGGAAAAGGGGGGGGGGGGGGCATAACAAAGCCCCCATCTGGCGTGAAATGTGCTCACTTTACATACAAGACTTCGGAACAACAAATCGCCCCTCTTCAAAGGACCCCCAGCAGCGATAGGGTGCGGCCTGCTTCTGCTCACTCTGGAACGCGACGATGGACTAAATGATAGACGTCACCGCTCGTCACGTTCACTTTTTATTTCTGTTTACGCTTTCTCCCCGCCGATGACGTCCCCTTGTGTAACGAAGCGTTGCGTTTTATAAGGACGCACGCGCGCAGGAAGGAGAGAGTTGACTGAACCGGCGGGAATCTTTTTTTGTTTACACTGGACAGACAGACGATTCAAGTCGCACTGACGTGCATGGTTCAGTAACCCCGTCCAACGAACGTGGGAGAAATTTGTTTCCTTCAGCGACTGGACGGTTCAAGGTAGTTCAAAGCAAACGGACATATAGATCTGCATGCGTGTATGTGCTGCAGTTCGAAAGAATACATTGTACAAAATAGAACGTGTCTGCTGAGAAGAATCGCAGCAGCGCTTCCATCTTTCCTTATGAACATTCCTTCATCGCTTTTGTAGACATCTTTCTTTCTTTCTTTCTTTCTTTCTTTCTTTCTTTCTTTCTTTCTTACGTGTGGCACAAAACTGCGGGTATTATTAGCACGTAACTGTAATATTAACAGAAAGTGTACTAACTAATTTCCTTAATTATCCTGATGGTTAGATGCCTCCTTAGCATAAAGGATATATGACGTGATATCATATCCATTATGATATCCCTTATGATGTTATGATCATGGATCTTAAGGTATCCTTTTTTATATTTAATTATCGTTAAGCATTTTTCATTTAAATTAGTCTCCGGACGACTGGGGTGTTTATCGGAAGCGCTGCGCAAGAAAACACAAGCGTCGCTCGTTGACCGTGCCACTGAAGACGCGTTCAAAACAAAGTTCAGGCGTGCTTTCCCAGATAGATCTCTACCGGGATTCACAAAAGTGTACAACGGCCATTTTCTATACCAGCGGCATTATACTATATGACGTTTTCCAATTGTGAATCGTTCGTGTATATGTTTCTCTTCGTGCCACGAGGTCACAAATACCATCTCCGACAAACGGACCGAACGTTTCGAAGTCAACATCCACCAATAAGGTACCGCTAAGACCAAAGCACCGTATATGCTGTCCTGTAATCGCGTCAAGTATAGGGTTAGGAACCTGGAGCCGGAACGTGAGTCACTTGCCGATATACAGGCTTCCATTCCACCCTCACCTGTGCCTGGGATTCGGTCGCGGCCACTTTCAGGGCTTCTCCCGAGCTTTTGCGCGTTTTTCCCTGGCAGATCGCTAAACACAACGGTGCGCGACTACACGAAAGACCACAAGGTATACCGGCTCGCTTTCGACACTGGAATCCGTAGAGTTTCGCCGCGAAGCTTCGTACAAACAATGCTAGGCAATATCGAAATCTGTTTCTACTGCTGTACACGCTCATCTCCAGTCCAGTGATTAGTCGTCCACAGAGAAAATTACGGGTGTGGTACGAATTTCTTCACAACTTCACACCTGCGGCTTCAAGAAAAGTCCCGTCTCATTTTTTTTCTCTCTCTCACTATATGTTTGTCTGCTGAAGTGGCAATTATTATATTCAGATTTCATATCTGCCATCGTAGATTATTGTTATATTCAGCTTTCACATCTGTCATCGTACATGATTGTTCAGAGCTTTATCTGCACGCAAGGACAACAGCTTAATGTGTCGAATGTAATCGCCGCGATGAATGTTTCTGCTCAAGTATATCATCCAATGAGCTATCCACAAGTGCTCAGCCCAGCGTCGAGACTTACTTACGCCTTGGAAATAGTAGAATTAATTCTTGTTCAATGTGGCACACGACAACTGCTGCTCCAGATAAATAGGGAAACCTTGCTACTGGGTCACAAGGTGTGCGCCTCAGTGTATAGTCGGATATTTGGCGACACCTGCAGCGTCGTTCACTATAGCGTGGCTGTGATTCTCGCTTCGATGTAAACTTTAGAACTCGATTATCTCTCTCTCTCTCTCTTTCGTGATTGCCAGCGCGTATGAAGTGACGAAATAATAAATTAGGAAAAGATTGCTTTGCCTCGCAAAGGCCGTGTTAGGGAAAAAAGCGAACTATTTCCCCGATATTTGTGTCGTCCAGCTACGAAATTGCGCAGTTTTATGGTGCTCTGTTCCCTCTCATTCTTTTTTTTTTTTTTTTTTGCGTGCCGACCGGGCTCTCATTGAGGCCCCATTGGCATGCACAATGCTATCCACATGCAATGCAGAAATCGAACTGAATATCGATGTCACTTTCGCTCGAACCTGCGTCCAGTCTGTATTCACACGCGCATCATCACAGGCGTGCATGAAGACGATGAAGTCGAAACAGGAGCGCGAACGGCGATGCACTCTAAGCACACGGCACAGCTTCCCGTCTGTCCTTCCATTGTGTACACCGTGGTCATGCACTGGACGCGCTATTCATCACGTATACGCATCACGTGGGCCCCGCCGAGATTGAATGCCCGCGACGGGACGAAACTAGACGCTCGCGGCGCTATGTAGTTTGTCTGGACAAGGTATGCGTATGCATTCACGATCGTTCACGTGATCTTGCGTACGCCTCGCGTGTGGCAAGGTATAATTTACCAGTCAACGCGATATCGCTCGTTGTGAGACGTGTAACTCGCAAAGACGTGAATCAGACGAGAAGCAGGAGACATGAAGAAGAATATGCAAAGCAGGAATGAAAACGGAGATGCAAAACGACGATGTTGGTGCAGACGAAACAGACGAGAAGACGAAGCCTGTGAGTCAAGTGCAGTGAATAAGACGTGAAACAGACGTGAAGCAGCAGAAGAAGAAGATGTGAAGGCAGACGACACAAAGAAGAGGGGAAAGCATTGTTTCTCAACAACGCTGGTCACACAAGTAGTATTCTACTTCCCAGCGACAGACGACGAGGTCTTTGTTTGTGGCGATGCGGAATGGTGCACGCGCTAATTTGCCATGCGTGTCGCGGACATCTTAGGCTAATTTGACTGTGCAGACGACCGAGTAAGCTGGCGACTAAGGAGCTTCACGGGGCTGGCGTGCACGTTCTTCACCGCTTACAACGTGATATAAAAGGATATAATGCGAGCCTGAACGCAAATGACCCGATTATCTGCATGTTATGGGCCCTTTCATGCTCAGAAACAAGGAGGCTCTGACAATTCTAGGACTAAAAGAAAGAAAAAGGAAAGACATTTGTCATGTGTCTTGGAAACCCAGCGTATAATCGTCCTTTGTGAAGTTCATTGGGGAAAACGTAACACGGATCGTATTCACCAAATGTTCCGCCTCCAGTCCGTCCTGTGAAATGTGATGTACAGTAAGCTGCGCCACCATCGCCACCCCCACAGCTGACGTCACACAAGTGCCAACACCATAGACAACCGACACTACAAATGCTGATACAATACTTTCGTTTACGATCTGCAGCGCGTGCTTGGTTACTGCGGGTCGTTGTTTAATTAAACGCCGTAAAGTGTGTTCTCGTAAAAGGTGAGACCGGTGGTATACTGCAATACCGGGTTACGCGCAGAAAGCTTCTAGGATCCCGCGGCTAAGGGTGGGTGGATGGATGGGTGAAGGGGGGGAGGGAGTATAAATGGGTATTACTATTATTTATTATTTGTCATTATGTTAGGAGGGCAGTTACACCAACACAATCACTCTCCCATTTCTCCAGCTATACCGTTTGATTTTTTCTAAGTGGCCATAGCCGGTTTATTTTATTCTAAGATACCGATCTTTCATGATGACTATAGTCCTTACGCGAGCCGACCGCCAAAGTGCCGACCAAGTAGAAGCTAACAGCATCGCTGCAAATGTTCTTACTCTAGAACTATTCTTACTCTAGAATTATGCAGCGGTATAATAACAAATGCCATATTGAAAACACTTCAATTTCAAGCACTTAATTCAGTGCAAGCACATAACTCGCCTGTTTTCTCGTGTCATCGACTATCATTACAATTATTAAAAATATTGCTCTATTTAAGACTGCACGGCTCAGAAAAAAGTGACACTTAACGGCGCGAAATGGTTCTCTATACACTGACGATATAAATTGTAGGCAGAAAACGTTATGAGCATTAGTCTGCGTGCCTAACGTACGCGGCAGCTTCGACGCAGTGTACACAGTTCAATCCAGTGATATGCCTAATAACGCACCTCTTAAATTTTGCTGTAATCGAAAACCTATTGAACAACGAACCATATAACGAGCAGCTTCCAAAAGCTACTGTGTACTAATGCGCATCAAGCAGCGGTTTCACGGAACCTAACCTAACGCACTGTTCATGTCTTGGGTCTGTTCATGTGCGCGATGTCTGGGTCTAGGTACTTGGTTCATTTTGGAATTTTCTTGCACAACGCAGGAACAACGCGCACGACAGAGAAGCACACACGGACAGGGCTGTACAAGTCAATTCGAAAGTGAACCAGAACCAACTATAGCTTAGGCGTCATCCATATTATCTGGGTATACTCGGGTTCCTATGTCTTATACCATCAGTACGTGTAAAGCTGCGCATAAGAGACAAGAGCAACCGCAAGGCACAAATACAAGCGCACAGCGGACCTTCGTTGCTTGATTATGGCGACATCTATAGCGCACAACGTTACGCGTGCATTTATGAGTGTGCAGCGGCATTCCAGCAACTCATCTGTGCAGTGGCATATGCCAGGAAACGACCTTTGCTGCCGCAGACTGATCGTACCTGTGCTCTATCAATGACGGTTGGCTCGCATATGTATACTGTGACACCTTGCAAAGCAACGTAACGTTAGGTCCCGTCATATTTCGTGCCCACTAGCCCGTATCATACGTCGAATTTGGTGCTGTTACGTGTACGGACTATATTATGTGCCCTCTTGAGTGTCGCTATGTGGATACACTTTGAACTTATGTGATCCATTTAAGGCCTGTCTGACTTACATGAGCCGACTTTAGGTGCCCTTTTTATGTCATTAATTTCCTCTCATGTCTGCGACTTGTAAGCTTAGTTCCATTGAAAAGCAGTAGCCAGCGCGCAGAACATAAACGCACCAACATCTCCTAAATATGCATCTAAAAAGACGAATTGTGACAACTAGCCTACAAGTTAAGCGCTGAAAAAAAACGAGCAAATTTGCATACATTATATTTTCACTTAGTCATTGAATCAACAAACTTGGTAAGAAAGACAAATATTTGTTTTCCATCGCACCTTCGAGTTCGTTTCCCCACATGGACTCACGCGTACATGCGCAACGTCCAAAGGACGCGTTTGTGAGCAAATTGGTATCTAATTTTTACTAAACCACTGTGCTCGAAAACAGTTCCCATCGAGCCCTATTTTTGCCCGGCAGCTATGCATTCCAGCAGCGGCATAGTCACGGGACGGGGAGGCTGTTGTGTCAAAACTGGCCTCGAAATCTCGTTGTTACCTATACGAACATCGAAACAGGTTACGAGCGAGCGGCCGGAAAACTACCTCCCCTCACCGCTCGTTAACTTCCCGGCTACACCATCAACCAGGCACGGTGCCAAGTTCACCACCGTGCTTGTTCTGTAGCGGCGTCTATAATCTCATAGCCGGCAGAAGGCATGGACGCTGCGCGGATGAGCACACAGCCAAGCTCGTGATCACTCCGTGTCGGCTATTGCAATTCAGGCGACTTAGGGGCTGGCGCATCTGTGCAAAAGATTCTCAACTGCCGCTCACCTTGCCCTCCTGGCAGTCGGCGATGCACTTGATGGAGGCCCTGACCAAGTTGCGCACTCCTCGCACCGTGCCCTGGCGGGACAGAATGGCCTTCTCGACGTCCAGCGGACGTCCGCAGCTGACGCCGCTGCCGTCCGGCGACGACGACGGGGTATCCTCGAGTTCGCGCAGGTGGAACTTCATCTCGGCGCCGGAGTCGCTGTCGTAGGGCGCTTCGTCGTCGCTGCCCGTGCCGCTCGACGCGCCGCTGCTGCTGCGCTCGTCGGCTTCCGTCGTCGCAGTGGTCCCCGACGACGGCGCGGGAGACTGGGGCGACACCGCCGACGAAGCCGGGACCACGGACACGCGAACCACGTGGGGCACGGGACTCGTCGGCGTCGGGCTGACGCTCAATTCGGTCGTCGCCTTGAGGGCCACGGGGGAACCGTTCACCATCACGGACACCGGAGAAGCCGGCGCAGCCATAACGGGCCCGCCGCGTTGCATGGTCTTGCTCGAATCGCGAGAGAAATCCACGGCCCTAAAGAGACACCGATCGAGCACAACTGGCCGGAGGCCGTCGACGCGAAGACGTCACCGAATACCGGGGAGAAAAGGGCCACAGCCGCGGCTAGGCGACCAGGTTGTCCATCCCTGCCGGTACACGTTGGAGCTTATCAGCAGTGGTAGTCCAGGTGTACGCTGCAGTCCGGGTACGGGTTGGCGAGCCGCGAGAATTCGATCGCCAATTAAGGCCCCGCGATAGGAAACACGTTCCGAACAAGGCTGAACCAGTCACACACACACAGCGAATTCAATGTGGCCGTTGCACGCCGAGACGCTGCGCTTAGGCGACCGAGGCCATCGCTGAATGAGGCTAGTCTGAGAGAGCTCTCAGCTCCGCTGTCTTCGCTCGTGGGGCCGGTCGTGCCGGCCGGCTGAGAGAGAACGGGTACTCCTCGCCCAACATCCACCCCGTGGAAGCTGCGAACGAAGAAAGAAAAACAGAAACACGCGCGAGAGAATCAGGACCAAGATGCTAACAAACTCTCTGTCTCACCCGATGCCGAGAGAAAGGCTCCAGCCTCCGCGAAGGCGTACAAACAGGTTGGTGCGAGGAGGAAGGTGAGGAGGGAGAAGTTGAGGAAGGAGCGGCGGCGGAACGGCAATCTTGGGAGGCACACGCGCAAAGCGAACAGGGCGTCTCTCACCTGGGAAGGTTTTAATCGACGTCGAAAGATGGCGCCGCGTCTTTCGCGCGGCGCCAGGTTTGAGACGCTCGCTGAGAGAATGTGAGCAATTCAGTTTCGCTCAACCTGCCTGGGTTCGGTAACATTCATAAAAGGGAATATCGTCCTTCAATGAACTGCAACATATAACACGAAGCCATGAGGCTGGACGATGATCTTTCCTTTGCAGTGTTTGTAATGTCTTTTAAACCTATCAGATGACGCCAGAGGCTTCAGTTACGTGGGGACAACGGGCGGCCTCCCCACTCCCCCCCCCCCCCCCGCCTACCAGTTCTGCATGCCTGAGCAGCCCCAATTAGCAGCTGCACTTGTTGTACACATGTAATTTCAAGTGAACTTTACACACAAGACTTCAAATTTCGATGGCTTTCAATGACAGGTTAATTAATTAAGTTAACCTTCAAGCAGTGACACTCAATGTATAGTCAGTCCGGCTTGACTACTCCTACCCCCTCACTTCCCGCCCTTGGGGGATTGAGCACGAAAGTGATATAGGAGGAAAGAATTGTTGAAGGAGGACGACATTATAGATAATCCGCTGAAGTGAGAAGTAAGGTATTCAATGGCGACGGCGACATCTGTCGTCGCATAAGAAAACTGCTGGTATTTTTCTGTGGATACTGATGATTTAGACCAAACAAATTGCGACGATTAATCTAGGGAGAAAATGTTACATACTGGAAAGATCAGAGGAAGGCTAATTGCCGACAGGCAGAGATGAAGTGTCGTCGATCGTTGTTTACATTGTCGCAGGTGTCTGCCAAATTTCAAGAACTGTGGTTTCAAATTTTTATACGGTATACTTATTACTTGCTTTGTTGTCCTTGTTAATTAAAGATTAAGAAGTCTCCAGCGCATGAGAGCGTTATCGTCAGAGGCAAGTGGGTGGAGTTAAACGAGGCGCTTTTTTAGAGAAAATCCTCCTTTTTTTTTTTTCCCCAACAAAAGAACAAGTACGTTATCTTGAACTACAACACGCAACAATCTCCAGCCTTTCATTAGGCAGCCCGTTTTCTAATAATATTGAAAAAGCCTCTATACTTGACTAAACGCTTCGGCGATCTGGTCGTAATTCATAACAGCGATCAGCACAGCGCGTGAATGCATAAAAAAAAACTAAAAGATTGAACTAGAAGAATTCGTGCTCTTCGTTCTACTCTGCCGTGTGCGGGCGCCGTGACGAAAGGGGCGCCAACGTTAGTGTTGGAGAAGTGCGCTTTGCAGAGAGCCGTGCCATTTTGCCGACGTACACCTTATTAGAGGCCTAAGAAGATGGCGATGGGAACGGAAGGAATCATTCATTTACATGAACAACAAGTTATAGCTCCGCGTGGATAATCCAGTCGTGAATGTACGAGCCGCACTCGTCTCTGTACTCACGCCGTTACGCCAAGTTCGTCCATGACACTCTCTACACGCGCTCAATCACTCACACCTATCTCGTTTCCCTTTGTTTGTCGCTTTTCGCGGCTCGCGGACAAAGAGAGTTTGCTTCTTCGTGATCACCGCCCCGCAAATGTTACAATAAATGAAGCTCACTCGCTGCATTTAAACACCGTGCCTTCCATCAAGGGTTGTGCCGTAGCCACAGCAGCTCGATCCCTGAGTGAGCCTCGTAAGTGAACGAATAGTGCCCAAAGGACTAACACCACTCTATAGCGCGGAGTGACCCGGACGTGCTGATGCCGGGCCACCCACGAAACATCACTCGTCGGCGTGTGTACGTAGCGATGATTAATGACGATCCCGCCATGGGAGCGCAAAGCAGGCAGCTGCGGACGAGCCCGTTTACGTGGGCGTGCAGATTGCGATGGGCACGCATGCGAGAGTGTACCGCCCCCATATTTCAGAAAGAGAGTAATGCACGATATGTGCTCGGAGATGATGACCCGTTGATTAACTCCGGGGCTTGCTCAGGCAATCTTCACTTTCTCAACTCCTAGGGACAGCGAGCGTTTTGATTGCTTCGGTGCACATTGAGAGCTGCGTGAAATCTACACCGAGCAACCCGAGTCCCGAGTGAATTTTCGGTGTTGGGAGCGTCAACAAGACCTCGCTGTTCTACGACATAATTCTGTTGACAGAATTATACTATACACCTGCGATGAGCCTTTTGGAGTGCGCTTACTGTGGACTACTGTGCAACAGTCGAACAAGCCCGCAGGCGCTCCTATACGCACAGCAGTTATTCTACACCAATACTAGTGATGTGCAGGAGACATTCCAGTTTACGGCACACTAGTGAGAACATTATGGGTAAAGACGCCTCCACACGGGCTGAGTTGCAACGGCCACTTGTCGGCGGAAAGCACAGCAGCTATGTAATGCGGCTGCTCTGCAAAGCTACCGTAATATACTTTGCAGTGAAGCATCAAGTCACGTTATAAACCACCCCAATATAAGTGCCGCACTGCTAGGTTGCGAACTGTGGCATCTTCGCGTACCATTATAACCTTTACTTATGAAATCTTAGAACGACTTGCGACTCATTACGTTGCAGCCTTCGCGTCGCTTTCTGTCTCACGGTCGAGAGAGGAAAGCTGTCTAGGCTCGCAGTTGACACATCGGTCGTGCACAGAAGTTCAGGGCAAGATGAAGGCCTGCAGTTAAGACAGGTCTCCTAGACTAAACATGGGCTTCTGCCACAGTTCCTACTTGGCGATTCCTCATCACCAGTTCGGTACGCAGCATATTAGGCGTTCACTCATACGACTGCGCCCGTATATAGCGAAGTGCCGAACGATTCTTAGCGACTATCTATTTTAGGTGTTGTTCCTATACGTCTATAGACTTTTACTTAACTTAGTAGACGTATCCAGTGTATGTCCAAACAAATGGAATTTACGGACACATAGAGTTAACACTCACAAAACTCAAGTGTACAGGCTTATAGCAAGATGTTTGATTCCATCCTATCGTTTGGCTGTGCCAACAATTTCCCCAATGACGAACGGTTCCTAAGGACGGGGTATGTTCCCTCCATACTTATGGAAATAAAAAGTGGATGGTTGAAACTGGATTGAGCAGCGTTCTTCGAAGCCGGTGGTCAATTCAGAAACGCAAGAAAGCTGTTAAGCTGTGGAAAGAATTGTAACAGTAAATTCCGGGCGATCGTGATGCTAGACATATCATCAACGAAAACGGCCGGTAAATGGCATACAATCATAAATTACGAACGAAAGCCTCCTTCCTTGTTTTCATACGGTGCCTCAGCTATTTCGCTGCAAAAGAAGCATCCCTGCAGCTGCCATTTCCAGGTGCTCTCTCCCTACACCTACAAGAGAACTGGCCGAACCCAATGGGACTGAATCACTACGGGTTGACGAAATATGCTATCAAAACTCCATTTCACCGTGGAAGCAGACGAAAGATCGGCAATCACTTAGCGCATCTGCTGTGAAACAGCCAGCATGCTGTTAAGCTAGAACTATTGACGCCGTTGTTCCAGTATATTTGGTGGTAGTGGTGGTGGTGGTGGTGGGGAGAGTGTACGTTGCAGGAGGCGGTCTTAGCCTGACAAAGTAGCGGGTAACTGTTCAACCCCAGCCCCATGTGAGTTGATCAGTGGTGTCAACAGGAATCGTTCAACCCAGTGTCTCGACGGAAGTCGATGAGTCGTCACTTCACCGTCTTCCGCATTGCCGCAGGTGGCAAGAGATGTCAGACTTCATACAGTCGGTTTCTCTTACCATGCCTCTCCACAATTCAATAACATGAACAATGTAAATAACAAAAAAAAAAACAACAAACAAATGAACTGCATATGATGTGTTAGCACAAGCCGTTCACCGTAGATTGTTCGCACGATTCTTTCACTCAATATTTTATTTTTCTGCGGAAAAGCCTTGGTTGACACGGAAAAAACAAATGGCCAACTTTACGAGTTTCGTGAGGTTTTCTTGCTCAAGAAATTGCCTAAAACGGGGATATGCCTTAAAATGTATTGTGTCATACCTATGCGACTGAAGTTTATGAAGTTTATGAAGTTTACTTTCTTTTTAGCTATAAGTGGATTAGATTTTTTTAATGGCGCGAGAACATCTTTTGTCAAAGGATTCTTTGGGTATTTATACGTGCAATGAATAGAAAAAAAAAATAACGCGAGGTTTACAAGTATGATAAGGATTGATGCTAAGGGCTGTGTGCGGGCATAACATACTAGTACAGAAACAAGGATGTAGCAGAGGTCTCTCTCATTTCGAGCATTTCGATAGGGCAGAGATGAAAACAGGTCAGGCAGAACTGATTCAAATTTATTCAACAAGGTGTAATGCTGAAGTTCGAGTATGAGTAATAACCTAAATATGAGTAATAACTTGATGCCACCAACCTGTTGACTTACTGCCGCATTCACTTGTTTATTTAGCAGTAATCGATCCGTTCCCCATCAAGTTAATGTAAATAGGGTCTGGAAAAGGTAATTACTCAGTCTAAACACGTTTATGCAGATCTTCAGTGTCTCTTTAACGGTCCAACGGGCGCCACCTGTAAAAACGAGTAGTTAAATGCCGATCTACCGTTAAGCATGTTGAGCTCCGACGATGCTGGCTTTGCAGCGGGCTTGCGGTAACTCGGGCGAGTGGGTTTAACCGCGCCTGCACGTGTCGTTTCATAGCCGTAACCGTGAGCGTTGACCCACGACTCCGATGGCCCACTGCACAGCACAAGTGCACACACAAATGTGCATACATGGCTGCGGCTTATATGCAACGAATCGCTGAATATCGGAATCAGTCAGTGGGACTTCGTTCGAGCGGAACTAGGCCCGAACTTAATCTCCTTACGGCCGCGATGCTCCCTTTTGAAAGTTAGATGAAATCATCTAGGAATTCACCGTGATCTGGTGTACAAACACTGGAACTAATGCGCAGGTGTATACAGGAAGTTGAAAGGAAGTTCTTCATTTTTTCTTTACTTCGTTTCCATGTGATTCATGTCGCAAAATAATATAATACGAGTTTCTTTCCTTGTGGATTCTATACCCCTTATATCTGCGACATGTAAAATAGTGCACGTGAACTACAGAGGCGAGTCACGCACCGCGTGTCTTTCCGCAGTCTCGAAATGCGACGTACACGTTTGCACGCGCGCTTCCTGAGTGGGTGGCTATCGCTCATTTAACTTCATTGTGTTGCGTATAGCTGTAAAGGTTCACGTATTGCTAAAAACACTTCCATATTCGACGAGTCGTGCGACGAACCGCGTCGTGGTGGCCGCACAAACTGTAGTTTTTACAGCGGGGCTGTACATGAAACCAATTCTTTGGAACAAACACTGAGACACCTCACACAACAGTACAGGACAAACGCCAGCGTCTGTCCTGTACTGTGGTGACACTTTACAAACAACTAACACCTCACATGCCTATATTGACTCCTTGTAAGGTGCTACAACACACTGTATGGGAGGTGTCACAACAGTACAGGAGTCACAACAGTACAGTGACACTTTACACACAACAGACACCTTACGCACCTAGACATCTTGTAAGGTGTTACAACAGACTCCTGTACTGTTGTGACAGCTTACACACGTAGAAGCCTTAGATGCAAGGTAAAGGACAAACGCTAGCGTTTGTCCTGTTCTGTTTGTTGTGTGTAAGATGTTTATGTGTTTGTTCAATAGAAAACAATGGTTTCATTGTGTAGAAAGGAGAATTAAGCATCCACCCACTTGCAGTGCGAAGCTACAAGGAAATCCATACGGATTTTGAACTTCTCGGAAATGAATGCATCTTATACAGTTGACGAAAAATTCATCCTGGTCTAGGGGTTCGAACCCCGTGCCATGAGGCACGCTGTATAGTGGAGGGATTCGGAAATTCCGACCACCTGGTGCACTTTAAAGTGCACTGATGACGCACAGCACGCGGGCCTCAATAATTTTCGTCTCTATCGAAATGAGATCGCCGCGACCGGGATCGAACCCGCGTATTTCGGGTCATCATCCGAGCAGCACCGTATCAAATGTATACCACCGTGGCCTGGCAAGGTCGTATACCACCCAAGACGACAACCGTCTCACGCAACGCAGGACAACGGTCACCCGACTCATCCGGCACTAATAATAATAATAATAATAACAATAACAAAAAGAAATATGTGAGGCTAGAAGTGAGCTACCGGACCATCGTACGAAACAAAAGCTGGCCACAGCCATAAACCGATCGGTTGCAAGCGCGCGGATAATCTCCCTGGAGCATGCCTAGTCCGGCGGAACCGCGACGCAAATAAACACAAGAGGACGACCGCTTCCATACGATGCGATTGAAGACAACGCGCATTCCAGTGCAGATCTGCAGCCGCTACTAGAATAAGTAAGAAGAAGGAGAAGAAGAAGAGGCGAACAAACTCGAGAGCAAGTACACGATGTAAAACTCAACCATGCTGTCGCGCTTTAAGCCTCGAGCTTTCCGGCGATGTCACGGTTCTCACGGCGGATTTGCGAGCCACACGGTGTACATGTATATGTACCACGCTACATGCTCGCACTCGGGCACACACAAACACGGCCGGCCGGCCACTGATGCTTCGATTCGCGTTCATCTCTCTCTTTATTTCGCTTCTCTCTCTCTCTCTCTCTCTCTCTCTCTCTCTCTCTTGGTTCTCGGGCCACGGCGGTATGTGTGGCTGTGCGCCCGTCTTTCCTCCAGACGTGCGGCGTTTCCCACTGGCTGCAGCTCTACTTCGCACGGGACATCCCAAATCGGAAGGAGGCCACGGTCGCAGTGGGCATTCCCCGACGCAACCGTTCGGACTCGCCTGAGACGCGAGTTTTGCTCTGGAACGACTCAAACGATCGGCCGAGAAAGAGAGAGAAGAAGGATGGGGGGAGGCGACACGCATTATGTCAGTTCTGGATCCGCGGCGACCCCGACGTGCCCTCTGCTTGTGCGGGCGTCAACTCGTGTTTAGCGGTCGAGCGGAAACAAGCGAACGACGTCGAAGAAAGGAAAACAATAATAGACGCGCGAAACACAATGGAGATGCAACGCGTCTCGAGCTTCTGCGATAGCGGCGCGCGAGCATCTATACGGACAAATGACGTCTCCTGGTCCCGATTCTTTCCTGCTTTTACTGATGTTTAGTAGGGTGCGCGGGTTACGTCATTGTCTGGGAACCGTATGTCTTCGCCTAGGTGACGTTAGGCACGCTGATTGTTTCTGTGCACGCGCATAATTTTTCGTATGGAAGTAATGACAAATGAGAGAGATGCACGTGAGCTTACGCTCAAGCGCGCATTGCTCGGTAGTTACGTTAAAGAGGGGCAAAAGAATAAATAAAAATAAATAAATAATGGACCCGGAAATCAGCGTCGCTTAATGATTTTTGTTACCTAAACGCTTGTCTTGTTTCTTCGCCTACGTTTGAATATTTTTTTTTTGCTCTCGCTGTTGTGGCTCGTTCTTCCGTATAAGGGTGAATTCCGTTTCTCGTACTTTAAAAATTTCCTGTCACATGCGTAATGGAAAGTACTTAAAGGAAAATCAGTTGGAGATTGCAAATTGCTATAACTTCGTTGATTTCGCGTTATCGTTTCTGCGTAGTGAAAGGCGCGGAGATATATCTAGCTTATACCACTGCAGACAGGCTTGATGAATGACGTGGCACGCAATGTTGTCTGGCCTGCCATGTGTATTCGTATAACACCTGCATTACGTGAAGTTGGCTGACAGTGGCCAATGTTGGCTGGAATGTCACTACGGCTTCCGAGGTGTATTTCTAAAATTAATTGAATCTCATTAAAGTATCGTCAGCAGGTGGTGGTCATCAACAATCACACCTCCCATTTACAAGCAATTTCATCTGGTGTGCACCAAGGTAGTATCCTGGGACCCCTTTTATTTTGCGTATATATAAATAATATTGTAAATATTGACGCATCTGTAAAGTGTGTTATATACGCAGATGACACAACTTTACTTCTCACTGCGCAACACTATGAAGATCTAGTCAATGACGCGAACCAGGTATTATTAAAGTTAGCTTCGTGGACATGCATTAATTCCTTAAAATTAAACACATCGATGACAAGGGCTGTTTACGTTAGGCCTTGAAATAAACCTTCCCCTTTGCATGTACCGTTAATGCTAGGCACCTCGGAATTTCAGATAGTACCAAGTGTTAAATGTCTGGGTGTAATTTTTGATGAACATATGTCATGGAATGCCCATATTGAAAAGCTGTCTTCGAGTGTGTTCAGGATAACCGGAATTTTGTCTAGCGTGCGCTTTTTGCTTCCTAAAAAAGTTAAACTTCTCATCTACAAATCGTTGTTCTTATCGCACATAAACTATTGTCATCTGTTTGGGGGCAGGACAACTTTAACGAACATTCACAAATTACATGTAATACAGAAAAGGGCAGTTCGCGCCATATATACCGTATGGAAGTCACACCTCCCCGCTTTTTGATGAAATGAAGCTATTAGCACTACCAGATTACTTTCACACAAGTCTTATGAAACGCTACCACAAAGGACTAAAAAGTGATAACTTTTTGGGCACGCTTGCTCGAATAAACCCCCTGACCGTATTTCATAACACCCGTCATGTTTACACGTGGTTTGTTCCACGCGCGCGCACTAAATACGGCAAAGAGATGCTGCGCTTTCTCTTGCCGTTCTATCTCAATGAACTGACAATATGAAAATATTGTTAAAGATACTGTTCTGCCTTACATGTTGTGTAACACCTTGTGTTTTCCTTTTTACGGTTTCATCGAACTTTGTGTGGTTATCAAATTAAGTTGGTACATTGTTTGCCGATTTATCTTTCGCTCTGTTTGACTTATATTACTTTTTGCATATGTGCATATGTATATATTTATGTATTCATTTACGGTCTGGTTGAGTTGTAATTTAGCAATATATTGTTGTCTGATTTCTGTTATAACTATCTCATCAGGTTGTGGCTGTTTGCGTATTGTTTTTTAATTCACTCAGCTATTTCTTTTATTGTTTATGTTGTCCTTTTACTCCGTAAAATTGTATTGCACTGTACACTTGCCTGTCCCTGCCATTTTGTACTGGGTCGTGGTCCTAGTCAAGCCCGTGAAGAGGCTTTTTGACCCCGGCCCTCAGCATCCCAAATGTTGGAATCAATAAAGTTTCAAGGCTGCCAAAAAAAAAAAAAAGGCAACTAACTATACAGTTAATTGAATAATTAAGTGGCATTAAAGGTAATTAACTGTCTTTCCCGCTTGAAACATCACTGGTTGGTTTCTGTTTGTTCTTTTCCCATGGTGAGTGAAAGAAGAGGCGCTTCAAACAACCAATCTGGCTGTAAGGACGGCCACGTTGCCTTGTGTGCAATTGCCCATCGCGTGCGTGCGTTGCGTGCCAGCTTCGGCACTCTCTGGTCGCAGCTTCTTCGCCCGTCCACTGCACAGCCGTCAGGCTGAGGAGGAGCGAAAGGGAAACGCCAAGACTATTCTGATGGTCATTTCATTCCCTCGTTCTCTCTTTTATAATCTCCTGCCATGTCGCCAAACGCCAGCTGTCTACCCGCCTATCGCGGCGGTGTCCTAGTGGCCCCGAAATGCGACGGTGGCGGCGCCCGCGGCGACAGCAAAAAGCGACACAGTCAGTTCAATCCACAGCACACGAAACGTACGCGCTGAGGGGCACACGCGTGCCGGCCGGCTCTCAGATGCAAATTTCTTTTCTCGCTCCTTTAAATTGATAAGGTTCTCCACGGAGAACGAACGCGCGCGTGTATTGTGTCCGGGAGTGGGCGAGTGAAGAAGATTGAAAGAGTTTTACGAGACAGACAAACAGTTATTCAAAAAGAAAAAAAAAAAAGAGAAGAACGTTACGTGTCTAGAGGAACTCGCGTGTGCTGCGCCAGACATTCATTTTCTTTGTTTTCTTCAATTTCATATGATTCTCTTATACTGTTTTTTTTTTCTTCTTATTCACCGAGGCGAGATCGTGTTTAACTCATTATTTGTCGCGTTCGAGATTACATCGCCCGCTTAGAGGCTGCGATTTCCTTTTCTCGTCGGGACCGGAGGCGCGCTCGCCAGCAACAAAAGAGGGCGCCTCGTTTCAATATCGGTTGACAAGCGTGCGGTCGGTGCGCGAGTGATTAATGAAACACGGAGTCTAATACAGGGGCGCTTGTTTGCAATGACCGCTTTCTTTGTGTTCTTGAGGCGAGATTGTCTGCGGGCGTGCGTTTGATAAAGCTCTTAAGGCAGGCGCGCGCAATGCAAACGGGAAAGGTCCGGTTGCTGACACGTATACGGCAACAGCGTCCGATTTGGGCCTCTGATGTAAATACAGTCAACGTGCATTCGCAAGTTGACTCGCGTTTGATGTGATATCTGCGCGCCGCTATCAGCTCAGCAGTTAGCCTAACCTTTCAGTGTTGTTTGTGTAACTAACTAGTCTTATAAGCAGAGAGCTAATCTGTCGGCGTCACATAGGCTGTGTCACATAGGCTGTGAGTCACATAGGCTGTGAACCACGCTTGCTGGCTTGTTCTACCCAAATTAATTATTTAACACAATTTTCAACGCAGCTCGCTCATCGGAGTCGCTGAACGTTGAGAAGCGGAGTAATGCACGGTATACGCGGTTTTACGAGAAAGTCGAAGCACGACGAGTTGAAACACGATCTTAAGAAACTACGAGTCTCAGTGCTAGAACAAAAAGAAAAAAAAATGCTTAGAGACGGTGCTACATCTTTCACTGTTCTTGCTACGCTGTTACTAGTAGCTTTCCAAGTAATTATTATTATATTTTTAATCTCGGGATGAGAAGCGCAAGTCTCATTCCAAGGTCAAAACACGACTCAGACGTGAAATTCTCAAAATAAGCCGGTTCTGGGGAGGTCAGCTTGGCATATACATTCGTCTTCATTTATCTCTTTCTCCCTCTTTCGTCTACATTTGTTTCTCTATTTCTCTACCTTTCCTTCTCTTCTTACTCTCTCTCTCACTTTAGTATTGCTGCCGCGCACCCATAGACGTTCTTCCAAAGCGGCCTCCTCGCTGTTTCTCCATCTTCACGGTAGTGAAAGGGCGATTAATTTTCTTTCTTTCTTTCTCTGCATTTTGCGCTATGAAAATGCAGCTGTGGCTGCGGATGTCGAACCCGCAACTTCGAGCTAAACACACATATACACGCACACGCACTAGCTCCTGGCAGCGCCGAAAGTTATGTGCACCTCACACGGTGCGCTGCCTCTGGAATCCTCCTCCTTGGTTTTTCTTGGAACACCAATGCCAACGCCAGACAGAGAGAGAGAGATGATGGGCGGAAGGCAGGGAGGTTAACCGGAATGTCCAATTCGCTACCCTGCACTGGGGAAGGGGTAAGGGGAGAAAGAAAGGGACGGAAGAAAAAAATCCACAGCATATCCACGGAGTGAATGATGATGAGTGGGCGAAGCTCCGGACGTTCATCGTAGATCGTGCCGAGTTCCGGATTAATTTAGTTAACGCGCACGCTACGAATCCTTATGGTTCAACTACGCACAAGTGAAATCTCCCGCCGGCACTTCATTGCAAGCCAAGATCCAGTGCATATATATATATGGGTGACCGGTGAACGGTTCTCCAGCGCGAGCAGTCGGTATTTTTCAATCAAGAAACTCGCTAGAAGACGCTGCCTGTGCCAACGTTGTCTCTCGCGGGTGAGGGCGCGTTCTCCTTCTTTGCGAGCTGGTGGAGCGTTCATCGGAGAAAGAGCGTTTGATTGATTGATTGTGGTTCGGTTAGGAAGGGACGCTAATTTCTGCAGCCCATGTAGGGAGCACGGCTAAGCGTCCGCGGGGGAGGGGGGAAAGGGAGTAAATAGAGATAGAGAGGAGAGAAAGGCCGTAGTGGAGGGCTCCGGAAATTTAGACCACCTGGGGTTCTTTAACGTGCACTGACAACGCACAGTACACGGGCCTCTGGCATTTTCGCCTCCATCGAAAATGCGACCGCGGCGGCCGGGATCGAACCCGCGTTTTTTGGGTGGCAGCCGAGTACCGTAACCACTACACCACCGCGGCGGACGATAGCCAACGCGCGCCTTTCGCTGTCTCTCTCTGTCTCTCTGTCTCTCATAAGACAGCAGATGGAAGAGTGAGAGCTCGCGCGCCGGGAGGCACGCGCCGAGGGCGAGCGCGAGTCTCCCGGCGGCGCGAGGTGGCTACATACATACATACATACATACATACATACATACATACATACATACATACATACATACATACATACATACATACATACATACATACATACATACATACATACATACATGCTACTACTACTACTACTACTACTACAGAGGAGGGAACGACCCACACCCTAAGGAGCTTCGCCCCTAAAAGAAAAAGGAGAAAGAGAGCCAACACCAGCTTCACAGGTAAGTCAATGGAAGCTTCGCTTGAAACTTTATTAGGAAGTTCAGGACACTGTATGAACACTGGCCACTTCCATTGCCCGGTAAATCAGGTTGCGCTGGTCTGCAAAAGACCAACTGTAAAGTGACGCCTCCCACTGTTCTTTAGTGAGCTCCTTCTCTTTTCTTTTCCTTTCTTTCATTCCTTGTTTCTTCTCTCTTGCCTTTTTTTTTTTTTGCACTCTTCGAACGTCGATGATTGCTGAACCATATGTAGCAGAGTATTTGGGACTATAGACAGTAAGCGTGAAGAGTACAGGCAATATACACTGTTGTAAGGAGTATGCATGGTTCCGCGAACATTGCATGGATCGCTGTCGCTTGAAGCGGCATCTCATTTTCTTCGCAAGGCTAGACACTCGTGTTAGCGACGTCGGAGTTATTAATGAGGACGTCTCATATATCTGGGCGATGCACGTATGCCACATCTCACATAAAGCACGCGCCTCTGCACCAGAACGCGTGCTGACCACCACTCACTACCGCTGCCTGCTCCTCCTGGACTCACGCAAAAAAGTCGGAGCACTACGGCAGTCACGAACAACTGTGTCGACGCGTCTTCTATACGAGTCGACGCCGCCGCATCCTTTGGTTTTTTTCCCGCCACCTTCTTTGTTTCTTTCTTGTTTTCTATCCCCTCCCAGTGGGCGAGTCTGTCCCTAGCATATACGTACTGCGTAGGTATTGAGTACAGGGAGTTCAGCACGCGAACGGGTGCTTCCAGCGGAACCATCATCTTTCAGTGCGTCGACGACCGTGGCCCAAAAGTTCGCACGAGAGAGCGCGCGCTCCTCACGCATCGACATGCGTAAAGCAAGGAACAAACACAGGCAAACGTGCCGCCCATGGGCGCGGTAGAACGTGAATTAAATTGTCGAAGGATCGTTCAAGGGTGAACTGGCAGCCAAGATGGAGAGGTTGGCTGTGTTCACGGAAGATCCGCTAACGAGGTCGCACGTACGGAACTTGTGGAACGCTGCATGTTCGTACCCGTAATCCTCAGCGCCACGACTTGCGATATATTCTTCTTCTGTATAATTCTGCAGCCGATGTGAACAACAAGCGCGTCATCTTTGAACCAAGCTTTTTACTCAGTGAGTCCTGCCAGACGTTGCTAAACCTGGGCATCTTCCTCTATCTTTCCGTATAGGTCTTATAATAAACTCGTACAACGAATCGGATGATGTGTAATCCTGTCTGTACTATATTGCAACCGGCGAGCCGAAGGTAAGCGCTATTGAAATGATACTCAAAGCAGGCGTGCTAGAGATATTGCCTGGCAGAGCGCCAGAAAAAAAAATAAATAAGACGAAACGTCACGAGTATAAGAACAATATGCCACAATAATGATGCTCGAAGTGATAAAACGAGGCAGCCCCAGGAGCCGTTCTTAACTCTTCGAAGAAGGTTAGAAGGTATAGGTTTCATATAGAATTAAAATACCTTATTTTACCTTCAACAGGATAACTTGCTTTCATTTTATAGGTATTTTTACTTAATTGTTATTAACGGCGCCCTATAATTGATGGGGTGCTTTGAAAAATTCGTTCCTTAAAAATCTTGACTCTTAGCGCGACAGAATTAAGAGGACACAAAAGTGAGAAGGTGAAGTGGTTTAGAATGATAACTTTTATTTTGAGAACTCGATTTGAGAACTTTTTATCTTCAACATTAAGAGAGTAAATGAATGTCAACGTTTCAGTTTTGAAATTCGTGGCTGAACATGGAAACCCAATGACGTCAGAAGACCGACTTCTTTCATTCGTATCGTCGCCAAATTCGCTCCATCAAATGTTCTGAAACTCGCTGTGTTGAGTGTCTGGCTTCCATGGAACACAATGTAGGTCTTGCTCACTTACACAGGAGAGGCGTTGGTCCGGGTAGACTACTTGTGTAAACATCATCCAGATGGCGCTCGCCTCCTCGGCAGCGCGCGCGCGGGGAGATATATAGGGCAGTATAGAAAAGGGGCTCGTTTTAACTAATGTTCTCTGCGCGCTCTAACGCGACAGCGTTGTTGCGATGTGAGCGGGGCCCGATAACACTATCACGTTCACTCTTAAAGGAGAAGCCTTAAGCATCCTCCAATTTTTATCATTATGTCCGCACCCTTGTACTTGATTAGTGTATTCAACCACTGTTGCTTTTTAACCGTTTATATGCGACGCCTCTTAACAGCATTTAATTCCTCTGTTTCCTCTCATCATGCACGGAAAAATTCCAGTTTGCTTTCTAACTACGGGACCACAGTTCTTTCTTTTCTTATTACTTTTTGCTGCGATACGTGCTGAACCTTTTAGCACTATATATACTTTTTGCAAATGCGCCGAACATGCATCGATTGACAGTGGAAAGGGACCACGCTACAAACTATGTACGCGAATCATGGATGACTAAGGAGGAAGCCCGGAAGCAGACGCCGGAAGCAAAGGTGTGCATGTGTACACTACACGCCACTCGCTTGCTTTCGGACGTCCATTTATTGCCGGAACGAACTCGTCTCGTCGCGGTTTGATGGAAGGGCGACCTCTTCCGGAGACAAGGCGCCTTCTTCCGCCCGGAACCGGTAGCAGCGGGTGGACCACCCGGCGCATCAGACAGCCGTTGCAATCGAATATTACCCGTTACAGCTCGATGTCGCATTCCAACTACACTAGAACGGCAAGGTAGCAGCCCAGAAAGGAGGGATTTCTAGTACACTCTGTAAATAGCGGTGCTTCCTAATGTAGCGAGATGCTGCTGTTCGAAGTGAGATCGTGGGCTTCGCCGGTACTGCACTGTGCTCGTATAGGTTCTATTTATGCACGCTCTATACTTGGAGATGTGCTCCTTCACACTAACGTTTTCAGCTCCACTCATGCACAGAGTCCTACTTACTGATCTCATGATACATTTCCCGAACAATCGCAGTTATGTTCGCCATCAACTCGTACTAGAAGTTTTTATCTTCTTTTTTTTTTTTGCACCACTCTTCACGCTCAATCTTTCGCTATGAACTGGGATGCTTATACACTCTTAGCACGGTAACCTTTAGTTTATTTTATAGGTACAAAAAAATTTGAAAATATGCTCCGCATATTTTCACATTTTTGCGTACCTATAAAACAAACTAAAGGTTACCGTGCTAAGAGTGTATATCTGCCCTACTTCAGCGGTGTGCGTAAATGTAAGCAAGAACTTCGCAAGCAACTTCATGGTCATCCTGGAAGTCAACGCGGTACGCAGGCGCATATTTCTTTCCCGATGCTTTCCTTATTTATCTGTAGCTGCTTCTTCGTTAACCTTATCTGCACCTCTCATGCGGGGCGGCCAACCGGAACAAGCCCTAGTTCACGTACTTCTCGTTTTCTATGTCCCCTGAGCACGACGCTTCTAATAAATGTATTCTTACGGAAAGCAATTAACTCTCAACGGACAGTCTAGACGGTCATAAATAGTAAGTGCATCGATTCACACGCTAACTAGCCTGACTAGTTATTACTGGAGCGCGACGGAAACCCGTACGGTTCACCCATGTAATAACTGTGCTCGTTCGTATCAAGGCCTGGAATATAGTACATAAAATGTCGAGGAATCAGTGAACTATGCATTCCACTACGACTAGCCCTATGTATAAAGCTCCTGCTCTTCCCGGAGGCTGCCGTTCTATTGCCGCGTCGTGTGACTGGCTTCGAAATTGGCTGCATACGTGAATCTGCTTCGACTGCATGCCCGATGACTTTGTGCTACGCCGCTCAGCTTCCATGAGGCCACTGTTCTGAGAAAATGCCGAGGCATGAAGTGTAAGCAAGAAGAAATAGAGACACGCAAACGCAACTGCAGTATACTTCTTTCTTCCTTTCCTTCTCTTCTTCCACCGTGGTGGCGATAGGTTGTACGTATAAATCGCAGAAAAATGGTCTTTGTTAATATTAAGACTAAAGTTCTAACTGGCCCGGAGGAGCGGTATGTCATCTGTCCAGCGTTGTCCAGCGGTGGTATCAAGACTCGCGTCTCGCTCACTTTGTACGTACTAATATTGCCATGCAAGTGTACGAATATGAGACTTAACAATGACTGATAGGCCATGACGTCAACAGCGCTGTGGTGCTTGCCATTTATGTCACGACTAACCGCAGTAAGATTGCATGTGGCTCACAACCACATTCCTTGGCCACACGTGACTGAATGTTAACTTTCACAGCCTCTGTCAGGTATATAAGGACCAGCCGAAATAGTTGTTGCAAATATAATGACCGATTTGCGGGGTTTAACGCCCCAAAACCAGCTCTGATTATGAGAGACGCTGTAGTGGAGGTCTCCGGAAATTTCGACCACCTGAGGTTCTTCAACGTGCACTGACATCGCGCAGCACACGGACGGGCCTCAGCATTTCGCCTCCATCGAAATGCAGCCGCTGTGGCCAGGATTCGATCCCGCGACATTCGGATCTGCAGCCGAGTGCGATAACCACTAGACCACCGTGTTGGAGCGTCGCAAATGGAATGTCGCGCCAATTAGTGCCTAAGCAATATTCGTAAAAGAACGACAAAGGGGAACTTCGAGTAATCTTTATGACATTGCTGAATGGTTTTCGACGTCAAGTGACCGCCTTAACTTGCGATGAGGAACCGATGAACTTTTAATTGAGATATTCAGGCCATTTGGCCAAACTAGAAAGTGAGCATTGTGGCTCAAAGTTCGACCGCCCCCCCCTCCCCCCCCTCCCCACTCCCTGGTAAAAACTGGGAGATGATCATAGTCTTTATCCATGTAGTTAGTCGGGCGATAAAGGACTACGATTTCTTCTCACGAAGGTCTTTCTTTTCTCTTTTTTTTTAAATGTGAAAAACATGGGAAGGTAGACTACACCAGAGCCGGCTATCCCATCATCATGAAATTGGTATTGAAAAACAAAACACAAGAAAAAGAAGGTATGTTGCCATGTGTATCACTAAGTTTGTCTATTCTCGTCGAAGCTATACCACTCTCTAATAAAAACGTAAGAAGAAGACGTATATCTCCCCCACAAGCTCTAGGCACTGTAGATACCTATGAAGAACGTCTCTTTCACCACGGCCGGTGACTAGGGCACACTAACGAAAGATTACCTATGTCTCCTGCCTGGTTACACGAAGTACAGCGCTGAGAAGTCGGCGCATCCCTTCTTGCATAACCACGCCAGGGTACGACATTACGACCCCTACGACTGCGGGTCCGCACACTACACGCAAACTGCGATTATCTGTACACGCACTAAAATCACTGCAGGTCGACGTAATACACGAGGCCCGCCGGACATTAGGCGAGGTTCAGTTCAGCTAACTGCGGCTAACCCCTTTGCAGGCGTGACATCTTCATAGCAATGAGCGCGCATTAGTGGTTAGTACGTGCGGGTATTCCTGTATTGCCATGAATAAAAGAAGTCTCTTAGCCATGCAATGCTCTTACCTTATCGCATTTTCCTTTTCTTCTTCTCTTTTTTTCCCCCTCGACTACTCTGTGTTCATTGCTTTAGCACAATACCCTGCAGATGCTATGGTTATTACTGGGAGGCTATACGGAACAAGCAAGCTGCGGGGGGCCGCAAGCTAGCGCGCGCAAAAAAAAAAGAAAAGAAAAAAAAGCCTTAGGAAAACGCACCATTGTAGCGCAGCGCGGGAACGACCGGTAATCCGCGGGTCAACGCTATCGCGAACCCATTCCTCAGCCTTTTACTGCCCTGTTCGCCGTAGCGGGCCAAACATGTGTCCAATGTCCGCGTGGTTTGCGTAAGCGTCCCTGTCATTTGCATGAATGCAACGCATATTCGCCGCTATTTGCGCGCGAAGTAGGACATGATATGAAACGGAAAGCGAGAATTCAACGTAGAATTTCCTCTGGCGGTTGCCTAAGTGTTGCGCGAGCATTTACTACCAATCACCTGCTGTTACGTGATCGTATGACGTTGTGCTAAGGTGAGCACTGCACTAGTGCTCTTCGTTCCCGATGACGTCCAGTACGGCACGCTTGTATTTTCCTGCGCTTGCTCCACGTTGCGACCTTCCTGGAACGTTGTTTTCGGGTGGTGTCGGCGCGGTGTCTTCTATAGCATTTGTTTTTTTCTTTGTTCTTGTTTGTCGACCGCGGTGGTACAATGGTCATGGCACTCGGGAGATAAACCGAAGGGCGCGATTTTGATCCCGGCGGCGTCAGCGCTCTTCCATTCCTCCCGTTTCCACTCTTCCGTTCCTTATCCGCCTACCACCATATATAGACGCTGAGACGCGACCCCGACAAGGGCTGCAGAAAATAGCGTCCTTCCCCTAACTGAATTAAGATTATTATTATTTATGATGCCCTCAGCGTTCGTCAATGTCTGGGACGGCCAGACGGAAGGTGCATCACGCGATCATCGAAACGCATGCATGGGGTGTGCTGCGTCTTTGGCACTGAAATTGCGGTATATCAGGGACGAACTGTGATAACGCCATGTACTGTTTCGTTCACCGTGCTTATAAGCCACCTTCATTACCCACAGAAGCGTTCATAAGCTGTGGCGACTGCCTAGCTTGTCCCATTTTGTAAGCTGACCTTTAGTTGCTCACCGGCAGTCAGGTTTATGTCCGGCTACATTAGTATGCAATAAAGGCATGCGCTTCTACTGGCTGTCTTCCTCGCGCTGCGTGTATAACCCACAACAAAATTTGCAGTCAAGAAAACTATCCGCATGCGACGTATTCATTGTGCCTGCTGAACTTCCATTCCCACGTGAATTCAGTTTGGATTGTGGGAGTATGTGCGTCACGAAACCTGAAGAGGCCTCAAGCAACGCGAAGTCAATTGTTTTCTGGGGTTTTACGCCCAAAATTACGATATAATTATGAGAGACAATGCGAAGCCAAGATGAAAACTGACGTGCGGACGCATACTGTTGTAAGTAAGTAAGGAGTGTACCCAATGGTGCTTACTATACCACTTTGTACGTCACAGCGGCCAACGATACGCCTGTCTTCTCGCTTCGCGCTGCTGCTTTAACAAAATGTTGTCGACTTCACTGGTGGACTGGTGGACAGAATACCCCGTTTTCAATTTTTTTTCCTCCGCTTGTATGCCGCACATACCTTAGTAACACGACTTCAGAATGCGTCTGAGCGGAGTATGCATAGTGCAGGCGGCGTGTGCTCGCGAGACGTCAACGTGGACGGAAAACAAATGCTATAGTACCAGCCGATCTCTGTAGCGGCGTGTAATGGACAAATGTTTCTCCTAGCCGCCTCCAGGCATTATTCACTCGGGTGGCATCATTCCGAAGAGTGACATCCCACCCATACCGGCAGTCAGTCGTCCCTCCTCTTGTATTGTATACCTACGGCACGCCGCTCTGCCACCCTCCTGTCAGAAGAAAGACACACTTACTTCCCGTATGCACTGCGCGCGGCCCACATTTCCTCGGCGGCGTAATTGTGTTTGCCTGGTCGTCGGATGCCTCGCTCACTCCTCGGCGCACGCTCGCGAGCCGCATTCGAACACACGTTTCGTTCGCTTCTCGGCAGAGTTTGGGGGCATCTTCCTGTTTATACGACGCGTCGCGTAATACGCCCCTCCCGCTGAGTAGCGCGACCACAGGGGGAGCGCGTGTGCAGTGCATGTCCCATTGTTCTTGTTGTGTCAGCGCATATGTGCCAGCAAAAGGGTGTGTGTGTGTGTGTGTGTGTGTGTGTGTGTGCGTGTGTGTGTGTGTGTGTGTGTGTGTGTGTGTGTGTGTGTGTGTGTGTGTGTGTGTGTGTGTGTGTGTGTGTGTGTGTGTGTGTGTGTGTGTGTGTGTGTGTGTGTGTGTGTGTGTGTGTGTGTGTGTGTGTGGACCATGCCGGAAAGGATTCCTGCTGGAATGAAATGTGGATTGATCGCTTCGTGAGCGCAAGAGACGGCGTGATGCAATCGAAAGCCGAACGGAGGTCGCCGTGTGTGATGAGGCGAGCAACGCTCTCCCTGTCGGTGAAGAACAATTGGCTCGTATATACACAGCATATATAGGATGCGGCCCATATTTCACGCTGATAAGAAAAAGGAGCCTGAATGCGATTTGCCGTATGGTGAACGCTGTCGCAACCGACCTCCTTGCCGACTTTTGTGAATTCGCGAGCAGTTCAATTTCGTCAGACAGGTCGATGCGTTATTGAAAGACCTTCGAAGGAACAGCGAGCCCTTTGTTCCTTGATTGAAATGAACCTCCCCACGCACCTTTGCCTGTCGCAAGTGGGCCTTACATTTGCACATATATTAAACTCGCAGCCTTGTTTGCTCATCCTTCCGAGATGTGCACGATAGCTGCTGGGTCAGTCTCTACGTGGGCGTATATATTTTTAGATATGTATAAGTATATACTTGTGCCGAATGCACACACCAGCTAAATGGATTACAGAACCCCCGTCTGCCGACCGGCATAGTAGTGGCAGTAAACGCCACTGAAATGATCAAACCAGTAAGTCCTGCATCTTAATAAAGCATATTTATGTATGAAACATAACCATGCGTAATGCGTAATGTACTGGGTATCTTTAACGCGCGTCAACATCGTACATTGTTTCACGGATTATAACTGCATGATTGTCGTTGATTTGGCAGTCCAATTAATACCCCAAGGAGTATTTCTATGTTAATTTCGTTCGTGCCTATTTGGTCGAGGAAGGCTCTTTTAACGTATGGTAAAAATAGGAACACAAGAACGGATGCAATCCCTCGAGAAATGTCACACAGTCAGTGTTAAGACTGCCACTTTCGCTCCAAAGCCTGCATGCTGGTCAGTGCATGCCAGCCCTTCTGAGGAAAATTCTCGGGCCTTGGCAAACCTGCAATTAGCATAGCACACAAAGTAGTGTTGGTCAAGAAGAATGATCAGTGATGGCCGTAAGAAGAGGAACGGATCAAGGGCTCGTTTCCTTGTTCTATACAACCAGTCTTCAACAATGTCTGTGCGTCGCAGTGACAGACGGAGGAAATGTTGTGAGATATGTGTCCTTACATCTGTGAGCATGTGCCTGCCATCACCGTTCTTTCCGCGAACACCTTACACGGTGTCGGCTCAAGAAATTTTGGGGCTCTGTGCCTTCGGGGTAGCTGGTAGAACATACATAATACTGATAGGTTCAGACAGAAAATTTGTTGAGTTGTTTTTCTGACATCCTCTAACTGTCGCTAACTGATGTGCACAAGTATGTACTAACTGCCAATCTATATTACAAATTTACCGCAAGTTTCCAAAGTACCGCATCGTCACCTTGACTAACGGTATTTTCCCCAGCCATCTCTTTATTCTTTTGCCTTACCCTCCTGTATTCAAGGAAGTTAAGGTACGGTCGAGCTCATTTGTTGTCAGCGTTCGCTTTTGTCGCATCACCACCATCATCACTAGCAGCATAACTTACGTAGCTACACTTATGTCTCAGGAAGGACGAAGGCTTCTCCCAACATCTCTATTCTGACCTGTCCTGCGCGAGCTGTATTTAAAGTACCTTTTCTGAGTTGTTGCAGCTGTTACAATACTTTCGTAGCGGAGAGAGTGATGGAGAGAGAGGAATAAAGAGGAAAGGCAGGGAGGTTAACCAAGCGCGTACTCGTAGTTGTAAAGGCATACGTTATTAGAAGAGACTACTGCTCTACGGTGCGAAATGTTCTTCAATTTTTTATCAATGATATTCTCTCTATCTCACTCTCTTATGTTTTTAAAATTTTTTGCATGCTACCTGTTCAATATGCATGCACTGAAGTCCGGTGGTGAAGGTCGTGGATGGACAAAGGGCCAATGTTCTTTTACCACGGTGCTTTTACCGATGTTCTGTCTTTTTCTATTGTTCTTTATTTATTTCGGTGTTTTTGACGTTCTTGTGATCAATCGCCGCAAGAAGACCAAATCAACCGAGCAAATCGCACAGCTCCGCGATCACTCACGAGCTTCAGGGCATTCACTGAGGGGCCCAGCCGCTTCAAAGAAGAGAAACAAAAGGAAAGGAAAATCGGTGATAATGCGATAAGAGAAAAAAAAAAAAGACACAGGTTAATGACGGCGCAATTTCTCGAATGTGCGACTTGACAGAGGAACCCCCGCTGTGGCGATCAGACGGAAACACACAAGCGAGAGAGAAGCTCTCAGGTCGTACAAGCAACAAAACGACGAAAGTTCGAAACACGCGCGGAGAGAGCGGTGATGGAATTCCACTCTCCGCACGGAAGATCAGTCAAGTCGGCAACAAGCAGTCCTCACATCCCTGCGCCTGCGGGGCGTGAAACGGCCAGAGTATCCGCATCTGCGTAAATCGCCTCTCCGCCCCCCCCCCCTCCCCGCACGCACACACAGACACACTTGGACAGCGGTCGGCGTCACGGTTCGTGGGGCCACTCTTTGAAAACTCGCCTGGGGCCACGGAGTTATACTGCGCCCTTCGCAACGCGTTTCCACGCGGGCAACTGTTGTTCCAAAAAGGAAAATAACGACCCGGGGCTCTTCCCTTTCGTCCGGTAACTCGTGGACAGCGTCAGTGTGGTTCGCAACCCACCGTACGCACGTCGAGGCACTCGGTTTCGCCTGGTCGAGCGCGAGACGTTGTTGACTCGACGAATTTTCGCCGCCGCCGCCGCCAGCTATTTGCGAGACGTTTTGTGCTCTGCCTTGGGCAATGAACCCGGGTCAACACGGACGCTGCCTGGCTGACCGCCGCAAACGCACGCTGCAACGGCAAGCGGTGTATATGCTAGAAAGTCAGACGCCGTTATAGAGCGGAGGAAGGAAGTTTTCTTTGGGGCCGTTTTGAAAAGGCTCATTTCCTTTCGTCTGCCGGAACGAAGCTGCAACGGTCAAGCTGACCAGTCGACGTCAGAGCTAGTCAAGCACCGACGAGCTGTACGCAATGAGGCGAAAAGGCGCATTGTCGGCATAGCTGAGAGTGAGAAATCACGTCTGCATAAATATATCTGCTACGAGTTTACTTCTCTCAGTTTTCAAGGGTGTCCATATAGCATGTCTCATCGCCCCGTCGACCACCTTCTGTTCTGTTAGCAGGCCAGTAATAGACGAGACACCACGTGGCTCAGACGTCGTCAAACCCACCTCCCGACAGTCCACCGCCGACTGTCCGGGGTCCAGAGGTGGGCACCACGTGTCGTGCTGAAACCAACGGGAAGATGGATGTGGTTCTCACGCACTACGTAATGATGAATCAATTTTAATGAAGGTAAGTAAAGATCGTACGTTAGAGTTCGACCTCTGGCCTACACGGTGTGTGAGATGCCGCCGTTTTGTTGTCGACCATGACGTCTTCACTGACGTCATGGTCAATATGTCTCCGACTCTCCGTCTTTGTTCTGCCTATTCGGCCATTGTCGTCACTCCGCCATATAGTTGTCATGCCATGTCATCATTCCTTGTTAGTTCCGTGCTTCGTGCTTAGGGTCTATTTTCACGACAAATTTCGTTTTGCATTCAGCAGCTCTGTGTATTGCCTCAGATCAAGATTCTCGCGCATTGCAGCAGACTTTACAATCTCTATTTATTTATTGTTGGCTTATTTGAACCTATATTCTACCTTGCTTATTTGTGCCTTTGTAAGAGCTGCAGAATGTTTACTGCGCACTGTTGATTGGTGATTGATCCCTGGAGTTTTACTTCCCAAAACTAGACATGGTTATGAGAGACGCCGAGGTGGAGGGCTCCGGAAATTTCGAACGCCTGGGGTTCTCTAACGTGCATGCACTGATATCGCACAGCACACGGACCTTGCTGCGTGCTGTTACTGTCTCGTTTGCTGGTCTGTTTGTTTCAGGAAGGGCGGTATCTTCGCTATTTGCTGCTTTGCTAAAAAAAAAAAGAAGTGCCAGTCATCAAGAGGCGTGGGCTCCCGGCTCCATCATGGGATAAGCAGTCAGCTAGCCAAGGGGTCCTCTCTGGGGCTCCCAAGGATGGCTCCTCAGGACCTTAATAAAAGTTCATTGTCTGTCTTTCTGCCGGTCTTCAACCATATTTCCAACCTTTCGTACACAAACATTTAATTTGCAATGAAGAAACAAGACGAAAAGTCATGGAGTTCTGGGCTTGTTGTATCCTATACAGGGGAAAACGGCGAACATAAACGAAAAATTGCGAGGATAGATAAATATGGGAAGGCGGGTAAATCTTTTCAGAGACGCGTCCGGGGCAGAGAGCAAACAATCGGTATGAGGAAGCAATCGCCGCGACAGATTCAGCGAGGTACCCTCGGTTTCTCGAACATTTTTGCATACGCAAACAACTTGGGCGCGCGTGCAGACGACGCTTCGAAAGGAGGGAGAAACAGACGTCGCTGTGCGTGCCCATTTGATATCGTCTGCTGCCCGTGCGTGTGCGATATCGTCTGCTGACCTCTCTTGACCTCATAGCCTCGTCTAGCAGTAATCTGGGATAGAGGCGTCACTAAATATAGCCGCCGTGTCACGCACTGCCTATGCGGAGGGCTTTCCTGTCGATCCAAAACCGACGAGCTACGAAGAAACATAAAAAAAAAGAAAAGTACACGTCTCGCAAACTCAATATTTCTTCTCGCTTCTCTTTCTTGTGTTTTCTCTTTTAGTTCAGAGAAAACTGCTGTGATCGCGGAGCACTGAGGAGAATCAGTTGACCTTTCGTGCACTCCTTGCCTCCTATGGCGCCGTATCTCGCGGAGCTCCCGAGTCGAAAAGACTTTTCTTTTTTTTCCCTCGTATGTCAGGCCCGGGAGTACGGAGACGTAAAAACTATATTGGCACTCGTAAGTGTCGCAAAAACGCACCTGTATTTTATTAGCGCTCTGACATACTTCGTGAGCCCTACGAGGTAGCAGAGTGAACCCAGTCTACAAGGATATGGCGAGATTGGTTGCCGTACGTTATACAGCGCATGAATAGAGATTCGTGGGACAGAATCAAATACGAATCGAACAGTTTTCGAATACAGCGGCGAGCAGCCGTTTTCATTATACCAACAAAAGAGCATGTTCACATCCCGTAGTAAGCTCCCTAGAAACGTTCCACGGGAAAGAAAATTCAGCCAATCCTGATTCTGGAAGAGGAGGTATGCATAGACAGATATACAGGGAAGTTAGCCACTGTTTGGACCACTTGGCTACCTTGTGCTGGAGAAAAAGGGCAAGCTTGATTCTAATGCTCTAGATGTCCTACATGTATACTATAAAGCAACCGCCGCCAGTGGGGAAGAGCGCTTACGGGGAAATGTTCACGGAACATTCTTGCGAACTTTGCTGGCTAGAGTGTTTGCAAGGCTTTGCCATATGGAATAAGCAGGCGGCAGAGTTGGCGACCGTCATCAGCGTGTAATGTGATGCAGAACGCTTGAAATATTTGCCGGGATGGAAGTGGCTTTTAGTTGCACCTCTTCAGGGTCTCTTTAATTTCTATTTGTGATCCGTCCACAGCGCATGCTGCCCGATAAGCTGCGTACGTTGACTCTCATTGGTTGAAAGGAACCCCTACAGGCCTGTTTCACACTCTGACAGCGACGCCTCATTCATCCGAACTAATCGCTGCTATGTTGTGACCCGTAAAAAAGAGATGGGCTGTCAAGTTCTGGAGCACTTCGCTATGGCGTGCGTCCTAATCATATCGCTGTTTTGGCACGTAAAACCCCAGGAATTAGTTTGACACTCGTCTTCGATGGTTTCGCCGACACTGTTTGCTTTCTTCATTAAATGTATACACTGAAAAACAAGGGGCTTTAAAAGCAAAATCTAGCATATCGACACTCGTGTCCGAAAACCGTTTGTGTTGCAACGCTCTCCACGAAGTTTACAGTCGTGAATAACGAGCCACTGATGACTTTTCTTTTCAATTCAGGATATGCGCGCTTACTTCAAAGCGAAGAGTGTCTACATGCACGCTGAACAGTAAGCTTTAAGGCCATATGCACATTCAATCCTCGCACGCCCGACAAATGCACGTTACCGCCGTCAGGTTCCACTTCAAGCGCACTCAAAAATCTTGCACGCACGAAGCTTCGCGGAAGTCCACTGATTCCACTTTCGAGTGCCGCTTATGGGCTTGCGCAGGTGTTTTACAAGCAGTAGCACACTCATCCCGTTGTAATGCCCATCCGTATACCCCTCCTCGTATTACACTTAACTGGATTAGGGGACTATACGCAGGCGACACTTCCTTGATCCACAGCACGTGGAGCTAGATAGCGTTGCAGAATGAAAGCAACGTTCTATGACGGAGAGAAAATGTTCTCCAAGGCGTGATAAGCATATTGCATGAATAATCTGGCTGCATCCCCCCCTAGCATACCAGGCATAACCATGACGGCATTCGGGCGTACGCCGTACGGCGGCGGGTCACAGAGGTCGCGCGAAAGGGGCGCGTGTGCGCAGTTAACAGGAGCGTATACAGCTACTTATCTCTTGCAGGCTCTTTACTTTCCGTTCCGTTAAAAGCATGCAGTGCAGTGGAAGTGACGAGCTGCTTTGCGATTGTTACCACTGCGCATGCATCAGGATCTTGCAGACTAGCAGAGTTACATTTAAGCTCGAATCTTAATTGTTCGGTTGCTACCGTAGTATGCATCAACAAGCATAAAAAAACACTTAATAATGTAGTCACGAATGGGTAAAAATCAATGGTAAAGTGAAGCCCGTTTGTGACTATCGCTTAGAACATCCTGAAAGTCGTGAAGCATCAGTAATTGCACTTAGACAAGTTTAACAGCAGCATTATAACACCGACTCTTATTTTCATACATCAGTGGTCAGTACCAAAGGTTGCTAGCCCCGAAAGGAAAGCCCATGGTAAACACAGCAACTAAAGATGTTTTACGTGGTGAATTATGAAAAGTAATACTGCCTGATTATTGGCAGGATTGGACTTGAACTCGACAGAAACTACGTGTTGGAAAAATACGAAGAGTCTACCCTCTTCACATCAGTCACAAAGCGCTTTTAACGGGACGGCGTACGTCTTGTAGTAGTCTATGCATGGCCGCTTCCGATGGCAGACGAAGGACGTCGTTCACATTAGCTAATAAACACCACGGACTACTGCACTCATTTAGCTGTATCGTGCTTCTGGCAAGTAAAACCCCATCAATTATTGTTACATTCGCCGTACTGATCGACTGACGTGGGCTCCCGCCCTGCTGCACAGAATTAACGAAGCTGGCGGCAGAAAACAGCCGCATAAGGTCCATTTCGAGTTCCACAAACAAGAAGCGCAGAAATGCTGCGCGCGAGCCATGGCACTAAATGCGGTAAGTTTGGATGCAACTACTCGGGTATTTCGGGAGCGTGAAGCCTTGCAACGAGGGCAATTTTTTGGCGACAGCTGCTTGCGCTGAAGGGTCTTACAAGTTCGTTACCCTGAATACGCTTTCGTGACCCGCGGGTCGTCTAGGAATTTCGTCTTACGCGATATGCAAACAACACTTCCCGGTATAGGCCAGGGATAGCGCCGAGGAATGATTTAGAAGCCATGAGTCGGTATAACTCCTTTTTTTTTTTTTTTGGTACTCGTTTTCTTCCGGCCTTGTGGTATGACACATGTACACGCAGAGTAAAGAAATGTGACGGCGCCTCTTGTTCGAAACAGTATCACTCACGCACAGGTAACCCTCTTTGTTGATAAAAAGAACGCTTCCATCTATTCTGTCGCTTTACTATCTTGGCTTCTGGCAGTAATCCGCACATCACGAAAGCGTGGCCCACAAGAGCTTAAGGGCAGCTCCTATATAATATGCTTAGGCAAATTTGCGCCCTCTTTATTTTGCTCGACATTTCGTTCGCGTTCCATGATCCGCTCATTTAAACACCGACCGGTTTTGTCTTATGTATGAACATCCGCACATGAGAGGAATCTCATAGGCCACCCCTTCGACACACTGCACGAGCAATAGTCCGTGCCGCTAAAGAAAAAAAAAGGACGTTAAAACAACACGATAAACATGTATTCAGGGACGCAGCCAGGGGCGATCGATGTTTCGGTGTCTGAACCCGGAACATTTCTGAGCGCTGCATATACGGCCCCTACCTAGGGCGCATGCAGGCTCGGCTCTTCCTTAAAAATAATTTTTACCAACAGAGTATAACAACCCCCCCCCCCCCGCCACCCCCCGCCTCGAAATAGTTCTGGCTTGTATTGGTCTATTTCATAGGACCCTGTAAAGTCAACCTGAAATTTACACTTCCATTTCGTCGGCTATAGCTTATATTTCGTAAACGTCGACCCAGAAGAACAGCAATACAGAACCCCAAGATTATGCATGCAATGTTTTTTTTTTATATATATAGTTCTATTGTGGAACGCCTTTCTGTCAAACATCTGCTCTGTGTGGCCGTGCACACGAGCCCGAAGACGGTCAAGTGCCACTGTAGCCTTAAAATTACATAAAAAGGGAGCGCGACCCGCAAGAACGAAACGTAAACATCGGGAAGGGTTCCAACAGGCGAGGTGGCTTTGCCAGGCATCGATCTGCCAACTCGAATCCCCGGCTCTTTTCACAGCAAACAACGCCTCACACGACCGGCGCGCGGTTTGTATACACAACGCGGAAGAAGCGGGGAATGAAAACGCCATTGAAGAGACCGCAGCGCGTCAGCGAAGGGGTAAGTATAAACGGCGGGAGAACGCGAGAGAAGCGAAATCGACAACCTTCCGGGGCGATTCAGCGAATGGCAGGTCGCTTCCGCTTCCAACGCAAACACTTTCCCGACGCACGTGTCTCAACTGTCGTTCGTCAAACCAAGAATCGTACGCCTTCCCGCAGCAACAAGCAATAAACAGCCTAAGAAGGCGTACGCAGCATAGCCATGGGATAAAGAAAGTTAAGAGGCCCTATCAGTCGTACACTGGATGCAAAAGCGCCGCTTGCCTGGACGTGTGGGCTATACCGATGTCCATGTCACGTGATATTATGACATGACATTACCATCGACATCGTTGCACTACGTGTCATTATGTCATCACTCTGAGTGGTTCACATGAGTGGTTCCTCTTTTTTTTTTTTCGTCAGGTGTTAACGCGCGCTTCACTTCCTGCTTTAAAGATCGTATAGTGCCTTCTCATTAAAGGTTGATGGCGATGTACCGGTGAATCATAGAGAAATGCATTAGTGTTACCTTTACTCACCTCCAATTAGATTCGATCATGTTGAGACAACACTAGCTCATATTAGCCACCAGTAGCCAGAAGTCAGCTGACACTAACCAAGAGTTTGTGCACATTAGTCCACACTGCACAACGATGTTGGTATTATGAGAGTAAATAAGGTAATTTTCACGCAAACTCTCGCGTGTGTGTGTACGTGTGTGTGTGTGTGTGTGTGTGTGTGTGTGTGTGTGTGTGTGTGTGTGTGTGTGTGTGTGTGTGTGTGTGTGTGTGTGTGTTTCCCATCTTGCTCCCTCTATAATGCTAACACGTTAACGTAGGAACGCTTGCGATGCAGAGCGACCGCTACGTATACTGCGTATACTTGTGCAGCGGTTTGACCATATGTTGTCTCCAGGTGAGGTTCGTTGGTCTTGAGAAGGCGTACAAGGCTGCGCACTGATGATAAACAGGAACGGAAACCGATTCAAGCTTCACAGTGATCAAAACATGATTCAATGTGGTTTAGAGGAAGGTATCATGACACACATGGGTACGAGTGCACATATATCCCGCCGCACAATGAACTAGGCTTCGGAATAAACCTCGATGGTAAGGAAAAGAACTGGAGGGCGCTTGAATCTCGCCTGTGAAGGGCAATAGCATTCGGCACTGACAGACGGCGCCGACTTCATCACAAACACCGCAAACAGCGAGTGGTTTGTTGTTGTTGTTGTTGTTGTTGTTGTTGTTGTTGTTGTTGTTGTTGTTGTTGTTGTTTTCATTCTCTTGTGGCGCATACCCAAAATAGGGGATGGACCAAGGCAGGCAGGCAGGCACAGAACTTTATTTTTGTCCTGAGAAACTGCAGTTGGACGTCCCCTTTTAGGGGGATCCTGTAGCAGTTGCGGGCCGCTCCCACGCAGGGACAGGAAGACCGTGGCCCTCCGCCCTCTCGCAGGCTCTCTGGACAGCCCGAAGTTGAACCGAAAGGTCGCCGCTTCTCAGGGCTTCCTCCCAGTCCTCTTCTTTGCTGAACTCTGTGTCACGTAACGCAGGACATTGCCAGAGCATGTGAGCTAGTGAGCAGTAAGCCTCTCCGCAGTTCGGACAATGCGGTTCAACATTGGGCGAGAAGTTACTAAACCTGCCTCGCGAAGGGAAAGACCCCGTTTGGAGCATCCTGAAGGCCGAAGACTGCGGACGAGTGAGTTTAGGGTGAGGAAGTGGAAAGACCCTCCGAGAGAGATGATAATGAGTCACGATCTCGTGAAAAGTGAGGAGCGGGTCCCTGTACCTGCCGGCATCCCCGCCCGCGAATTCGCCGGGACCGCCGCGGTGAGTGAAACCTCGCGCACGGTCATGGGCAAACTCATTGGCGTTGGGGACATCGGGGTGTACGTTGGCCCCCATGTGGGCCGGGAACCATGTTATGGTGTGAAACCCGGCAGCCCCCTCGCTGCCGAGGATAGCTGCTGCCTCCCGCGAGATCGAGCCCGAGGCGAAAGCTCTGGCAGCGGACCGCGAGTCCGTGAAGACATTTGGACGCGATACGTCCTTCATTGCTACAGCAATGGCAATTTGCTCAGCAATCGTTGCCGAAACGTTTGTAACCGACGCAGCACATAGGAGCTTGCCACTATGGTCGACTGAGACCACTGCAAAGCGATCAGAACGCCCGTACTGTGCTGCATCGACAAACGTAGCGAGGTCCGGGCTGTCTGCAACTGACTTCAATAAGGAACGGGCCCGAGCTATGCGGCGTCCTACATTGTACTGCGGGTGGACATTCCTGGGAAGTGGAGCTACGGCAAATGTACCTCTGATAGAAGAAGGTAGAGTCACTTTACGTTCGCGAATCTGTGTAAGACCGCAGCCAATGGACTCCAGGATACGTCTACCGGCCTGCGAGGACGACAGGCGCACTACCTGAGCCATTTTCTGCGCCTCGATCACCTCCGAGAGGGAGTTATGCATGCCCAGTTGTATGAGCTTTTCGGTGCTCGTGCTGAGAGGCAACCCTAGAACTCGCTTTATACTCGTGCGCATTAGTGCGTCGATTTTTGCCTCTTCCCTTTTGGACCAGTGCAGCGCCGAAGCGACGTAATTAATGTGGCTCATGAGAAACGCATGGTAGAGCCGAAGGAGATTGCTCTCGCTCAGCCCGCCCCTGCGGTTCGAGACCCTGAGTATGAGCCTAAGCATGTTCTCCGTCTTGGAAGTGATGCGAGCTATAATCTGCGAGTTGCGCCCCTTCGACTCCAGCAACAGTCCGAGCACCCTGATGCAGTCTACCCTGGGGATTCTCTGCCCGTCACGTGTGTATAGAGATATTGGAATCTGCTCTAGAGGAGTGAGGTTCCTCATCCCTTGTCGGGTGGGTCGGTAAAGTAACAACTCGGACTTGGCAGGCGACAGGCTCAATCCCGAACCGACTAGAAAGCCCTCCGTGACGTTGAGTGCCTGTTGAAGTGCCTGCTCTACCTCGGCATCGGACCCTCCCATGCACCACACAGTGATATCGTCCGCGTAGAGAGCATGGTTAATCCCGCGAACCGTGGCGAGTCGCTCGGAGAGGCCCTTCATGGCAATATTGAAGAGCAGAGGAGAGATGACGGCCCCCTGTGGAGTGCCTCTCGCTCCCAAGGTAAATTCCGCGGATTTTAGTTGGCCGATCTTAATGGAAGCCCTGCGTTCCCTGAGAAAGGAGCTAACGTATGCGTGGAAACGTTGTCCCAGACACATATCCGAGACTGCCTCAAGCACAAACTTGTGAGAGATGCTGTCAAAAGCTTTGGCCAGGTCTAGAGCTAGTATGCCTCTAGTATCTCTGGTGTAGTTGTCGATAATTTGTCTCTTAATGAGGAGCATGACGTCCTGTGCAGATAGGGCAGGCCTAAATCCCACCATGTTTTGCGGAAATAGCTCTTGAATTTCGATGTACCGGGACACCCTATTGTGGATCGCATGTTCAGCCACCTTTCCTACGCAGGACGTAAGCGAGATCGGCCGCATGTTCTCCGGTGCTAAAGGTTTCCCTGGCTTTGGAATAAGCACCACGGAGGCAGTCTTCCAGGATTCGGGGACAAGCCCCGTCTCCCAGATTTTGTTGACTTCCTCGGTTAGCTTCTGGATGGATTTACTATCCAAGTTACGTAGGAGCCTATTTGAGATTCCATCCGGGCCCGGTGCAGAGCGTCCGTTGAGCTCCTGGAGAACCTCCCAAATTTCTGGTTCAGTGAAAGGTGCGTCCAGCTCCGCCACCGTTCCCCCCCGGTAACGAGGATAGTCCGCGTCACCGGAAGGACCCAGCGGAAGATAGGTATCCGCTAACCCTTGCAGAAGGGCTGTTTCAGACACACCTTTCGCCTTTTCACTATGTACAATTCTGTCAATAGCGAATCTCTGGTTACCTTTGGATTGCGACTGATCAAGTAGTTGTTTAAGGAGGTTCCATTTGCCCCCCACTCTCATCTGTCCATCAACCGAAGAACATACTTCGTCCCACTGCTGTTTGGATAGTTCAATAGAATAAGCTTCGATCTCGCGATTGAGTTCCGCAATTTTCTTTCGGAGTCTGCGATTGAGCCTCTGCGTCCGCCACCGGGCTAGGATGGAATTTTTCGCCTCTAAGAGGTGCGCGAGGTGAGAATCCATCCGATCAACTTTCAGGTCCGTTTTGACAACCTTGGTTGCAGCATTAACATCCTCCTTGAGCCTTGCAAGAAGGCTCTCTAAGCTGCCGTATTCAGCTTGGTCCTCCCTTCGCAATTTTCGAAAGGCATCCCAGTCCGTTACCTTAAATTCCCTGAGGGGAGCCGCATTGACACCTAGGGTAATAGCCACCACGAAGTGGTCGCTGCCTAGATTCTCTTGCAGATTTTGCCACCCTGCTGTACGAACGTTCTTGACCAAGGCATTGGTGGATTATTCTACCCTTGTCTTAGATCCCGAGAAATTTTGTCCCGATAGCAAAATGGGGACAATATTCTTGAGCTGTTATTCCTGGGCTTTGCCTATGACGTTAACTTCGTCGCTACTCGTGGACCCACCGTAAGCCTACAGCGCGGCAGCGCGGAACGTGCTTGTTAATTATATGTGTACTTGTTTACGGCACCTGTATTACCGAGCCGACGTGGCGTTAAAGGAGCACGCTTGTCTCACACACTGAAGGCCTCCAGGTTCCATTTGCGTGCCGACCTAACGCAAATTTATTTTACTTGACTTTGTTACGGAAGGTGTCCTGAGAAATTTGGCGCCAGTCTGAGCAGCGTGTTTCTTCAACGTGTTTTCGTTGCTTCGACGTAATTATTTCTGAACGCGTCAACAACGCCGACGCATTTTCTGCGACACGAGCCTTTTAATGATATCGCGTAAAGCCGTGGATAATGGGGTATCAGATAAACGTGGCGAGTGTGCCCTTGCGTTAACCATGTTGTTAAAGGAAAACGGAGTATGCCCTAAATTGAAGGCATTTTAACACCGTCGTGTGAATCCTCCTTTAGTATCGCCATCACAAGTTCTTCCAGGCCCAGTTTTACGGGAGGAACCCCTTTTGTTGTAGCTTATTTCTTCTTTAAGTACGTGTTATCATGCGCGCTTCAACCCCACGTCACCTCCCGTCTCATATACACAGCTGCCTGCACACCAAATCTACAAGCAATCGCCCCGTCTGCTTCACGGCTTCCTTTGACAAAGCAGACGACGCATTTTTTTTTCTTGTTATCGTTTTGTATCACACGTTCGCTCTATCTCATTGTGTGTTGTGTCGCGTATGCTTTGTGCCAGACAAGGCGCCGTGACGCCATTCGCGCGCTTTCGGAACACGCACGCAACCGTTCTGGCGCTATTCTGTATGTTCTGCATTTGTTAAACTTGCAAAGGAGCACGCAACGAAACAAAGCTAACGTTTTAAGGAGTTCACAAAAGAAAATGTAAGGGAGGGGTTGACGGGTGCAGTTGGCTGACGTCCTTTTTTTTTTTCCTTTTTTCTAGCTGCCCGTTGATGTCGCTTCGCCGACGTGATGCATTTAAGACGCCATCACTACTGCGCGAAAAACGGCTGTCGACGCACTCTTGTCGCAAAAGCTGTAGCGCTCTGACACGACCGTATGAAGAGGACGAAAAAAATTCGGTAGCGAAAGAAAAAAAACAAAACACCTTTAGTGTTTTGCTTCGCCCGCGTTGAAAGCTTCATGCGGCTGAACCTACAGAGATATTTGGCTTTTCCTTTTTGTTTCGGCTGCTATCAGCAAAGGCAGCTGCAGGGCAAAGCGGATGGTTCTACCGCGTTTCTTTCTTTTCTATATAGTTTACGAATTTAGAAGCGATAAAAGAGGCTTTAGGAAGCGAGTTCGCTTGGCGCCATCTGTTCTCTTGCTGTTTGTATCTTACACAGAAGCTTACAGGACGGACGAACGAAACAACCTTCTTTTATTTATGGGTGTTCTTTTAGCGCGAGAAGTTCGCGATTACTAAAGCACGCTTTGCATTCAAATGTGCCGGAAAAATACAAGTGTGCGCACCTTATTTAAAGGATAACATGTTTCACTCCGGCAAACATGTTGCCCAAATGAATACAATGTCCCTCGTACACTGAAGCATGTCTCGTTTTTGCCGGGGGAGATCACGCATGCTATACTTAGAGCACGAGCTTTATGCACCCTGTGTTTTTTTTTTTCAATTTTCGTTAACAACGGCTTCTTTGTCAGCGAGTAAGTTTCGGGATGAATTGCGGTTCTTTAATTGCCTGAAAGCCGCATCGTTCAAGGTCCCAGAATGTTGTCGTAGCGGAATATCCGGAATTAACTTTGTACAGTGGTTTGTACAGTCGTCATTTTGTACAGCTTTGTACAGTCGTCATCAACCGATGCGTTTTATTAACAGCGAAGGTCTTCTTAGTCGGCCCTCTGCCGGCGGTGGTGTCGACGTTACGCAAGAAGGAAAAGGCGGCCCACTTTTGCTCTCAGCGCAGTACTATACATGGAAGCCCAATGCGCGCCATATGCGCGCGCACTTATTTCATCTCTTTGCGCTCGAACCAATCTTGCCCTCAGCGCACTACTGCATGATGGTGATTATGAGAGGCGCAATGTGCAATGAAGTGTTCGAAAGGCTTAGCTTTAATAGCAGGTTCGACGCCCGCAGCCGCGGCTGCAGTACTGTTGACATAACGTGAAATGCAAAGAAAGAAAGAAAGAAAGAAAGAAAGAAAGAAAGAAAGAAAGAAAGAAAGAAAGAAAGAAAGAAAGAAATGCATTAGCACATGGTGAAGGAGACATCAATGACTCGATCCACACCCTCGCCAGTTGCGTCACGACTAACGATAACAGCTTGGCTGTTCCTGCAGATATCGCGGCGTGGAACCGGTTTGAATTTTTTCTGTACTTGCTTTTTACGTGTAGTTCTGTTAAGAAACTAGAGAGAGAGAGAACACTTTATTGATGAACCGGAGATGTTAGCCTGGTTAATGGCCTGGCTTGCTACTCCAGGTACTTTGCGGTGATTATGATATTTACAGTGATCACATCTAACATAACACGTACATACGGTCACACTTACTCACACACTCATATATACATATATACACTATAACTCAGTTTACAGCGTTTCATTGAGGCATGTTGCCCGTAGAAACGCTATCAGCGCCTTGGTGCTACGTAGTGCGCAGGCGCTGTCTTGCCACGGGCCTAGGAGAAACTATATTCTTTCAGTTCGTTACCACCGAAATGCCACCGGTGTAGCTGTCGGCAATCGAACCCGCGACATCATTTTATGTACAGTATAACGTTGCAGTTAATCGGGCACCACTGCTGTCTTCGTGGTGGTGGGGATGGCCCGAGCAGACTTCCTGTAACCGTCGCCCAAACAAACATTTCCATAAAAACATCGTCATTATCTTCGTCTCATCTTCGTCTCCCTCCCTCACATAGAACAATAATATGTTCCCCGGTGGGCCGACTTGCTTGAACACGGTTAATTTTTATTTTATGCAGACTAGCATTTTCTGAGTGCCGATGGTATTTCCAGTGTACAGATTCCGATTTAGTGGCGCATATTGTGTCTTGTTGTTGTTGTCGTCGTCGTTGTTTCTAATTGGCGCATACCCACGAGGGGCATCGACCACACTGCAGGTAATGATATCTTAATAGAAAAATTACGTAGCCAAAGCTAACTCTAAGTGAAAGCAAAAAGAAAAACATTAAAAGAATTAGTATTTATGAAAACAAAGATTTTTGAAAGAAACCTTGTGGTCGACAGCACTAGCAGAGTAATCTTCATAGCTTCATTCCAAGCTCGAGACACCTCTTCCTTTTTGCGTCGCACCCAGCAAAGGAAAAAATAAAGAAGGTAATTACTGCAAAGATGAAACATTAAGAAGGGAGCGAGGGGTAAGAGCTACGCATAGAAACCATGGGTGACCGCTGCTATTTCGTCCTGCGCTCTCTTTTGAAGCAAAACTTGTTTTCGTCACGACGCAGCAACCGAGTGAATGTATGTGCACTGTACTGAGGAAGATGGTTATACGTGCTGCACTGTTCTGCGTTTACAGGAAAAGCGGCCAAGCGACAAAAAAAAAAAAGAGAATAAAAAAGTAGCCGCTCGTTTAAAGGAGATAGCGAAAGAGGCCGCCACCGGTTTTATTCAACCCAGAAATAATGCGAGACGCTATTCACTCGTTTCTTGTAGGAACGAAAAAAAAAAAAAAGGAAAGGAAAGAAAGAGCGAGAGCAGACTTCCGTGATATGTGTATATCGCACAGGGCGTACGTGTCTATTTTGCCTCTTGCCGATTCAGACTCTCGTCGACTACGCAGAAATTCAGCTGCGTTCAAGACGTCCCTTGTCCTGCATGGTTTCATTGGAGCTATACTTGGGTCAAACGCCGTACCGACTCCAGTTGAATCGGAGAAGCGACGACGCGTGTTTTAGAGGTTGTAGAAACTCTCACACGAGCTTCTCACGTGTAAGCAGATCCCATTTAACAAGTGTTACGCAAAGAATCACGTGTAATATATATCGACGCATGTACTTGACAGCTCGCTGCTGTCGCACTGAATGACTTTAAGTCGCTAGAGTTTACTGGTGTTGCTCTTCTTGGTTCAAAGATATTTCAAACATCAGTTCACACTCCCCTCCTTTAAAAAGAAAGACTTATTGAAAATATCATGTGAGCATTTATTTAAACATGTTACGATTAAAAGCAGGTCCTCGTAAATTGAGGTGCCCCGCCACGGTGGTCTAGTGGTCATGGCACTCGGCTGCTGATCCGAAGGTCGCGGGATCGAACCCCGGCCGCGGCGGCTGCATTTCAATGGAGGCGGAATGTTGAGGCCCGCGTGCTGTGCGATGTCAGTGCACGTTAAAGAACCTCAGGTGGTCGAAATTTCCGGAGACCTCCACTACCGCGTCTCTCCTAATCAGAGCTGGTTTTGGGACGTTAAACCCTACAAATCAATCAATCAATCAACCAATCAATCGAAAATTGAGGGAAAGAAACAGCCAAGCCGGCCAACAGAAGGAACAGTGTGCTGACGGCCAGCTTGGCTGTTTCTGTCCTTGACGTGGCGCTGTATCAGTTTCAGAATGACAAACCAACTTGCCCATGCTTCAATGCTATTGAAAATTGAGGCCCTTGTTTTTTATGCCCACTAGAGAATGCACAACACTGTACCACTCTTCGCAATCTTTGCGAAGTAAAGGCCGTAAATAAAATTTGAGGAATCATGAGAGTGCGGGAAGTGGAAGAAGGGTGCATAATGCCGATGGACCGAGAATTTACCTTAATGTGTTTCGTAATGACAGATATGTGTGTCAGTAAACTTCACTGCAGTACAATGTAGTGCTGCGGTGAAGCATTTTACTGCCTTTCGTATTGAGTTAAACGCCGGCCACACATATGAACCATTCAATTACAAAAAAAAAGGGGGGGGGGGAGGGGGAGGGGACAAAAGTGGCACGGAAACTCACAGCAAGGATTAGCGTTGCACTCAAGCTTGTTTAGTGATCGCGTAACAATGTGATGAGGCGATATCTCTGTGCGACGTGATCATGGCCATCAACGTAATTTATTCATGTAGAAACGATGCAGAAATGTGTGTACAAATCAGTCTACTCAACCAACGGCTGGGCGGAATCCATTCACTATATACACTGAAGAAATTAAGAGCACGATTTAATCTACCTACAATACAAATGTGGAGAAACGATAAGACATGGCAAAGTTGGCGTGCTAGATTGGCTAAAGCAAGGACACTAAAGACTGGCGTTGCAGAGAAGTATTATGACGTGTTTATTATATAAACGCGGTGCTAGGAATCATATTGATAATTAACAAGAATATTATTCAATATAATCATCCCAGCAATAAAATTCGTCTTTTTTTACTATACAGTATGGTCTAGCGGGCGCAAAATATTACCGCGTTGTAAGCTTTGTGTGTCTTACGCGGGTGTGTTTACCCTTGAAACAATAAGGGTAGGGGGTTTTTATGGGGCAGGTTCGCCGATGTATTTGCACTTTGTGCGTAGTACAGGCACACACACACAAACGTGCACATACAGAAGGGAAAGTCGTACTTCCTCCATTCGAAATAAAATCCTGGCTACGGTCCAGCTTACAACGATAGATTGATTAGAAGAGCCGACGGCAGCATTGTTGCGAGAGAAAGCAAAATCGGCGACTGTCGGCGCCCAAAGAAAATACTTGCTTGTACAAATGTATATAAGAACTCTGGCTTAAGCTTCGCGTCACTGAGCGCTTGTCTCCACGTCACTCTATCATTATCAGTAGAGCTGTGCGAACAGCAAAATTCTGGGTGCGAGGAGAATTCTAATATCAGTGTTTGAGAGCGAATAGAATCGACTCTTTTGTCGAGTAATGTTCGAATATCCTTTAATAATTGCATGTCAAATTACACAGGAAATGCACTCCTAAACACGGGCAAAATACGAAGTTATTGCACGATCAGAGAAAGAAAGTCTTTATAACGATATATGCGGGAGATGTTCGCCTAGCCATTTAAATGTCCCCCCCCCCCGCCGTACACACACACACACACACACACACACACACACACACACACACACACACACACACACACACACACTATTTACAAAGCTTCGTCAAGGATGGTGTTCCCCAAGAATAAACGTCATAGCGCTTTCGTTGCGCGTGATGCACAGGCGGTGCTTTGCCATGGGAATATGCTGCATTACATTTCAGTGGATGCCAGCTCACTGCGGCATTCTGGCCAACGAAAAAGCCCACGAAGCAGCACGAAACGGTCTGCGATATCAAAACTATAAGCGAATCTATTTCACCAAATCTGATGCTTCCCAAATGGCTAAACGATTCGCCTACGAAGAAAGGAACCGGCTATGGAAGTTACCGACACATCATCACCGTTTCTTATACTCAGTGGACCCAGATCTCAAATCAAAACTACACTCCAACATCCCTCGGCATCTGGAAACATTGTATCATCGACTACGGCTGAACATCGCATATTCCAACGACTTACGGTACCGCTTCCATCAGGAGACAAGCCCACACTGCAGCAACTGTGGCTCTACTGAAACCGTGGAGCATATTTTGTTTGAGTGCCGAGCGTACAATGATGAGCGTGCGCTCTATGAACACTGCATGCAATCACTTACGCAGCTCCCTTTATCACCTCAGTGTGTTTTAGGCCCCTTAGCTTGCCCCACACAACAGAGACGTGCGATGGACTTTTTATTTACATATTTAAACAGTATAGGTCAGCTCGATAGACTTTAACTTTATCTCCGTCGTCACCATCACTCACCCATCATGCAACACATCCTATCACATCACTGCGGGTTGGTGCAAACGTGAAATATCATTGGACGCAATTAGGGATCACAGTCAGAGACACAAAGCCCAATTTTTCTTTCTCTTTTTTTTTTCACTATATCTTGTACTTCTTTCTACTCGTCTTTCTCTCCCTAAACTCCCTCCCCACGCAGAGTAGCACATATCGCAATGCCCACGGACTATAGGGGGCGCACTGGGCGATTCAAGATGGCTGCCCGGAGGAGGGTCGACCCGTCTGAAGAGCGTCTGCTAGCATGTAGTACAACGATAGGACGGCGGACATAAGCCCCGTAGCGCTTTTCCCGGATGAAGTCACGAGCTGCACTGACGCGTATATCAGACCAGAATACTTGCTTAAATCACAGACATCACCAAATGCCCGCAACCTTAACATTTGCTGCGATGTGAAGGTCTGTTTCAGCCCGTGAGCGTGCACCAACGATGTGTTGCGAGATCCTGTGCGTTCTAAGGAAAGCCAGTGCGTGTAACGGAATTGGCGTATGAACTAGACGACGCTCCGAGGTACGTACCGAGCCTGCCTGGCGTATTTCGTGCTGTAGTGCGCAGCTAGCAGCTAACGCTATGGATTTGCTGCTGGGCACCGCGCTTTGAACGTGACGATCCATGGTTTGAAAACATGTAGCGCCGTCACCATTACTTTCGCTGTCAGGAACGCGGACATAGCAGTAAGCAATAGCGTCTTTGTGGCGTTGAACTTCTCAATCAGTCGCACTTGGGCAGAAACCAAGCCTCAAGTCGACATTTACCAGTCGGACGCTCCTGAATCTAGTCCCGTTTTTGCTACCGCGGCCCACCGATCCGATCGCAGCTTTGTGCTACCCGGATGCGCTATCAATCGAAATCCACGCAACAGAATCGAACTTATAGGTCCCACCTGAGTGCTATCGTTTCAGACGAGAGTTGAATGAACTCAGCCAAATTGATTCAATTGTTGGATTGCATGGCAGCGACGTCGTTCTCGATCGTTATCATGAGGTTCGATTGCGGTGAAAAAGGCCCGTGTGGGCAGTGGATTCGTATCCGTTACGGCAGCTGTTCCAACGCATCGCGGGATATTTCTTTGTAAATTCCCCCGGCGAACCGTATCAACGTTTCAATTATGTCAATTTGACGAACTGGCAAACTCTTACGGCGAGCCATGTGATTGAAATTCACATTTAAGGTGTCGGTTACGGTAGTAAGATGACGAAATCTGCTACTGTGTGCGTGGAAAAAATAAACACACAGGTCCCTTGCCCATTACCTAAGTGAAGTTGGGGCTAAATACAATTGGACGCCCAATCATAGCATTTCACCTCTCCTTAAGGCACTTCATGTGATTTGCACTTCACATGTTTTTGTTAAGAATGTGTCCCTGTTGTCCCGCTGCATGCACTCTTACTGCGCAGTCTGTATACTGACATCTGTTGTCCTTTATGAGCAGCAATGTAAAGTGACACTTTCTCATTCAACTCATTAAAACTGCTTTGGTCAAATTCCACTCTGAATGGTTGCTTTGAGTCCTGCTCTGCAACCTCAAGATCAGTGTTTGTGCCAGATGTGCAAAAACATTTTTTTTCGGCATTTCTAATGTTCAAAATTATATTGGGTTGTGTTAAAATGTGCACATTTAAACTAGCCTGCAAGCTCATTTTTATGGCCACAGGGCAGTTTTCTGCAGCTTTACCTTAACAGAGATACCTAGTGGGTAGACGATGATAATCAAATCAAGTTTATTTTCATTCTTTCATACAGAAAGGACTGTGGCAAAAAGCTCTCATTGAAACACTTGACTAGTTCACGGCACCGTACAAAAAGAAAATGTCACAGCAGTAACAGCACACCGATAAGTAAAAAAATAATAATTTGAAACTTCACAGTTAATGTACAGCAAGGCATGCACAATAATGAAGTACAAATGTAAAACTTATACTAGTCGTGCAAGGTGATAAAACGACTTATTTGCAGAGAAGTACTGCTAGAGATAAGAACATAGTGCACGGGATGTCCCGTCTTTGTCAGCCAGCCTGGCACATTCATTACCATAATAGTAAACTGTCTCATGACAGCAATACAGTAGAAATGCTTACGAATGGCTGCGGCAGTGGTAGTGTGGTTGTGGTGCTCGGCTTAATTTTAAGAAGGATGTGTGCTCAATCCTAGCATGGTCGTTGCCTTTTCAATAGAAGTGAATATTCTCGAGGCCAAGAGAATATTCTCGAGGTCAAGTGTTTCAATGCTGTGTGCTATCAGTGCACGTTAAAGAACCCCAGGCAGTCAAAATTTTCAGAGCTCTCCACTACACTGTGCCTCAGTCATATTGTGTGTTGGCATGTAAAACCCCTGCAATTATGAACATGTTTAAGAATCCACCACTTCAGCACTGACACGTAATTGTACTCTGCAGCTGCATCAAAAAACTTGAAAAACTGTCAAGAAAAAGCTGTATTTTTTTTCCATGTTAATGATTTTGTTCCAATACAGGAGGGCTTTTCGTTGAGGGGAACAGTGTGTGTGGCTTGTGTTCCGCTGCAGCTACCTGAAGTGCCCACAGTTGGATGCATGTTAAAAAATGTCTGCTTGTGGCATCACCTCTTGATGCTTGAAATAGCCAGGCATAGCTTACTCAGACACAAAAATGACATACGAGAAAACAAAAAAGGGTGCACAGGATGAGCATGCTTGTCTGTTCAGGCTTGTTTTTTGGTTTGTCATTTCGGTGTTTGAGCAGCGTGCTGAAATAGCCAGCTATGCTCAACCAGGTAGCCCACTACATGCTGGACCTGCACCCCTACATGGCAAAATGGCTTCTCTTTTCGGTCAGTCTACTGCTTCTAACCACACATATTTGATACAATAATCAATTCAATTGCTCCTCTCCACTTGTTGGCACCATGAGGAGCCGGCGCACCGCTTTGACTACTCACATGCATGTTCCCTTTCGTAAAGGCCCCCTTGTGTACCAAGCAAGACAATGTGAATCAAGGATGGTTGAAAAACATGAACCACGCCATGCAGTGCTGACTAGCAAATGACTTAATTGTGGCAAAAGACATATGTAAATACATGCAGAACATTGTCATGTCACAAGCAAAAGACAAACCAAAATAAAAAAATACTGAAATAACCGTATAAACATAAAATAATAAATGGAAAGGTCACCATTACATGATACTCTGTGCATATGGCAAGAGTGGTAATTCATGGTGTGTTAACAGAAAGACACAATTTCATTGTCTGAGAGTACAAGAGACCAACACACACACTTATCTTTTAACAGTGCAGTGTTATGGGCCTCAAAAATTTCACGTGTCAATTGGATGTTGCTTCTTGCTAGCATGTCACATTTTAAAAAATGGGGGCAACAGCCACAATCTTGCAGTGAACACCAAGACGACCACTGACTAGTTACGTTGTCATACTCATGAAGCCTGTCATTAAGCATCCACCAGTACGGCCACGTTAACACCACGTTAATATTTAACACACTGGCGTATCCGCATCACTTTGTGAAAGAGTTTATATAGGCAGGGTATTACAGTTCATCTGTGAAGCTTGCTTCTGCATATTGTTATTGTTACTCAATCATTCATTACATTTACACTAGTTCATTAATTCTTTCACTATGTTATGTGCAATTGAAGCCAGCATGTGATAAGGACAACCAGCTCCTATCAGTGCAATTACCCGCGGGGCCAGTTGGTGTGCGTTCATAGTGGTACAGCGTAAGTAAACGAAGCACAAGAAGGGGAGAGGAGATAAACCTCCTCTTCTTGTGTCTTGTCTCCTCTCTTCTTCTTGTGCTTCGTTTATTTATGATTTGCCACTATAGATGATCACCTGTGCCTGATAAGTATACTCATAGAGTGCATGCATGATTTTTTGAGTGTGTTGGACATGCACAGCTTAGTGTTTCTGCCTTTTATTAACTTCAAATGGGTGGCTTCATGATTGAGCTCTTCTAATGTACAGGTTACAACATAACAAACATAACATAAATGAAATATAACAAACATTATATACAAGGCATACTTTGCAAATTACTACAGATGTCACAGAAGTGCACAGTCATCCTGTGGCACATAACAATTTAAAACTGTCGCCTGACAACATAACAAGGATGTGCTCTTAACTACTTTATTCAGGTGTCTCTTTGCTGCATCAAATATTATGTAGAACAGGCATAGCATAAAAACATACCACCTGAAAGAGCTGTACACACTTGAACTTGTTTCCAGGCTAGTGATAACAACCAAAAAGAGCTGTACAAACTGCCCTCATCATTTGCCTTAATTGCAAGTAAATACTTGACGAGCTGACCTTATCAACTACGTTAAAAGGCCAAAAGGAATGCTGCTTGGTAGCATGGAAACTTGCTGAACAAAGCACTGAGGCCAGCAAATGACAGATGCAAGGAGATGTGCTACCTGCTTCCCAAACTATCACGGATTCTGCTCATCGAAAGTAGGCACAGAGTTGTGTTGAATGCCTGGAGACAGCGCATATGCCTGACAGCTCTTCAGGCTTACCTATCATTACTTCCTTATGCTAGTTCAGCCATTTTCTTTGGCCTAAGCTACCACATCTGCCAGCCTTTTATAGTACCACCCCTGCTTGCCAACATTTCAAAAAGACCACTTACTTCTGCCTTACCAAACAATACTTATCACTAAATTCCTTTGGTGAAGCTATGGTGTCTACAATTGTATGTTTATAATTATGAGCACATATCTTTGCAGTAGTACCATACCTCTGAAATTTAACTTGAATAGCAATTACTCTGGTGTTCCATTTATGACGGAAATTTGTCCTCAGTTTAAAGTGGGATTGTACATTTTCGTCAACTTGCTCATTGCCTCTGGTTGTTCCGAGTACTTGCTAATAAAAATAAATTGTTTCTCAATCGATCAGCACTCATGTAATTTTCATCATCATAAGTTCTTTTTTCTTTTTCATTTCACTTGGTTCTATTGGTTACACTGTAAATGCATAGCAAAAGAAAAAAGCCACAGGATGACAGCTGTTGGAGCTTTTGACCCCTTGTGCAACATACGGCATCAGGAGAATGATCTTTTGGGCATCCAGAAAGTGAACGTTCCATTTTGCCTCCCATGGTTGCTTAGTAACACAGTGCCATGACTTGCAAATAATAATGAACGTGCAAAACTTGTAGTGTCACGATCATTAGGAAGTATGGCTCATGTGAAACCGAATGCTTGCTTTTTGTATGATCTGAAAGTTCTGCTTAAAGAGCTCTACACGGACATATTATGTACAAAATAAGTGTACATATAATTGGAATGACACACTACTCAAAATGAAGAGACAGTGTCTGAAATGCTTTTTGACAAGTTTTGTGGCAACTCCGCCACATGATAAACTAGAATGACTGGTGATGCAGCGACTAATATGTGATTTGTAGTGCACCCAGGATTTTCCACGACCCAGATGGTGCAAACATTTAGAGGGTACTTCTGCAAGTCTGAATGAACATGCATTACACAAATGAAAATGTTATCGCACATTTCACATTATTTATTGTGATATCTATTTCGCACTTGGGGTTTCATTATACAGCATGTTATCATACACACATTACACAAATGAAACCGTTATCCTGCATCTCACATTATTTACTGTGATATCTATTTTGTACTCAGGGTTTCATTATGCAGCATGTTATCACATCGTGCATCGGTAGCCGTGTTTACTGTAGTGCGTTTGTTTTTGTTATACAAAAATCTACAAGACTATGTTGACATTGCCTCTATCTAAATGTAATAATTTCTATTTTGTTTATAAATAATATCTGTTTGTGTGAAAAGACAAGTGTTTATATGTTGTGACATCACAGCGGCCTGCACTCATTGATGACTTATGACGCCATGTCTTTCTAAAACTTACTAACGTTTTGAATAAACCTTCCATTTTAAGTTCAGCAGTGCGTTTGTCTTGTGCCTTTTTGAGTCCTATAGTTCGTGCTGCCTACTTGGCCATGCTTTGTTAGAGCTACGAGCCTGGACGTTGTCCTTAGGCTGTAATTTGGTGACCAAAAGGCCATAGATGGTGTCCCCAGATGGCACATAGGTTAGCATGGCTCTAGCACATAATCCATTGTCGAGAAAGCCCGAATGGAATCCTGGTAACTGTCCTATCGATAATGGCACGGATAACCAGGGAGCCATCAGCGGTGGCTCTTGCTCGTGCAGAAGCCATGGTGCACATGGAGATAGAAATCTAGTGAACCCTACCGTCATGGCATGGTGTTGCACTGTGGCTGCCATAGAAGAGGATCCTCGTAGGCTGTGCCAATGTAATAAGGAAACGTGACAGTAAGCTGCCATGTCAGTCGTCCCTGTTTATTTCCCATTTGGTCCCCATCATTGCGGCTGCTCCAATGCTTCGGTCAACTCCGGTGTCAACTGCACACGTCATCCTCACAGTAAATAAGGTTTCTATAACGACATTTCTTGAAGTGTCAGAAACTCATGCTAATTGGTTAGGTCATTTCATTTTTTTTCTTTGCTTTAGTGAATTGTTTATTTTTGATAGCTCAAATGGCCCTGAGGGGGCTTCACGTGACGGGTGGGTGTGTGCATTTCATTTAACATAGGTTAGTTCCTTGGCAATGTGCTTGAAATGAAGAGGGTTCTCGTAGTCAAGAGTTCAACGAAAGTTCGTCTGGTCAGGCAGTGCATGAGGGGATATGCGGTCACTGACCAAGTCCGATGTCATCTCAAGAGGGTTCTCATGAAGCATAGTTGAATTGGGGAGGTCATTCCAGTCTCTTGAGGTTTGTGCAAAGAATGAAGGTGGGCCATGGTTTGTCCTGGAGGGGGATACAGTGTTGTCGGGTTTTGTGCAGTTTGAATGGTGAAGGACTGGCAAAGTGTTTGGAGTCTGGGGACGTACATGGGAGAACTTGTGGAATACTACAAGACGGGACACTTTTCAGTGAAGTACAAGGTTAGGTAGGTTAGCTTGCAACATTTGCTGGTACGGAAGTGTACGAACGATCAGAGGAAATAAACCGTGCTGTGCATTTTTGAATTCCTTACAACATGTTAATATGGTTAGTTTTGTGGGGATCCCAAACTACACATGCATTTCTTCTAGAATCGTTAGCCAGGACTGTTGTACTCCTTGGCCACTCAGTGATTTGAACATTATACAAGTAATTACAAAAAGCCAGGAGATGGTGCAGCTTTACAGTTTTCAAAGCCTGCTCTCCTGAGAGACTGTGTGAAATAAAGCAAAAAAAAAAAGCCAAGTGATAAGTTTAGAGAAGCCAATGACTTTATTGATAAAGCTTTGAATAGATGTGCCTGAATAAGGGCTGTAGGCAAGCTTGTGTGCTTCCATGCTAGGTAATCAGAACAATCTTCCAGTAAGCTCTCTTGTAAAGGCTTTATTAAATGAAAGCATGTGTACATATATGAAGAATAAAAGCAAGGCTGTCAGATTTTATGTACTAGTTTACATACACGATACACATTCTAGTCATGAACACATCCACAGAGTTTAACCACATTACTTTCTGAAGTTAGTAATATATACCTTGAGATTTCCTTACAGATGTTACTGCGCTGTTGCAGCTGTTTGAACCGCCTTTTCACAACTAACCTGTGACATTACGCCGCGGATGCAGCTGCCACAGATATTAGCAGGTGCCAGCAGCCTTCTTATCGTGAATGTCCGCATTTGGGAAAAACTGCGATGCTATATGCCAATCGAACAGTCCTGCTCAGACATCGCCATGCACAGTTGTCTCTTGGGTGTTCCACGTTCAGCACACAGAAAAATGAATCTCGAAATTTAAGCACGCATATGCATACTTTTCACAGCATCGAAGAATTTCTCAACAATAACGCCGTTCGGACGGAATTGGTAAAGTTTAGAAACACAGCGGCCTGGCTTGCCGCGACTGCACGTTTCGCTACTTTAAAGCGACGCACAGGTAATAAAAGACGATGTGCTGAGCAGGACTCTGAATCAAGTTCGCCCAGCTGGGTTTTATTAACATGGATATAAGCGAATGCCATCGGTCAATCACGCTTAATCTCCAACGGAATGCGACTGCTGGACACCCCGCGACACAGTCGATCTGTACTTGACCCCAGTACATATATGGGACGAAGAACGCGGCCCCGCGGATGACTGAACACTCACCATAAAGATTCCTAACAGTGCCTTCCTGAATGATAAAGCGCCCTATTTTAATGCGAGACTTTCCATTACGAAGGCCCTCATACTGCTTAGTTATCAAACACGAGATCGCGAGCTCACGAGCTCCCGCGACTCCCCCGCATGCAATGTTATGGGCTTCGATCGCGCAATAAAAAAAAAAACACCAACGGATTATACGTCAGAGCGAAACAGCGTGAAATTCTGCAGAAAAGTTCAGACAGCAGTACTTCACTTACTACGTAGCTTGAAAAAAACTCGCGGAGCTGGAACATGTACGGTGTGGGCTTTCGTTGGCAGCGCGGCTAGCCCGAGAAGCTTCACCACGTATTTTCATGAAAGCTTCGCGTCTCGCAAGAAAGAGTAAGGTTTATCCCATCACGGGGCCCAGACTTATTCACTGCTGCACGAAACATTCGAGGTTGTCGTGTTCTTTTTCCTTGCCAACGCGCTAACAATCGGGCTGGCACACACGAACAGGGCAGCGGCGGCCAGGGCGGCCATTTTGTCGTCTGCTAACCCTCCTCCGGAGGGTTCTCCTCCAATCCGTTTGATGGCGTGACAGTCTACGGGCATTGCCAATACTAACGCCGGCTAAATTCTCTGCTGTTCAATAAAGAGCTCTCTCTCTCTCTCTCTCTCTCTCTGCATTCGTAAGCTTCTGTACTCCGACAACAGTCCTAGAGGACAACACCAGAGTCCGAAAGAAGAGTCCAACAGAGAGTAGTGCATGTCAACGACTTTCCCGCGGTACACAGGTATTAGCTTCGCTACAGTACACAAAGGTTAACTTCACCGCATTGCAACGCAAATTCACGCAACACGCTGTTATGCAGCGAAGCAGTAGGGAATGGTCTCGTCAGCATAGCGATTTGTCATTTATTACAACTTCGAATAGTCAATTGTTAAGTCTGGCCTCACATCGAGCAGCAACCTATTAGAAACTTTTCGAAAATTCAATATTCCACACCTCTACTTTCAACTGTCGGTTACATATCTTGACGGCATATGTAATATATTGATCTATATTATATACATATATATATACGTATAGATATTAATATATGTAAATATTCCTGTGCCGATTAACGAAGAACAAACACGCCAATGAACATGCATTACACAAATGAAAATGTTATCGCACATTTCACATTATTTATTGTGATATCTATTTCGCACTTGGGGTTTCATTATACAGCATGTTATCATACACACATTACACAAATGAAACCGTTATCCTGCATCTCACATTATTTACTGTGATATCTATTTTGTACTCAGGGTTTCATTATGCAGCATGTTATCACATCGTGCATCGGTAGCCGTGTTTACTGTAGTGCGTTTGTTTTTGTTATACAAAAATCTACAAGACTATGTTGACATTGCCTCTATCTAAATGTAATAATTTCTATTTTGTTTATAAATAATATCTGTTTGTGTGAAAAGACAAGTGTTTATATGTTGTGACATCACAGCGGCCTGCACTCATTGATGACTTATGACGCCATGTCTTTCTAAAACTTACTAACGTTTTGAATAAACCTTCCATTTTAAGTTCAGCAGTGCGTTTGTCTTGTGCCTTTTTGAGTCCTATAGTTCGTGCTGCCTACTTGGCCATGCTTTGTTAGAGCTACGAGCCTGGACGTTGTCCTTAGGCTGTAATTTGGTGACCAAAAGGCCATAGATGGTGTCCCCAGATGGCACATAGGTTAGCATGGCTCTAGCACATAATCCATTGTCGAGAAAGCCCGAATGGAATCCTGGTAACTGTCCTATCGATAATGGCACGGATAACCAGGGAGCCATCAGCGGTGGCTCTTGCTCGTGCAGAAGCCATGGTGCACATGGAGATAGAAATCTAGTGAACCCTACCGTCATGGCATGGTGTTGCACTGTGGCTGCCATAGAAGAGGATCCTCGTAGGCTGTGCCAATGTAATAAGGAAACGTGACAGTAAGCTGCCATGTCAGTCGTCCCTGTTTATTTCCCATTTGGTCCCCATCATTGCGGCTGCTCCAATGCTTCGGTCAACTCCGGTGTCAACTGCACACGTCATCCTCACAGTAAATAAGGTTTCTATAACGACATTTCTTGAAGTGTCAGAAACTCATGCTAATTGGTTAGGTCATTTCATTTTTTTTCTTTGCTTTAGTGAATTGTTTATTTTTGATAGCTCAAATGGCCCTGAGGGGGCTTCACGTGACGGGTGGGTGTGTGCATTTCATTTAACATAGGTTAGTTCCTTGGCAATGTGCTTGAAATGAAGAGGGTTCTCGTAGTCAAGAGTTCAACGAAAGTTCGTCTGGTCAGGCAGTGCATGAGGGGATATGCGGTCACTGACCAAGTCCGATGTCATCTCAAGAGGGTTCTCATGAAGCATAGTTGAATTGGGGAGGTCATTCCAGTCTCTTGAGGTTTGTGCAAAGAATGAAGGTGGGCCATGGTTTGTCCTGGAGGGGGATACAGTGTTGTCGGGTTTTGTGCAGTTTGAATGGTGAAGGACTGGCAAAGTGTTTGGAGTCTGGGGACGTACATGGGAGAACTTGTGGAATACTACAAGACGGGACACTTTTCAGTGAAGTACAAGGTTAGGTAGGTTAGCTTGCAACATTTGCTGGTACGGAAGTGTACGAACGATCAGAGGAAATAAACCGTGCTGTGCATTTTTGAATTCCTTACAACATGTTAATATGGTTAGTTTTGTGGGGATCCCAAACTACACATGCATTTCTTCTAGAATCGTTAGCCAGGACTGTTGTACTCCTTGGCCACTCAGTGATTTGAACATTATACAAGTAATTACAAAAAGCCAGGAGATGGTGCAGCTTTACAGTTTTCAAAGCCTGCTCTCCTGAGAGACTGTGTGAAATAAAGCAAAAAAAAAAAGCCAAGTGATAAGTTTAGAGAAGCCAATGACTTTATTGATAAAGCTTTGAATAGATGTGCCTGAATAAGGGCTGTAGGCAAGCTTGTGTGCTTCCATGCTAGGTAATCAGAACAATCTTCCAGTAAGCTCTCTTGTAAAGGCTTTATTAAATGAAAGCATGTGTACATATATGAAGAATAAAAGCAAGGCTGTCAGATTTTATGTACTAGTTTACATACACGATAAATATTAACTTGAATGTGGAACCCATGTGCAGTAGGAGGAAAAGAAAGAGTACTGTTGACTTCAGACGGAACTAGTTTTTTGCAGATATTGTCAAGTTGCCGGCGGTTGCTTGAACCTGTGTGCAATCACTTTCTCGATCACTCCCTTGACGGGCCTTCTTGCCGTCGCTAGCACGTAAGGCTCTCAATATTGTTCCAGTGCATTCATAGCGTAACATTTTAACCCAGTTCTAAACATTTCCACGAAGTAGGTGCAACACACAGAAACATAATCACACATGTGTTCCTCCTAGCGGAACGTGTAGTACGAGGTAAAGAGTGCGCATTTCGCGAACTTATGATGTACTGACTTGATTGGACGTACTGACTATCTAGCATTTGTTCGCCTCTATACGACAGGGATGAAGCGCACCGCTATTAGTTATACACCGGTGACGCTGCTGCGCAATGGCTATAGTTTGACTGGCACCGCAGTTCTGTCGCTCTTGGCGCTTCTGCAGCGTTGTAACCCTTCAGAGGGCACATTCTCGCGGTGATATCGTACCAGGATAGTACCATCGAGCCCTATCGTATCACAAAATCGTGCTAAAACAACACTACAGTCTTTCAAGGTCATACGGAATAGGGCCGTAGGTTCGCAATCTCGTGCCATGGTCCTGTCACCGCATTTTGTGTCAGACCTTATTCGCCGCCCTTTGTTGTCGTTGAATGTTCTCGGGCCACTTCTCCCTACGTGATGATGGCATGGTTTCTCTCTCACGATGACTCAACACCTTTGTCTCACTTTATTCTTTTTTTTTTTGTCTTCCACATATTGGTCTTATAGTTTAAGTCTATAAACCAAGACGAATGAACGCTGCTAGCATTATTGTTACAAAGAAAGAAAGAAAGAAAGAAAGAAAGAAAGAAAGAAAGAAAGAAAGAAAGAAAGAAAGAAAGAAAGAAAGAAAGAAAGAAAGAAAGTGTACCTGTAGGATTATAATTAGCAGAACACGTACACATCGGGAATATATCAACGATGTAGTAAAGTACAACGGCCCCATCTAAGCCAACTGATCCGTTCGTCCTGGTGGGCATACTTCGCAATTGGCAACCACGTGCCGTTTGAAATGGAAAACAGGCAAAAGGGAAAAATTCTAAATAGGTTCCTTGACGTGGCAGTAACTGCGATTCCCTTTGTGGTCGCGTGGTGAATAACCGCGTCAATCGCTAACCACACGCGATGCGAGAAATTTCCACACGTGGCGGTGTATAGATCGAGAACATACACGATCGGAAGATGTCCTTGGAACGTCACAATAGAACAAAATAAGCCAAGTTGAGGTTTAGGTTCATAAAAGTATAGCTATAAGAGTATATACTCAGCAGAACAAGGACAGAAGCAGCAAAATAAGATGCGAATATCAGCGATTCGAAGGGCAGCGGGCGTATTGTGATTGAGGCAGAGCGATGTTTTTTCCAAAGCGCTCGGAATGAAACCATCTTACGCTGCACGCAAGGTGCTTGTACAGCTCCCCACGCCCACCGGTGCACACGAGTCGGATAAAATCTCAAACGTACTCGAATCACATGCACAACCACGGCTTCGAATCCCGCGCTGCGCGAGCAAAAACAAACCGAGCTAAGTTTGGGTACAGTAAACACACGCATGCCCGGCACCCGATGATTCTAAATTACATTGTTTGGCGTGCGCGTTGCCAATGGCACTCCCTAACTACGAACCCAAACTTGAGAAAAATCAGGCGTTATTTCCAGCCCGAAAGTTCTCTTATGTGGGATCGTACACGTATCAGGCAATGGAGATGGAGTGTTGTTTCAACAACGCTCCAACTTGACAACATCGCACTGCCTGGCACAGACAGAAAAATAAGAAGAAAGAACAGTGGGTTCCCGCTCGCGCGCGCCGCCGACTTTAGAGGACACTGGGCGGGACGCGTAGCCCCGAAAAGGGAAGCGAAAAAAAAATAAAGGGGGAAGAAAGCGGAAGACACCGACGAGCGAGGTCTTCGAGAAGGGTGGAGACGGGAGGGAAAGGGCATTTCGGCCGAGAAAAGGAAATAAAGGAAGGGGACGGAAACAGGGCGGCAGAGGGGCGAGCTTCTCCGCGCTCGCTCGACATCGGATCAAACTCTGCTCCGCTGCCTCTTCTTGCTGCCGAGCTCGGGTCGACGCCGCCGTCGTGTTATAGCCGCGGGGTTCAAGCGCGCGCTTGGGTGGCAGGCAGCGGCGCGTTTCGCACGGCCGCAGCGGAGCGTGCAGCGGTCGATGCTGCCACGGCGCGCCGGCGAACGTGCTACGACTTGGCACTGATTGCCGTCGGCCGCTCAGCTAGACTACAGCCACCCGACAGCTGAGGGCGCACAGGTTCGCCAACTGCTGCGCCCAACACGGCCGACCAACACCCGGCTTAGCCGTCAAGCTGCGAAACCCTCGGGAAAAGGACTCGACCATCCGTGGACCAGTGTACGCTGTTCGAGAAGGACCTCCGTGATCGTGCTCGTCTTGTGCGCGCGTGGACGCGGTGTTGTTCTGTCGTTTTCACGCTTCCCTACCCACGTGCGTGCATTTTCAAGTTTCACCAACGGAACGTGTTAAAGCGTGACGGTATCAACGTTCAACTTTGCCGTTGAGTTCAGGGCGCAGTTGCGAAGCGTTCTACAAGTAACCTGCAGAACTCGTTCAAATGGACGTTACCTATAGAAAGTGAACGTGTAATCTTGACAAACTCCGCCAGCCTTCCAGACTGTCCGTCCACGTGCGTGCTTTCTTCCATCTGTGTGTTGTTCTATCCGTAATCCATCACGGGTGTGCGCGAGCGAGAGAGATAAAAATAGGTGTGTTTTTAGCGGGGTTGGCTCAGCCGTGCACTTGGCGTGTTGTGTGCTCCAGATGTCCACCGTCGGCAAGATTTCCCCGGGAAAACAAATCACGCGTTCAGCTTTCTCCACTCAACAACGGTGAGGAAAACTTTCCACACGGTCGCTAACTGAGGCGTAGCTTTGCTCGTTTTAATGCTGTAGTTGCGAGTACGTGTGGAGAGCAGACTTCGATGAACTCATGCGCGAGAGCACCGTGGTTATAAATAACTGGAGGTCGTCTATCCTATAGTGCTGAACGTGGGAAAGCATAAATCATCCGCTTTTCTTTTTCTTTTCTTTTGGCCTTCCGCACGTTCGTGCTGCACCATTCAAACGCCGTTTCGTGTCTGAACTGGCATTATAAACACATGTGCGCGAAAACAATGAACAAGTAATGAGTAAACGCGATCGTAATCTTGGAAGCATGCTGGTTCTAGCCTCATTTGCTTATCAAGCCATTTGACTTTATCAGAAAACAGTTACTTTGACAATTGATCGTGTTAGCAAAAATGTGCTCAAACGTATGCACCAAACTGTTTTAGTCGTTGAGGAGGACTCCACAATGTTGCCAGTTCATGCATCTCGCACGCGCCCGCGTAACAAAAGCGCCATAGTATATGATTCTTAAATGACGCATTTTTGGAACTTCCGCCTTAAACGTGCAAGGCGGTCCGTACATAAGAAGCGTTCTGCCGGGAGGGTATTGAAAATCTGCACTGCATCGAATCCGCTGTTCTCTCTGGCGCAACACGTGCCGTTCGCCTCTGTTGATTATTCCTTTTTTTCATACGGTGAGGGACTCCCAATTGAAATCTAGAAGGCATTCATCAAACATACGCACCCGCAAAAGGGAGTGCAAGAAACCTCCAAGGGCACCGCAGTGTTCGACTACGTAAGGACACCCGTTCGGATACGGACTGGCACGGGATCCTCGAACACAAGTGACGGTGCAGTACACCTCGCCGTTCTCTCAGTTCCGCAAGCTCCCTCGCCTCCGACAAATCGTTGTCACTGGCCCTGCATCGCGCGAGGTTGCTCCGCAAGACTTTCAATCCTCACTCGCATCCGGTCTTTTTCTCTTGAGGCGCGCGTTACTATATCGGAAACAGCACGCAGCTGCGCTGCGCGCGCTAGAAGAACAACAAAATGTACCCGCAAGGAAAGACAGCACACCCGCATCTCCTGTGGCCACCTGCGTTATCGTGAAATGCAGCGCCGTTGAACACGCGAGCGAAGCTCCCGTGTAAGACGACAGAGCATTGTTCTTGGCCTCCCCCTTTTGTGCAACCGCGTGTCAAGAGGCTTTCCGTTAGCGTCGCTGACGTTATCCTCCCGTCGAGGATATCTGCATCCTTTCTGGTACGGACCATGACAGTCAGCTCGGCAGCGCGTCCGTCGTTGCTGCTATGTGTCTCGCTACGTATCGTTACGCCTGTACGCCCGGCAGCCACCTTGTCATCGTCGATGCAACCCGTCCGAAGCGTAACAACTTGCGAAGCATCGCTTCCGTGCCGCGATAGCGTTGGACCCGACCCGTCGAGAGTCTTCGCCTCCTCGACGTCCGAGCTAGAGTTTTCGATAAGCGGTGACAACCTGTGCGTGGAGAAGTGAACGGCTTACGGCTACAGGAGCGGTGTCAGTGTGTGCGTGCGAGCGATCGGATCAAAAGTGGCGTCTTCTTCTGTGACTGACGTCGAGACGGAGAGCCTGCAGCCCGAGGTCGTGTTCGAGCCAGCGCGCATGATTCGCTTGTCGAGCCTGGAAACTTCGGCGCTCCAAGGCTCGTCGGCCGGTGGTGTCGGCGGGTCGCCGGTCTCGCCGCCGCCAGAGGAGGTCTGCCAAGGTACGTGTGTGGTGCGTGTGTGTGTGGCATTAGAAAACAGGGGCCGAATTCACAAACTCTCAGTTTCGTAAGTGATTTTCGCAAGTGGTGAGACGGTTTCGTCAATATATGTATAGCGTTAGGGTTGACTGAAATATTCTCATACTGATTTTTTTTTTACGTGTGACGTTTTCGTGAATACGTATCTTTTTAAAAAATGTCAAACACTAGAATTGTTCTTTAAAAAAAATGTCAGCCAACCATGACGCTAAGCATGTCACCAGCAGAGGTAGTTGGGCAATGACCAAAAGGAGTCAGGAATAACAAGATTTGTGGATTCGGCACATGAACCTTCGTTACCGAAAGCCTCTCACGACAGAAGTCTGTATAAAGACAGATTGCAGCCAAACGCAGTGCGCCACGTATATTTAGTGAAAGCGGTAGTCCAATCGCGAAGAGCAGTTACAGTATATGCTTACGAAAAGCTTTGTGAATTCGGCCCCAGATCCAGCATCGTTATCAAGAGAAAATATTAGCCAATAGCGATGCTCGATTAGCGAAGGCGGTTGGCAAATTATTTACTGTAATGTCTTCGTACGTAATATAATGTGATGCATGCGAAGGAAATACATGATAAGTTGCAGGAGCGCTTAAGAGCAGACGCTTTTGTATTTTGGCTAGAAGACAATTTGAGAAGCATTCCTTTGCGTGGTATTAATCGGCTTATTTACCTAATCAGCTTTTTCGTCAATACTCCCAATATCTGCCCGCATGAGCAATTTTACCATAGGTACCTCCTCTTATTTATTTATTGTATGTATGTATGTATGTATGTATGTATGTATGTATGTATGTATGTATGTATGTATGTATGTATGTATGTATGTATGTATGTATGCCAAAACAAGATTTGGTGCAGAAGTAGCCTTACCAAAGCGTGGAGATAAGCATTTCAGGTTGTCGGTGTTTCCGCGGATCGTGTTTTGTTACCCCTTTCGAAGCAACGCTTCCGCGCCGCGATAGCGTTGCGCCAGACTGTCGAGAATCATCGCCTCCTTGACGTTGGCGTTTTCGATAAGCGACGACAACCTGTGCGTGGAGAGGTGAACGGCTTACGTTTTTTTTTTGTTTTTTTTTTACCTGAACCCTCTTGCACGCATGTACTGTTGCATTTGTACTTTACCTTATACATAACGCCCTATACTGACATGCCTGTATGGAACGATGTGCAGCGGTCATACGTTCCGAGCTGGCAGCTGATTTTGTCGACACTGAAATGAGCCCGTCTTCGGGTGTAGTCCTCGTTCCGTTTAATCCACCTGCTTGAAAACAATGGCAGCCTACCTGCCGCGTCTATTCAGTCACCGGAGAGGTGATAACGACGCCAACTTTGGCGATCTGTTTACGCACCTCTGAAGCCGAGGGTCGTAGGAGGGCGGTTCCCTTTTTAATCACAGGTTGTTGACCACCAAACAGATAACGTCTCAAATTATTTTCGTTCCTCGTCGAGAGCACCGAAGAGCGAAATACGCACCTATGACGAATCGTTCTTGTTTGAGGGGAAGTTCGCGGACAGCCCTTTTATAGGAGCATAAAATCGTGCATAAAGCTATGTATTTGACGAGGTACGCAGGAGAGAGGACAGGTTGGCTGCATGTTGGTATGAATGCGTGGTAGCGGAACGCAAGAAGCGCGAGGTTGAAGCAGAAGCACACCCTCAAGGAGCAAATACACGTGACAAAACATAGAGAGAAGAAGAAAAGAAGGAAAAAAAAATGGAGTGTCTCGATTGTCTATGCCGTGTGCGTTTGCACTCCCATATCCCGAATCGGCCAAATATATTTCTATACAACTTCGAATTGGGACAACAGTTTCACAATCCAAAAGCAGCAACATTAATCAGGTTTCTCAGCTGGAAGCAAGCGTTGTTGTCAAGACAACTGAAGAGCCTCCTCCTGTAAAACCTGTTTCCTGACGAACCGAACCGGTTTCCTTTGGAACACTCTAAATACACTTTGATGGCTAAGCGGGTATCTTTGCTTTCTTTATCTCTTTAAATTCGTAAATTCGCGGGGACTCAAGGACACCGGGCCGGCCGGGCGGCTTTAACCCTGCTTGCCAAGCTGTTTGTGGTTACCTTTCCTCGGCCTGACATGGTGTAGTGTTTGTGCTGTGCCGAACACTCCTTCCTTCTCTCTATCATTTTTTCCTCCCCTTTCCCTATGAGTGTATCGGTTGAGGTGTCCTCCACGGGAGACATCGCGCACTCATTACTCTCAGGTCCTATCTTTTTTAAGAATCACCTTCTCTCAGTCGCTTACAGCGCTTACTGGTTGTATTGGCGCTCCTCCAACACATCTGTCTCCCGTGTCATACTTTCATTTCCTGTCATTTGTTTGAAGGAGCTTACAGATTTTGGTAAACGTAGTTTCGGTACTATGACTATCGGCCACCGCTTGCGTCATCCTCTTGTCTGCTGTTGTTGTTGTTTTGTGGGGTTTAACGTCCCAAAACCAGTTCTGATTATGAGAGACGCCGTAGTGGAGGGCTCCGGAAATTTCGACCACCTGGGGTTCTTTAACGTGCACTGACATCGCACAGCACACGGGCCTCAACATTTCGCCTCCATCGAAATGCAGCCGCCGCGGCCGGGATTCGATCCCGCGACCCTCGGATCAGCAGCCGAGTACCTTAGCCACTAGACCACCGTGGCGGGGCTCCTCTTGTCTGCTGTGTTGTATCAGCTGTGCGCTGTGTTTACTCTGTGCTTTTTCTTTCTGTTCCCGTTCAACGCGGGGCTTACCTATAGTGCTGTACCGACCCGGAACTGTATTGATTCTGGACTACCTCTGACGTGTACATGAATATAATCGAATGCCAATGGAACAGCGTATGAAACTAATGAAGAAAAAAAAAAAGGAAGACTGTAGTTACGTTCACTCAAAATAGAATGCTTCGCATCTTCGTTTGCTGCGTGTACTGATGAACATGCACGTGTTACGGGCGCGCGCGCCTTGCGCTTGAACGCTCGAATCGCAAGAGAAGAAAGAAGTGCATGCGCACTGCTTTTACGATGATGATTGTTTTCGCGTACTTCTTCAACGCCGACGCCGACGCGAGTCAGGCAATACAAGCTTCAGTTGAAAAAAACATGCCGGAACTTAGCACCACTAACTAACTGTATATACGTATGTTATGGCGTTCCTGGAATGTGATGAGAGAAAATTGATATTGCCCAAAGAGGAAGTTAAGAAAACACAAAGCCGACCGTGTGTACAAGCTCGTTACAAGATAGATTCTCGAGACCACAGATAAATGTTTCCACGAGGTAAAAGAAGCTGTAATGAATAGAGTCTCACTGGCGGTTACATACTCGTGGCACTACTAGGAGTCAACAGTGACTTTACAGCACTTGACAGCAACGACGACAAATTATGTAAACTCTTAAATATATTTGCTCTATTAGTACACGTCAGCCGGTGCTCATAGCTATTCAATAAACACCCGAACAACGAAATCAACACCTGTGACGACAACGACAAAATCAACATTAACGCACAGCAACAACGACAGCTTACGCAAAAGCATACGACTAAATTTTAAGATATAAAAATAAACATGAACTAGTTGGCATCTCGATAATTCCCGTTATGGGAATCTTGGCAGTAATTTTTTTTTCATAGCATTTAATTCAGGCGCAACTGACTGTCGTGGGGAACGTTAAAAAGACGCATGAGCTAATGAGCATCTTTCACTTTTGTGGTGATTGAAGAGACATATAGGTAGAAAGCACTAATTAAGTTCGTACTCACTCCTGAAAGTTTCTGCTTAGGCATCAGTCGATTTTCACAAGAAGCGCTCACTTTGTAGT